>CM062831.1:23166030-23619540 GCA_031772345.1 Himalopsyche anomala | reverse complement strand
TCTAGCTAAAATCTACATAGTTTTATGCGTGTTATTTGAATTGTTTAATTCGAACATATACTTTACAGCTATACTTTATGTTTAAGTAAGTATACGTTACAAAATCTCTTCACTGAATGTAGACTTTGAAAAATAGTTACATTTATTGATCATCTCGATTACACATATATTTCAGCTCTATTTCCGATATGATTTCATTTTTGAAGTGTTTTTGAAACAGTTTTTCCGCTTCATTGAAATCTGATACAGTGTTACAACTACAAAAATTCTCAAAAACTGTAATATGAAAGCAAACCACCAATTTTGTCATAGCTTATTTTATTTCTACTTCACTATTCGACACACTTTAATGAAATATATATATATATTGTGAATGAATAAAAACTATTAAATATAAAATTAAATTTGATAACATTATTATTTCGCTGATAGTGATACACACTGTGTATTTGAGAAGCATCTCCAGGTTGTAGATACTTCATTAACCCTTTCCTTACCATGCAAAAAAAGCACGCGCTCCTGAGCTGTGTATCCGTTACACATCAGGCAAACGGGAGTGAAACATGACAATTATATAACATTACTACAATATTTATATTATTGCATTACTTAATTATAAGGGAGGAATACCTGAATTTTAGGCCGAGTTTTTATTATATATACAGAGAAATGTAAAAGATTAGAAGGTATGTGTTCTATTTGCACATCTTAGTTAAGAAAGGGTTAAAGTGATCAGTGAAATAACAGAGGTATTAAATTGAATTTCATATTAATTCTAAATATTGTGGGAACTCAAATACACATGTGTACATATCAACAAATCGTTTAAAATCCAATTCACAGCTTTCCATGGCGGCCTAACATAGCTTCATAACACACTGTTTTAAAAATAGTTTATATGTATAGCTAAATCGTAAAAAGACTTTGGATGCGCTTTGGACATATCTTACCTTACCTAAACCGTGATGTCATTTCTATTTCTTTTACTAGTGCTTAACAGTATACTTGCATAACCTAAAGCGTAATTTCATTTCTACTCTGTCTAGCACTCGTCAGTGAATTTTTATAGACTTACTAGTTTATTCATACATTGACTTGTCAATTTAAATGATGTAAGTTTTTGATTAAAACCGATAGTTAATGTATACACTAACGATATTTCATATCTCAACCGTGACACATACTAAACATATTCAAAGAAGTTTTCCTCGTGCCGATTTTGCGATTTATGAAAATATGTGTGCATAGTTTTAATCAACTCACTTCGTAGTAATGGCCGCCCACTTCAAGACAACCTATGAGTCACCATGGACATTTTGTATTACATCGTTTTGATTGGTTATGAGATATTTCATTGAGTAATATTTCTCGTAAAAATAATTTCACTTCTTATAACAAGGAGAAAACAAAACGTGAGCTATTTTTAAAACATCTCATCTGACCTATTGACAGATGGTTTTGAAATTCGAACATTACATTTTAGCGTGTCGAATGAACTAGTGTCATTTTTTTCTGTACTATTTTTGCTAGCGAAAGTAAATTATTTGAAGAATTTTGTTACCTCCGTTGCTTTTACACAAATGATCCGTGTCTAAATGGAAGAGTAATTTCGCCTTTTTTGTATGAAAAAATTAGAAATTTTGGTAATGACTCTTCACGCATGTTGTGGTACAATTTATTATTGACCTTTACCAGGAAATTGACTTTTCCGTCAGACAAGTTCGAGAGGCTTCGCGCACGCGTGCCCGTATTTGGAAACGTCACAAAATAATTCTAAACGGGCCGTCATTGTACAGTGTTCAACGTACGCCGTCCATTCACATGCTAATAAACTTATAATGTAAAAAATATAATGTGGCCGGGCATCGGATCCGATCGGAATCAGTCGACGTTTGCCGCCATCGCGTCAGGCCGTGTCATACGCGATGGCGATCGCCGTGTTCGAATTTCGAAATCCATTCGATTTGTGATTACTTGCGCGCGTGCGCCGACGATTGTTTGAAAGTTTCCGACCGTGTGTTCCTTTTTCAAAATTCCTCGTGCTGTTGTGTTATTATTTGACAGTTAGTATTGTTCTAATTGTCGGTTTGTTTGTATTGCAAAAACATATTGTTCCATCGCTATCTAAACACTAAATTAAAGAATCCTTTTTTTTTCTTTTCAATAAAAAAAATCAGTGATTAGTAGTGCGTGTAATTTATTTTATAATCGTTTTGACTCGTCCTTTGTATTGTAATAATTTGAATATGTCGTTTTATTCCATTTTCAAAAACACGCAATTTGAGGTGTGTTCGCAAATTTAATACATTAAAATCCATGTTTAAAAAATGAGGCAATCTATATGTCAGTTGTTCAAATAATAATATACATACGTATGTGTTGCATTTCGAAATGTTATAAGTCATCCGATGACGTACTGTTGAAGAATACTTTCGGTTTTTATTTTCGTTGTTGCTGTTTTCAGCATTAATTGAATATAAATATTTCGTGAAAATCACTGAATAACGTTTATTAAAAAGTAACACGCTCATTCGAAACTAAGATGTGCTACCGAATAAATTAACATGTTCTTATTGCTTTTAAATGGCACTACCAATTATAGATGTCCTATATTTGAATGTTAATTTCAGAATAAAAACAAACAATATTACCAACACAGTGATATGTTCGTACACCTACAATATTTTAATTCCAAATTTAAAACAATAATTTTGATTGGAAAATTTACCATAGACACGACACAAACAATTTTGAGTTCATGTATCCAATGTGATGATAAATTTAAAAAAATATTTTTTTCTTTTAAAGCGAAATCGAATAGTAGGTATATTTAAACATGTGTTAAATTATGTTTGTCGACGGGTATGTCATTGACAACGAATACACAACTTCAATCATTTGTCACGAACGTAAACGTAAAATGAAAGTGAGTAAAGAAAAGTATAATTTTCTACATTTCTTTTTAGTAAACCTTATATAATTTAAGCCATGGCATATTTCAAATTATATATGAGAGGAGATAAAATAATTTTTCTCATTCTTCTTCAAATTAAATCCACGTATATATCAAACTATGACTTCTGTTATTACAAAATTTAATATATAAGTAATTATTAAGATAAATAAACCAGTTCTCTTGGTGACACACGGTTCTCATAGCCATCGGCACTGTGTCAATTAAGTATGTATTCTCATAGATTCAGTCTATTGATCCTAAACGCACTTATTCCATTTTTAAATTTGTTTAAAATATTAACATTTTAAAAAAAATTGGCGTTCCTTTGTTATCTATGCTTCGTTATAATTGTATAATATTCATTTGCATCATTGGCATTTTTTCTTCTTGCGACTAGTGTTACGAATTGAAGTGTTGTGACTATAGTGAAAGTGGGAATTTTCCCGAATGTCAGTCGGTGTATAGACAAGTTTTTCAAATTTGGAAGTGTAGTTAATAATATGAAGAGGTGTGAAGTTGCGCTGTTTGAGTTCGCCGATTTGTTCAATGTGAAGTTGTGATTCTGTTCCACGTCAATATTGCCCGTGCGCAATATATCTCATGACATGTATACGAACCGCAGATATGGGTCAGTATTCCATGAAATCCGATATTCTTGTTCATCCCTCCTTTGAAATTATGTGAAAATTTCGAATGTTAATCAAACGATTATTGTCTGTAATAGCAAAAATGAATTACCCTCCTTTGTACCTGCCGTATAGTATTAAGTTATTGTATAGCACCTTTCATCTATTATAATTGCTATGCATTTTAAACAAAATCAATTATCTTGATTTATTTACTGACATACCAGCGGTCCTATTCCCGCGCTACAATTTTGTACCTGCGAAGCGTATATCTAGATACAAGTCCAAAAAGTGAAAACCTCATACATATTTTATATTGATTGCTGATTAATTTATATCATTGAAATCAATTCATTTCAGAAAATAAATGACAAAAAAAAATGTACTGTTTTGTGGAAGGACTTTTATCTTTGCATCGTGGAATTTTCGTATTATATTTATCCATGTCCGCTCCCAATGTGGAACATATGGCCTCCTAATGGAGGTATCTCAACAGAAGTTTTTTCTACGAGAACTGTTTGTTAATCAGTAGGGAAAGAAGGATAAGGCAGAACACGACTAGTGGTTGACTAATCGATATTGCTACATCCAGTTATTGAAGGATCAGAATGATGCCTGATAGGAGGAGAGGAAACAATGTGAATCGACTTCACAAACAACCAGTCTTCGATCACAACTTTGAATTGAATAATTCACTGTGATCTGACCGGGAATCGAACCCAGTCCTGCGTGATCGGTAGAGCAAGCTCTAACCAACTGGGCCACAGCAGGTGACAATACTTTTGCATAATTGAGGAGAAAACATTCAAAAAGTGATTTGTCACACAAATACGGAGCTTAGAAAATGATGATTTGAGTGTTGGAGAAATCATAGTTTGCTTGAATGTGTCAACTTTATGATATCATTTTTATAGGGAAACAACCTTTTTTGAACACTAATTGTCATTTCCATTCATAGATTTTATTATGGACTATCAGAACTAATATTTAACTCATTTCTTCGAAATTTGGATACGTATGTGTATAGTACAGAAATTAAAACGTTTTCATATATATTGTGGAAAGGAAAAAGAACGTAACCCACACATAGCAAATATTACAGGAGGCACAAAAAACGTGTTTTGATGATTTTGGGCCATATGCAAATTATGAAATGTACAAAACCTTAAAGTTCACGGAGACTTCTAAACTAGTGTTTAATTGACATAACCTAATATTACTTAAAGAAATTGTCTAGGAAAAACCTTTTTTTTAGTATTTTTTCTTGGTTTCAATTATAACAAGCTCATTTTTATCAAACTTAAAAGCCAAGTTTAGATACTAATTCGGCATTCGCAGTTTACATCCCTTTGATAGAACGTGTATGAAGTTTGATACATTGTGATTATAGAAAAAAGCACGTGAGTTACGTCCTTTTTCCTTTCCACAGTCGATATGAAAGATGCAAGACCGCTAAACCTCGTAAAACTTGAGTTAGCCACCATGAACCGACTGATCTAAATTAACCGTAAGTATACTAGGAAAATGTCATGCCAACAATATCGATACTGCACCTGATTAATGATCGGATTAAATTAACTTGCATCGGAGAGTTAATGAGCAATTACAATTGACATAATCAGATGCAATGATGTTAATTGCTAGCAATTCGCACAGTTTTTCTTCTTAAAACGCCATGTTAACAATGCGTTACATGTTGAAACTATAAAATGATTAGAATGATGTTAATTTTATAATCACTGTAGTCCTCGATGCCTTGACAGAAGATATCCGCTCCACTGAAGAGACCGACTCCTGGAACGGTATTCATCGACGCGTAAATTGGCAACAACAATAATTGAATCTCAGGTACTTAATAGCTTAAACCAGCCATCTTTGGGAGGTCAAACGACTGGAAACGTAATATAATATTATATAAACCAAATTCGACACCTAATTGAGCTTAGACAACACTTGTTCTACGAGAACTTCTTGTTATTACCCCAAATTTTGAGAATAGCGTAAGAATATAAGTACACTCAACTATTTTGTTTACTCTGTAGATACGATCCACAAAAAACTGTGTAAAAAAGTGATAGAATTCACAGAAAAATTAAAAATTGGTTATCTTTATAAAGAAAAACTGTGTTGGCGTTATATAAAATATTGTAAAACTTATTAATTGTTGATACCAGAGCATCCAATCCCGAACCCTATTGTAATCCCTGGATTTCGGAATTGAACATCCACCATAAAATTCGGGATTGAGAAGTTTTTGAAATACATACTGGGAATTCACGGATTTCCTAAAATAAAAAAGACACAAGACCTTTTTTTAAGCTCTTCCAGGAATTCCAATTTCAAAAAACCCATAAATTTATTTTATTTTCATATATTTACATCAAAATAAACATTTATCGCAAAATTAACAAAATACAAAAATAAGTGTGGGCGCCGACCCCACGCATTCCCGCCCCACTACACCACTGTACACAGGTTAACTAAAAAAATGTATTATTACGAGAAAGGGTGTTGCAACAAATTATTTAAGCTGCCATCAATCATTCAACAGCTGCCACAGCAACTATTTAATATTACTACTAAAACTGAATGAACTCGTTAAAAACATATTAGATACTGACGCATGTAACTGATATATGTATTTCTTCACGTATCTACTATCTATTTGCATTTTGCAACGCACATAATACCTTCGACATAATTGTATCGGGTGTTTCAAATGCACGTATCCGTTACCAATTCCCATGCACAAAAATGCAATTTACTCACACTTAGATTTCACTTGTAATCAATGAAACAGCTTTTTTCAATTTCAAACGACCCGCCAAACTCGTTTTCGCTGTGAAACTTAATTTTTACGTCAAAAATTAATACATACTGAAAATGACGTGCATACTCAAATAATACATTGTAATATGTCGGTTTCCGTGGAGCAGCGTTCAACGTCGTTGGCTTCCGTGACGGATCTCACATTTTTTCAATCGATTTCTGTTCGAAGGCATAGGTGTTTGTGACGTCTAAAAATTCCCTCCCACCCTTCCTTTTCTAAAATAATGTGACGTGGCGAGAGCTATTAGTTTTCTACTAGTCATGTCTTAAGTCTCACAACCGCCATTCACTAGGGAATGAAATGTTCCAGAACATGTCCCGGAACACAAAATCTACGTGTTCACGTCATATCGTGGAACATTTTACGTGACCCGAGATGAATCCCATGTTCACGGTCTGGAAACGAGCGCATACGGGACATGCGATGCAAGCGCAGCTGTAGACGAATTTTCAAAGTCATTTTATTCTATTTAATCATTAGGATTAATATTTCATCAATATATAACGAGAGAATTTATACGTACTGATCATCATAAACTCATTTATTTTCGACCGTAAAATGTCTCCTTATGGTGGCATCTGTCAAAATAAACGCATTTGCATAAGTTATTCTACTCTATGGCTTATTCTATATTGTCTATGGTGTATAAGCAGTCATTGTGGATGATTAAATAATTGTATTCTCATTGTAGGAAGCTTATAAACCTTAGTAATTAACTTTACACGCATTGTTTGAATTCAATAAATTCAAATAATCTTCGTTCGGACGCAGCACTGCACAACATAACCTCAACGGGTGACGTTTCGTGACCCTTCGTGTGTTCGAAAAAATGTTCTGGGACTATGTTCACGATACATAACGTAAATGTTCAGGTTTATTTGTTCCCATGCGAGTTGCCAGCATTATTCTTCCATCCTTACTCTCTTAAAAAAAGATAGGTCGAGTTGCTGAGTAACAAACAGTTCTTGCAGAAAAATCTTCTGTTAAGAGATTGGCTTGTGACATTCAGGATATACTTACTGTGTAAAATATTATACTTTAGTCGGATAAGTATATTATAATAAATCGATATTTGTTCAATGAAAATCGAGTTAAGCGAGAAGCATCGAATAAGGATAGTGCATACCAGAACATTCGTTTTTGTATTTTACAAAAAAAATAGAATTATTTTGACACACATTATCATAAACTATGTCAGCTTCAATATCAAATCCGTTTAATAAAAACAAAAAAGACTGCGTCCACTCCTCCATAAATTGATTGTAACAGATATATAATCGCCCACTCTGGTGTCTTTGTTATTTTGAATCGATATTATTTACTCACGTATGCAAATATGTATAACTATTTGATTCTCGCTCGCATTTTTTTTTCAAAAATACCAATCGACCTACATAATTCGCACATTATGCGATTTGCTTATCAATGCTGCCTACCTGTATGTCTGCTAACAAGCCTTAAATATCGACCCAAGGCATTCAACCACTGTTGTCGAATTCAGATTAAAAAATTGTCGATATATACTGGCAGAAGGCGATAAATCAAAGAAGCTTGTTTTGAAATAATCATCGTTTTCAATGATCATTAATTTATATCTATCGATAAATCGATATCTTATACATGGGTTTATTTTATTCTCGGATTAATAAAAATATCTGGCGCTTTGTCAATTATTAGTTGTAATGTCATATATCTTAAAAAATATTCTTATCATTAATTAACTATCTTAAGATACGTATACAAACCAAATATTTTTAGTAACTTCAAATTTCAAAGTCCTGCTTTCTTTAATTAATTCCAATATGTCGCACCATTGAAAATACCAATATTAATAACTACAATACAGCTATTAAGGTTTTCACTGTCAAATCTTGGTGATAAGGCATTATATTAAAAAAATAAAACACTCTTTTTTACTATTTCCATATTTATTTAATATGATCAGGATCGGTTTCGCTAATGACGAGCATTTTCAACTGATTGTTGCCTGTCGTTGATTATTGTTAAACTGATTTATTGAAAATATAGTTTATCTTATTAGAAGTGATTAGCGTTCAAATTTTATAAAATATTGTCAGTCGATAAGTTTCATTGTATTATATGGAGTGCCCTTGAATTCAATTTATGTCTAATAAAATATAATAAATATAATTTAACGACCAATTAGCATATCTTTAAAATAAGATAAGCCATACCTTGCCAAGCAGTTTTTGCTGCAAATTATTCTGTTTTCTTTCAATTATTTATCATGTATTATTTGCACAGTATGTCTGCAATGTTGCCGTCAGTTAAATGTAAATAAATAACCCTGCTCGGATTGTGTAACTTGAAAATTATTATGACTCAGAAATCGCCTTCATTTTATATCAAAACTCAGTGAATGTCAAAACTATTACAACAGCAATTATTAAATTCATGTTCAAATGTACAATTATATTGCGCGACTCGATAGATGTTGCCGATATTTTTTGTGTATTAAGTCGGTCGTAATAAATAATAAAATACCGAAATCGTCGATTAAATATTTTTTTTGAGAATAGACTCAGAAATATGTTTATTCTATAGTGACTGTAAATATATGTATTTTTTTTATCCATGTCCGCTGCAAATGTCGAGCATATGACATAATGGAGGTATCTCAACAACACTTTTTCTATGATAACTGCTTGTTACTTTCAGTGACGAGTGAATTAGGCGCGAGTTTGGGACCTCCAAATTTTAGGAGCCTCTAATATAGCTTGTATTATGTAACCCACATACTGTTCGTTCAGATTTTAATATATTTTACATAGATTTTTTTACATTTTTATGTGATCCTGAAAACAAGACCTCCAAATTTTATTGCGCCTGGGACCTCCCGTGTGCTTAATCCGCCACCGGTTACTTTTCGAAAAGAGTATGGATTAAAATATATGGTGATGACAGGAATAATTTTTGGCTAATCGCTCTCATTGCATCCCGTATTGGAAGAGTGGGAGGGAATCTTTAGAAATCACAGACAGTCATGTCACTAGAAATTGATAATCGATTGAAAAAAATACTGGGCTTCGAACCCGCGACAAAGTGTCAAAAACTTTCAAATAGAGACAGTGTGTCTAGTGTGTGTCTGTGTGCGTGTCTGTATGTGTCTGTATATGTATGTGTCTGTGTGTCTGTATGTGTCTGTATGTGTCTGTATGTGTATGTGTGTGTGTTTGTTTGTTTGTTTGTTTATGCTTCAGAATAAACGCACCTCGAAAATTGTTATTAAACACGACCCACAGTTAGTTTCTAGACCTAGTCGATAAGCTTGTAACGAATGCAGCGATGCACTCACGTTTTTATAATAGGTTTCGCAGAGCCTAGTCGAATGGTCCGATTACAAATCTGGCCTTGTTTTTTTTTTTGTCTTCAAGCAAACTAACGCCTTTTATTTTATTTTTTTCTTGCACAACTAATTACATTTATCTTACCTACGTCCATTCTTATGTCACGTCACTTTGGTACCCAACAAAAAATGGCGTAAGCAAGTCTAATTAGGTTCTTGAGATGAAACCGCGCTCGGGTGTTATGTACATATTATACATCTGTTTTGTTGTGTTCAAATGATTGCAAAAAAAACTTATAACTTATAACCGCAACTCCGACTGCGGCGATAATAAATGTTCATATTTCGTATTTTAATTTATTTTTAAAAGACGATGAAGAGACACTTTTTTTAAGACCACCCATCTTCATCCAAACCACAACGACGCCGATTCTACAGCTCTATTTAGTTACTGATTTGACTCAGGTCTTAAATATTGAATATTTCTAATATCGGTCCCATAGCAAGACTGGTCGTTTTTCGTTCTCAGTTGCATCTTCCGAATACTCAACTGCAAAACCTTCAAGCGATAGTTTTAATGGTTTGCACAAGGCACGCACAATCTTTTCCTTCTAGCGGGCTGCGTATAAACGATTTATGATGTTTTTGGGCTACGCTGCGTAGTACGCTTAAGTACGCTAAATATTCTTTTTACATGAGGAATACTTCTCCGTAAAACAGCCATGCAATAAAAATTATGTAAAAAACATTAAGTGAATATATGTATAATAGATAAATAAAGAAAGACAGGTTCCATTATATTTGACCAGTTAAGATAGGTTTACCTACTTAATTCTGCTTCATTAACGAAAAGGCTTGCTCACACATTTTAAACTTAAATGTGTACTATATTTTAATTGTATACGTGAAATAGCTCATTTCCACACACTCATATGAATTTCAATATTATCTTTAATTCACTATTTGAGCGCCTTAGTTTCAAAACCTACCTAAATTTAAATACCAAAATTGTTGGCAGTGCAAAAAGCTGATATGGGCTTTTTGTGTTTAAATAAGGTTTGAGACTAAACACTTTTTTAAAATGCGTTTTCTCTGTATTTAGAGAAGATTTAAAATTGAAAATTTATTGATTGTGTAGATATTGAAATAGAGAAATTAAAAAAAAAAATGTTCTTTAGGTAGGTTCTTAATTTTGCCTATATTTAACCAAAATATTTTTTCGTGTCTTCGATAGATTCGGCGATAACATTGTGGATGTTCATTTTAAATTAAATTAAATTTGATATCTTTGTTATTCCACTTTTTGCGCTACAACTTGTGACACCTGTTTTGCCTCTTTGAGAGTCTGATGATGCTTCTCAAAGAGGTGAAACACGTGTCAAATGTTGTAGCACAAAAAAGTGTAATAACACAGTTATTAAATTAAATTTTATATTATTATTTCGTGCGCTAGCACCTGAACGTAATTGCATAATTTTCAGCTCTTCCATCAGCTGCTATCGAGCGATTCAAACATTTGCTTCCGTCCGTCATGTTACGAAATATTTAGATATACTTAACTGGATTGCATTTGTATGTCTCTAAAAAATCGAAACTCTTCCACCTTTATATAAATATTTCTTTTAAATGTAGCATCTGTTTATACATGTGTGTTACTTGTCAGTCATTTTCAATAATAAAGGTTCTTCTGGGCATAGAGATGCAACTAGAAATTATTTTAAACAAAAATTAAGTGCTTAGCTGAACTAACACTACCATTTTGATGTTGAATAATCAAAAAATACTTCATTATAAATTCAGTTGATAATGCTCGCGATTGCTCTCGTTGAAGTGATTGACAACTTTGTTTTTCGTCTGATTCAGTCTGAAGATACTTATCAAAGAAGCAAAACATGTGTTCCCAATGTTGAATCAAAATTATCAACTCTTAAATGCATAAATGACAACGAATAGTACAAACGTTTGTTTTGGCTTTTTCGCAAAACAGAAATTGATTTTTCCTTTTATTCTTATACCCAATGGTAAAATATATATTTACTCTTCATATTGTTTCAGTATATATCTTGTATACACGTGCTAAACACATATCAAATTTTACAGGAGGCGCTAAAAACGTGTTTTGATGATTTTGTGACATATGCAAATTATGAATTATACTCTACCTTGAAGTGCACGGATACTTCTAAACTGGTGTTTAATTGACATAATCTAATATTAATTACGGAAATCGTCTCGGAAAAATCTTTATTTCAGTGTTTTTTCTTGGTTTTAATTTTTTACAAGGTCATCTTTTTCAAACTTAAAAGCTAAATTTAGAGACTGAGTCGGCATTTTCAGATTTCATCCTTTTGATAGAACGTGTGTCAAGTTGTATACATTGTGATTATCGAAAAAAAGCTGTTTCGGAAAATTGAGGGTTACGTCTTTTTTCCTTTCCACAGTCGACATGTTTACTTTATTTTCAACAATCCTTTCCTCCAACGTTGTACATTTCAGTAAAACTGTGATATCTATTAACTACGAATATCCAGATACACCCTTATATTGTTTAACATACGATATGTTTTCATTGCCTTTTCTAATTTCAAATGCATATGTTTTTCTTTCGCATTTTTCGATGAATAAACCCTTTATTGCGGCAAATATTGACATTAAAAATAGTTCTATTCTATGATTTGTTATAAAACAATAGTTTGAAAATAATATTGTTTTAACGTTTTCAGAACACCTGTCCAACGTGTGACTAATATGACTGACAAACACTGTTTGACACCTCCGCAAATTGGTGTTTACTTTGCGCAAACCTCTCGTTTCCTTTCAAATGCACCGATATGGGCATAATTGTTATTCCGAATATGTTTGCGTAGGATAACTTGAAGATTGTTCACAAGCAATAACGTATTTTTTTACGTTTTTGTAAAATGATAATTGTTTTTGATTGTTTGTAAATTGTGGTTTTATTTATGTGCTAATTAATTGTATTGTGATTTGGTAGATAGGTAAAGTTTATATAAAAATATTTAGGGAGCTTTATACGATGGAATAACATGTCTTATAGGTATTTGTCTCAGATTTTATTTTCATCACAACAAGGGAATCCAATCCCGGACTCTTTTTGTGATCCCTGGATTGAACATTCAACATGAAATCGTGTGTAAATTCGTGTTTGACAAATTTTTGCTCGGCAATTTTGAAATCATTTAATTTTTTAAACTATTTTTTGTCGATTTCAAAAACTCAGGAATTTGCGAAATTCCCAAAATGAAATGTCGCGAGACCTTTTTTCTTTTAACTCTTACAAGATTTTAAGAAGCTAGAAATTTACGGGATTCCCAAAACAAACAAATATGGGACCTTTTTTTTAGCCCTCGCACATTTTTCTTTCATTTTCTCTATCCTGAAATCCCGGAATTAGTACTATCACAATCCTGAGCTTTCGGGATTACAAAATTGGACAGGATTCCGGGATTGGAGGCCCTACTTCCAACTGATTATAACAAAACCCAAATGAAGCTTTCATATAATAATAATCCTTGAGTTTTTTACGATCAATATTTTCGTAATTATGGTCCGATAAGAAGAGGATGATTAGATATCATAATACATAGGCTCTTCAGTCATGACTAGGCGTATGAATATTATATAGTTATTTTGTATCTTGGGCTCCATACATTTACTTTTTTATTGTATTTAATATACATTGAAATATTCACGACAAAATCGTGCTATAAACCAGCGTTTCTCAATCGGGTTTCACTGTATGTTGCAAGTGTGCCACAGAAATTATTATTTTAGGGGGACCGTAGCACAGTTTTGAAGGGCCACGGGCATCCCACATAAATTACGCATTTTGTATTCGAATAAGGTATTGAATTCACAAAAACGTAGACAAATGATCTAAAAAAGAGTTCTCACATTTTTAAATAATTGTGGAAACTGTGAATTCGCAGCTTTTTGGGAGAAACGAGCTAAAAAGAAAGGTGTCACATTTCTCAATAATTGTAGAATCTATCAATTTCCAACATTCTAAAGTCATCGAGCTAAATAAAAACGGCAACAAAATAAATGGTCAGAATTTAAATCAATTTCTGGTCAGAATTTAAATCAACTTTTGGTCATAATAAAATTCAATTTTTGGTCAGAATAAAAATGTTAACGGTCAGAATAAAAATACTAACGGTCAGAATAAAAATAATAAACGGTCAGAATAAAATTAATAAACGGTCAGAATAAAATTAATAAACGGTCAGAATAAAATTAATATACGGTCAGAATAAAATCTATTGTACGGTCAAATTTTATAAATATTTCGGTCAGAATAAAAAAAAAATGAAATTAATAATCCTTTTTTTTCAACATTCATGTTATGTGTGGAAAAGCAGACTCTTATAATGAGTCATTATTATTACAAATAACGCATCATCTGATTACATACCACTCGGTTTGTTTATATAAAGGTAGAGATCCACCGAAGTGCAGTGGATGTAGGATTCCAAGAGGAACCAAGGCTTTATGATGAATGTTGTTAGTTTTCACTTTTTTAAATTCAAATAAAAAATACTAAAAATAGTGTTTTCCTTACAATAAGTGTATTATATCGACTGTAGAAAGGAAAAAGGACGTAACCCACACATATCAAAATTTACAAAGGGCGCAAAAACGTATTTTGATGATTTTGGGCCATATGCATATTAATAATTATACACAACCTTGAAGTGCACGGAGACTTCTAAACTGGTGTTTAATTGACATAATCTAATTATCTAGGAAAAATAGAAATTATCTAGGAAAAACCTTTATTTCAGTATTTTTTCTTCGTTTTAATTTTTTACAAGGTCATCTTTTTCAAACTTAAAAGTTAAATTTAGATACTAATTCGGCATTTTCAGCTTCCATCCTTTTGATAGAATGTGTGTCAAGTTGTATACATTGTGATTATCGAAAAAAAGCTGTTTTGGAAAATTGAGGGTTACGTCCTTTTTCCTTTCCACAGTCGCTATGAAATGTACCATAGCAATTATTTATCTAAATGTTCTTTCCAAAAATATTATCCTTTCCTTTACTCTCTTCAGAGCAGATCACAATGTATCGAATTGTACAAATAATAAAAAATAGTTGCAACTTTTAGATTATTTAAAATTATTTAATAATCAAAAGAATATCGGTTAGGCGGAAATACCGTGAACATTTTTTTAAATAAAAACTTTTTTTGACACGAAACATACAAATGCCTGGATGTGGGAAACTAGTCTATGAAAACTGTCAATTCTTCCTTTGGGCGCGCAATAATAGTGATTCATTCAATGACCGTGGCGCTAGTAGCAACGCTCGTCCAATCGCCCATTGGACGATTTGCCGTATGCAACTTCACTTTGCACCAATAGCAACGCAATACGATGACATCATATCATCAAAAAAAATCAGACCATCTGTCAAAATAAATATGACCGATTCCATTTAAATTCTGACCGATCCCATTTATATTCTGACCATTTAATATTTATTCTGACCACTTAATATAAATTCTGACCATAAATTATTTATTCTGCCCTCTGTAATTCTGACCGATACATTATGACCATTTAATATAAATTCTGACCAGTGTAATATAAATTCTGACCGATGTATTAAAAATTCTGACCGAAACTGAATTAAAATTCTGACCGTTTAAATACGAGCCAATAAAAACAGAGGTGTTCGGGTTAAAAACTATTTTTAAATCTCACTTTTTTCACAGTTATTAATCCCGGAATCCCGAAATAGTTGTGTCCCGACTAACTAATCGAAAAACTAATTAGTACAGGCCACGGAAAGACACTCAAAGAGGAGGCCATGGGCTTAAAATGGTTGAGAAACTATGCTATAAACCAGCAGTCGGCAAACTTTTTAGGCTCACGGACCACTAAATTCACAATTTTAATCCAGCGGACCACTAACTGGACTTTTGTATTAAATATTGTATATTGAAATAAAAGTGATCAAATGCGTCTAAAAATGCACCTAGTTCATAAAATAAATCTATTAATTATAAAAGCTTTATTAATTTTTAATGTGATAGTTGTTCCTGGATATTTCATATTATACAATTTATATTTTGCTCCAATGATATAACTGCAAGACAGAGAAGAGAATGTATTGCCGAGATCGATACCTTGTTTTGATTGCCGTGACAGATGAAAAGGCCTTTTCGCATAAATATGTTGTGGAGAATAGAAATAGAATTTTTATCACCTCTTCACTTAACAAAGGGTATTCACTTTCTATAGAAAGCCAAAACTGAGGTCTGGATAAGGATGAATAAAATTTTACTTTGAGACTCTCGTCGGATCGATGATTAAAATAATGTCAGATTTCTCTTCGAACCACAAAATTTTTCTCGCGGACCACACTTTTCCGATCGCTGCTATAAACCATACTGACAACCTTAGAGATGAGACGTGAACATTAGGCGATAGTTTGTCGGCATATTCTGCTCATAGACAATTTATGATCACGTTTCCGATATTAATATGGATAATCTACATCGCCGTTCGTGCTACGATATTAATTAAAAATAAATGCAGGAATTTAAAAGTAGTTCACTTTCAAATCGCACACAATTTCCTGAACTGCATCATCATCTATGTTCAACAACATGAAATACTTTCGTATTAAAACAATACTTACATATTATTTTACATTCGCACGTTAATCCTAGGGACCGCAATACCGGTATTACCGAAACCGGGATCCCAGTATTTACGAACTTTTTTCAAAATCAAAATGCCGGAATTTTAAAACATAAAAAATGTATGTAAATTATCAATATTTCAATATTTTGTTTTGCAACGAATTTAAATGAGTAGCTTAGCATCAAAGTAGGACAAACTTTATCTACAAACTTTTACAGAAGATACGATTTTTCGTAAGCTTAAAAGCCGTTATTCATACAAAACTTATGAAATAAGCAGCTTTTGATACTTTTTTTACATATCACTACAAAACCTAAAAAAAAAAAAATTGTTGAACATTACGTTTGTTCTATTTTGATAGTAAGCTACTTAAATATTTAAAATCTGTTAATATCTTATATGGGGAGGTATATATAATATGATTTGCAAATACATGCATATGGTGTTCCCGTGAACTGGCTTTACTAAGGATTGCCAACTTCTGTAGCGATCACGCCTTTCCGTCGACAACGATGGTATAAGAATACAAATGACCAATACATTAGCATGAAGAAGGCTCGTGCAATTTTGAAGGTAACGCGCCCTAAGCTCCGCTTCATAATTTTGATACACAAAAAAAATATCAATTATGACAGCTTCCAGAATTGGTGACCCTTTTTAATATTGTATTATTATTTTAAGAAACCGTTGGTTATTTAATAAAATCGCCCGTTTATGATTATGATATATTTTTTAATGACTGATATATGGTATGATACTGTCGGGTCCTATGGCGTAGCGGCTAACGTTGGCTTCCGTGCCGGATCTCAAGGGTTCGAGTCCCAGAATGAACAGCAATTATCAATTTCTGTTCTAAGACATGGGTGTTAGTGATGTCTAAAAATTCCCTCCCACCTTTCCAATCCTCCAATAACAGGACGTAGCGATAGCGATTGGTCAACCACTAGTCCTGTTCTAGTCTTATCCTACTTCAACTACTACTCTCTTTAAAAAAAGAGAGGTTGAGTGACTGAGTAACAAACAGGTGTCGTAGAAAAACTCCTGTTGAGACACCTCCATTAGGAGGACATATGCAAAAAAAAAAAAAAATGAAATATATATAAATGAGCTATCGATATACCAACTGGTTGTATATTTGACTTTATTTAAACATTTTTTGTAATACCGATATTTATATTTGCAATACCGGTAATTAATATGAAATGTCAAAATACCGTTATTTGTCTGGTATTACAATCCCTAGTTAATCCGTATTACATACACTTCCTGTCACAATTTCGAAGTATAATTATGAATTTGATTGGATTACAACTTAACGCAATTAATACAACTATTGTCCTTTTGCAACATTCGCTTCTTTTCCCTGCCCATGACATTCTACAAAAGTGATTGTTTTTTTTATTATTAAATACATTATACGTTAAACACTCTTCGACATTTAATGAAATGCGTTTCTTATTGGCCATACAGTGGAGATCAAGACAAAGCTGCGTTATTAAATCACATCTAATACAAGTTGGTTTCCCACCAACACCCGTTGTGTACATGCAGCCAACGTTGTTCACCTTCCAAACCGCTAACGATAGAAAATTTAATGCATAAGCCACCAGACGGCGCTTTCCTAATTCCGTCTCCCTCCAATTGATTTGCTTTTTATATGAAATATTTCAGTTCCACCAATTACATCCTACGGATAGTTCCAGAAGGTCATCGAGGGCGCCGAAATATATAAAGCTAAATAAGATGTACACCTTTGTTTCCATAGAATTTGATTAGAAATCAAATCAGGTTTTTAATTTCGGATTTTCATGATTGTTTATATTAACTGTTTGAATATGTACCGCTCAAATAAATCATTAATATGTCCAGATACCGCGAGTTTTTAGAGGGAAATAATTTTGCCAGATATAAACTCGAATTCGATTTTTTTTTTTTTTTCAAATTTATGGAGCTTCAAGTACCAGGACGCGCCAGCGTCAAGGTTCTTCCAGTCTCCTTCATCGATAAAGATTTTGAAAAATTGTAAATTGCATCCCCTTACCGTCGTTCGCAGACGGAAGGGCGCGATCACTACAGAGATAAGAAGTTCACGGGAACTCCATATGCATTATTTTGCAAATCACATTCCATATGCTTCCTCCATACTATATCCGTACATGTACACACACATGCGGATACATACATACACACATACAGTATACAAATTGTTTTTAAACAAAGAGAGTCATTTTCGTGATGCTAAGTTCGTTCTAAAATTGTCAATTTTATATGATATAAGATCTATGGAGGGTCGTCGAGCAGGACTGCTCTGGGTCTAAAACGATTCTCAGGCAGTGTCTCGTCATAGTTGTGGAGATCAGAGATCGTTGGGTTAGGATGTTTTCCTACCTCGCTGTGAAACTTTTGTGATATTTCACGAACGAACTCGCGGATGGTAGGTATTTTCAAGTCTCTGTGAAGCAGCGAGTTACGCACGTACCACGGGGCGTTACATATCTGTCTCAGTGATTTATTTTGGACAATCTGGAGAGTCTTCATATGTTTACGGTGAGCATACGTCCATATTGGAGCAGCGTACACCATGATTGGTCGAGTAATTGCTGTGTAAAGGAGCAGCTTGCTTTTGAGAGTAAGTTTGCTTCTCGCGTTAAGCATAAAGTACAACCTTGCTTTTGTAGCATTAGCTTGACGTTTTTTAATCGCGACGTGTTCATTAAATTTAAGTCGACTATCTAGCGTGAGTCCAAGATACTTAACCGAATTGGACCACTTGATCTCTGCGTTGTGCATGCGTATGCAAGCAAAATTAGGTTTTCTAATAAAACCCTTTGAAAACATTACTGCCGCGCTTTTTTCTGTATTAATTTTGATTCGCCATTTGTCGCACCAGTCTGCTATTGTATCGGCAGCTGATTGAACCTGCGTGACAGCGCCTTGTCGATTTCGAGATTTAGCTAAAATAGCCGTATCATCTGCATATTGTGCTATAATTGCGTCGCTTTCTCCGCCGGAAGGAATGTCATAGGTGTATATATTGTATAGTATGGGTCCCAAAACAGAGCCTTGCGGAACTCCCGCCCGAGTTGACCTTGATGAGGATCGAATTCCATCCATTTTAACGTTGAAACATCTGCCTGTCATGAATGAGTTGAGAATTTTTACCAGCGGTGACCCTATACCAGCCTTCGACATTTTGAATACAAGCCCTTCGGTCCATACTCTGTCGAAGGCTTTTGCGATATCTAAAAAGAGGCCAGCCGTGACTTCTTTAAGAATGAATCCACTTGTGATAAACTCCGTTACTCGGAGGAGTTGGTGGTTTGTCGAGTGGCTAGCACGAAAGCCGTGTTGAGTGTCTGGGATGATTTTTTTCACTGTAACTACTTCTTGTAACCTAATCTTAATTACACGCTCTAAGACTTTGCTCATTGGGGGAGCAGACTTTAAAAACCTTTATTGACTTAGTATAGATGGCAATACACATATTCATCAAAATATTGCTTATGTTATGGATATAATATTACTAAAACACTTATTCAATGTTGTTTCCATATATAATTTACACTTAAAATAAATCACTCAATCTAATGATACGATATGAGTATCGAGGCGTCTTTACTGAGCCGTCGGCCGTTCAATTTGAACTCTCGATTTTAACTGGCTAGATTTGGAGAGAAGGAATTGGATATCGATATAGGTTTATTGTCACAATAGGTTGTCATAGATAATTTAACATAGCATAGAGATAGGATGTTGTGTATACATAACACTTATATTCCATTGGAATACCAAATATTTGATTTTTTTAATTTCTTAGACAACTGCGTCGGTAGCGCAGTGGTCAAAATCGTCGTGGTTGATCTGACAGGTTCAAATCCCAAAACGAAAAGCTTTTTTTTTTAAATTGATTTATCGACTTCTGTTTTGAAGGTATGTATGTTTATGTCTAAAAAATACCTCCCACCCAATATTAAAATAACAAGGCTTAGCGAGAGCTATTAGCTCACGACTAATCCTGTCTTAACTCTACCTTTCCTATCCCAAGTTGAGCAAGTGAGAAACATAAAGTTCTGTAGGAAAAACTTCTGTTGAGATTCTTCTATTACGAGGTCATGTTTTCCACATTGAGAGCGGGCATATCATCCCTTATTTATTTTTGTGTTGTGTAATAATTATGACGTAACAGTAAGTTATCAGCGAATCCACCGAAAATACAAATCAAAACCTGCTTCCGTTTTAACAATGTGCTGAGGAATTTCGCCTGAATATCTAAAGTATGTGTTTAGTACATAATATATCACAAAAGCAAAGCGGCACGTCTCTAATTATTATTTATTTTATTAGGTAAGTTAAGTAGAACTGCGTGAAAACACGCATGCCAAATATAGGTCCACAATTTTCACACTCGCCACCAACCGGCACCGTTATTATCACTCCTCATGAAAATTCCTACAGTGGTTTTATCTATGGTCGAAATCTTCTTTCTTTCCATGCATCAGTTGTGAATTATTTAGAGCAGGGGTTCCCAACAAGTATAAAATTCCCTCTCAGTGGAGATTTCTTTTTTTTTATCCGTGTCCGCTTCTAATGTTGAGCATATGGCCTCCTGATGGTGGTACCTGAACAGATTTTTCTACAAAAACTGCTTGTTACTCAGTTGCTCAACCTCTCTTTTTTTCGATAGGGTTAAGACAGGACTAGTTCCCTGTTAATTTTGAGATTGGAAGGGTAAAAATTCCTCTTCAGTGGAGATTTTTTTTATCCATGCCCGCTCCTATTGTGGAGCATATGGAGCATATATACAACAATTTATTAAATTGTTGTTAGGTTACGTCAATTAAACACCAGTTTACAAGTCTTCGTGCACTTCAAGTTTGTGTATATTACATAATTTGCCTATAGCCCAAAATCATCATAACAGGTTTTTTGCGCCTCCTGTAAAATTTGGTATGTGTGGGTTACGTCTTTTTTCCTTACCACAGTCGATATGTAATCGAGTCTCGTTTTCTCAATACCCATTGTATTATTATAACAGATAGTTTTTTTCGCGTCGATTATTAAAAATACATCAAGTGGTTAATTTTTTTTTATTATTATTTGTATTCGCATGGTAAATAGTAGAAAACTTTTGTCGGTCGACTAATCACTTGTACATAATTATTTCAGAGCTCGTACCTAATTATTGTTCTACAATTGCGGATTATAAATAAAAGAAACGAAAGAAAATATGGCGATCGTCGCAGTGGACTGGTGGGTGTGTTATATTTACACAGTCCAGTAACTCTGTTCGACAGTAGCTTACTGCCTACTGCAATGATTGTCTACCTTTAGGGTTAACGGCATGTTTATATTAGAATATGGCCTTAGACAACGTTCCCTCTAAGCTGCGCGCGCGCGTCCCCACAGCGGTTTAAAATCCCCAATTAATTCAAATAATATTAATATTTGATTGACCCGCGCAGTTAACCTCTTGTCTTAGAGGAAGCATTGGTCTTAGGGTTGTTTCTCATCTGCTAGAAATACATTTCCAAACCAAACGTCTATCGTCGAAACGAATAAATCAGTTCTCATTAAATAAAACCTGGTCTAAGAGGTTATAAGTTTGGTTACTCTGAATGCTCATACTCCTACTTCTTACTAACATTCGTAGTTTTAATCACTCTTCTTCTGTTACGAACAAATTACGCTATACGAATCGAATGGAACATATAACGCCGTTTCAGCGGCGGATTAAGCACTTTGGGAGTAAGGCATCCAATCTCGAAACCTTTTTGTGATTCCCGGACTCTGGGATTCACATTTTTTACCTTATCATAAAACTCGAAATCCCGGGATTTTGTGACCAAAAAATTGGACAGTTTCCCGGGGTTAGAGGCCCTATTTGGGAGGCCCCAGGCGCAATAAAATGTAGAGGCACTGTATTTCGGAATACATAAAAAGCATCGTAAAATTACATCGATATTGGATTTCAGTCTTAATTTAATTTCTGCATTTCCCGTTTACCAAATATCACCCGTTTCATGATCGCATAACCTTTTATGCATCGGCAAAATCCTATGTGCTTAAATTAAAAAATATAATAGTAAACCAATCACATTGAAAAATAAAGATTTTGAAGTCTGCCGATTTGCAACGATACAAACTCCATCAAGAACAAAAATAAATTACGAAACTGGCTAAGACTTCATAACCCCGGATAGTCGATCCCTGGCCAATATATATATTTATGATACTATAAATAATTAGGTAATTGGAGATTAAGGTGAGGTGACTGACCTGAAGTACTTTACCTTAGCAATTTTGTAAAAGCTATGATTGTAAGCAGTCTTTTATTACACAAATAAAAGATTTTTTTACCATAAATTACAAAACATACATTATAAAACTATTCTAACACGCGCGCCGCGTTCAATACTTTTTCTCTACTTATTAAAATTAAAAGATGCTTTTTTTAAATCAAACATTGGAAGTATTGGAAAAAGGAATAAGGAATTATTTTGTTAATTCATTAATATTATTTTCAAGTTGAAGCAAAACAGTTTGAGAGTGTTTTCTTTTTTTAATATAATGTCTTTTCACGAAGTATTGATAACTTTAAAATGGTTTAAATTTATAACTTTTATTACAAAATTTATTTTTTACTATCATTAATTGATCTTTAACAACCTCCTCTTACTTGCAAAATATGTCTGATTTTTTCAATATTCCTATTTTTAATCCATCAATTATATAAAATAAGTTTCTTATTTATATAGGTAGTCACCGGAAATAGACAATTTATCGCATGCTCACCATAAGCCGTCGACTACTGAAATCATAGACATTTAACAGATTGATAAACAACAGAAACATTTTAATGTCTACCAACCCAAAAAAAGTAGCTAGAGTATACAATCACTGTTCTAGCAGCAGTTGGAAAGTAGTAGATTGATAGTACTGAGTAAACAGCAAATGAAAAAGTTCAGCTTTTACAATAAAGCTTCTAGCATCGATATTGTATGTTACATAGATAAATTATATTGAGCAATATTAGGATATGGACCCTAATAAATCTGTGATATAGGAAGGACCATATTGTGAATAATTGTGCCCCAAGCTAACACAAATAAAACAATGTTTTGAAAGTGTATTAAACAATATTAAAATTAGCTTATTTATATTTTAATTACAGAATAAAAAAAAATGCTACATGGCAATCTTCACGCATTTTCGTATAATTTATAATGGCACAGTTATTTAATTTTTAACTTTCTTATAATCATGCATACAAATGTACTTAAATACAATACATTGTTTTTTTTTTGTTTCTACATCTATGTATATTTAAATGCTATTTTCGCTTCCGCCATGCAAGAAGTGTTGCAATTATAAGCACAAATTATGAATTATATATAATTACTCATTCGGACTTGACAGTCAAATAATTCTTACGTGTTTTTTTTAATTTCTTTTGTTTATGTAAGCGTAAGGAAACTGATCAGGCTTCCTTTCCTTTTTGATTTGTTGTTGTGTTAAATTGTTTTTTTGTGGCGTCTGATTGATCATTTCTTATTGTCATCAGCTTCAATATTTTACATCAATTTAATGTTTAAATTTAATGTGAATTGTCCCTCAGAATGGTGAACCACACTCTTCTCTTAATGTTGGATATGCAAATAAATAACTTCAAAATAATTCAAGTAAATAATTAGCTTTTTATTTTTCAGCTCCGGAAAACGACAACTTGGGTCAAATGCACTGGCAAGGTAAATCATCTGATGATATTTAATTATTTTATCTTTTAAAAAGTATTAAAAACTTCCTAAATTATTTAATTAATTTTAAACACTTTCATTTTGACATTAACACCTCATTGGATAAGTTAACTTAACATTATTTATATTAAAATCCCTACCACTTTCACAACTAGCTTTTTTCATGTCGGTAAAACAGAAATCGGCTTTTAATAATTTTAGTTACTTTAAATTCTAATAGATGGCGGTAAGCAGCTTTTGATCACAATTAACAATAAAATTCATATTAAAACAAAATAATATTATCATTGCTCTTATCATTATTAATTTATAAAAATACTAATAACAATTTAAATCTTCATGCATATTCAAAAATTATAAGGGATAATATTACGTTTTTTAACATGTTTTATTTTTATATGACTTACAAAGGTGCATTAATATTGCTACTTCAATATACCTAGCTTCTACTAACATATGGATCTATGAAATGGGTCGTTTCATTGATCATTAAAAATATTATATTACAGCCAATTATACCGGTCTTCTAGCTTCAACTCATCGGGATGCGGCTCGACAGGAGACCCTGCCGAGGATATGTACTCCGATGTCTCACTCGAAGAAGATGTCCATGGACTCAACTACAAGGTAGGATAAGATTTTTTTATGATATAATTTCTGCTAATAGTCAGAAATTTATTGATTTGACGTTAATCTATCAAAGTTTTTTTTATATTATGTATCTGATATTTCTATTGATTTGGTTGTATAGAGCAGTGCTCCGCAACCGGTGTGCCGTGAGCCGGATGCAGGTGTGCCGTGGTCAAATACATAATGAAAAATTATTTGAATTGAATTATTATTAAAACCTCTGTGTTAATTGAAACAAAGCGCAGGTATCACATTTATAAGTTATTATTTTATAATAATTATTAAAATTGCATAAAAGTAAATATATTATAGTTTTATGTATGTAAACTTTTCAAATAAAAAACGAAAATTTATTTTAAAATTTGTGTATCAATTTAATACCTATATATTTTTGCTTTTGGTGTGCCGCGGAATTCTAGGAAGAATTTTGGTGTGTCGCAGGTGAGAAAAGGTTGCGGAGCACTGGTATAGAGAATATTGCAGAATGTATTGTTTTAATATTCAAGCAGTTTCAGTCAATAACATTTAGTATTAGGAAAAATGTTTTATTTTTTTGACAGTGACATCTGTTAACGAGTATTTTTGGCTTATATTTTTTTATAAACTTATAATGTCAATAGATGTCTCTGTCATAATTACTAGCACCTCTCCTTTGCCCTTTCTTTACGGGTGCAGCGTTCACAAACACACAGTTCACATAAGATAAATAGTTATTTGATGACTTATTTACAAAAAATCGTGTAATTGATAAAATCTTCCTTAATAGGATTTTCAAAACATCTTAGTTGATTTGATCTTTCCTTATTTTCTTATTCCACTAAAAGTTATCTGTAAAAAATGAACTGGTAGCCAGACTTCTTATTTTTGTTCAAAAAAATATTTTTTCTCGACCATAACGCACTACTCTGTTTTCAAATGTAGTCAGCACTATGGTATCCAATCCCGGGATATCGGGTTTGGGCACCCAACGTGAAATCGTGTATATTTTGAGAAAAGTTTTGGTGATTTTTTTTTTTAACTCACTGAGGAATTTGAAATTCTCAAATCTCTATACTTTTTCCCCAGTGACTCGTTTTTTTTTCTTTAGTCCTTTCAAATCCAAAATCCTATACATTTTCATGATTTGAAAAAAAATCTTAATCGCAACCATACCAATCCGATTCGATTTCGGGATCGCAAAATTGGACGGGATCCCGGAATTAAAGACCCTAGTCAGCACTAATAATAAATAAAATAAAAATGTCCTTTTTTAGCATTTAACGATTCTTCATTTCACAGTTGCTATTTCAACGTTTAATTAGTTTTGAAATTCCAATAAAAAGTTTAAACAAAATAGTAACATTTTCATTTTATTTACGTTGAATAAAATTTTCGAAAATAATTGTTGTTTTGTATGAGATTGATCAACATATTGTAAGAAAATAACAGGTCACTGCTTAAGCACGCCACTGGCTCCCTGTTTTTTATAAACAGTAAACTATTCGTCGAATAGTATAAAAAATAATGCTTTTATCAACTAGATTTTTATACAGGAATTTTTGCAAAAAAGTCACTTAATTAACAATTTTTCCTTATTATAGATTTGCACTTTCCCACTTCAAGACACTCCGATTTAATTAAAAACAGTATTTATTTTGAATTTATTGCTATCAAAGCTGTTATTGAGATTTTAAGATATTTATAACACCTTTTTTATTTATTTAGCGTTATTTATATTTTTATATTCACAATTTTAATGCCAGTGATGAGGTCTTCCCTCCATGTCTGGTCGACAGTAAAATACTAAAGCCAATGTCTTGTGATATTTTTTTCTTCATATTTTGGTGCTATGATTTTTTATAAAAAATATATTTTCGTATTTATCTACGCTTAATCTGCTCTCGTCAATTATGTTATTATATTGTTTGTGATAAAATGATGATATACTTTAATCATGCATCATCAGATTACTTATCAGAGGAAGTAGCCCTTCCGGCTTATAAAGTGCAAGCATTATGATTGTATAGATTATACAATCATAATACATATTGATTTATATAATATTATTTATATTTTTTACTTGACGATTTATATTAATTTTTTACTTGACGAATCCAATAATATAACAATCTACTTGTCACTTGACTGTTGCACTTACTTGGCTTAATATTATGGATGGTGGACTCCTACCAAATTGCGAGAAACATTATCCTACCGTGGTTCTAAATCGTAGCAAGTCCGAGTGTAGCGTTTTTCAGTGACCCCTTTAATTAAACATACATTATTAAATGACTTATTCACATTTATTCCTGTAATTCAACGGCTTCCAACCTGGGAGGCGCATCTTCCTGAGGAGGCGTGGACTGTTTGTAATATTTCTTTACCCTTTAAAAAGTGTCATTATTATATGAAATTAAGGTTGGGTAGGCGCGATGATATTTTATTTTTCAAAGGGCGGCAGAGAAACACAAAGCTTGGAAACCACTGGTGTAATTGATAGAATCTAGCTTAATAGGATTTTCAAAACATCCCAGTTGAGCTAAGCTTTTCTTATTCTAATCAAATTTATCTGTAAAAAATTAACAGGAAGTTAGTGGCGTACTTAAGCAGTGACCTCTTATTTTTTTCGGTATAAAATCGCATCTCAACCAAAACTCACTATTTATGTTTGAAAGTTTTAATCGTTTACAAAATTAAATACATTCATTTTAATCCTTTTATTATATACTCCAATTAGATAAATTTCTTGTTCTGATAATAAATAAGAATTTAATTGTATTTAAATTATCTAAATTTTAAATTGTTTAATTTATTTCGGTTAATTAGGGTTATTCGATTTCGTTAAAAAAATAGTATTTGAATAGTGTATTAACAGTTTAACGACCGCAGACGCGTATTTGAGTCTTTGAAAAAAATAGGTTGCTGGCCGGCGGACTCATATATGCGTATAGGCGAAGTATCTGGAAGCTAAGAAAATTGAATTTGGTAAAGATATCTCAATTTGTTTACAAATTATAGTGAATTTAGTAAAATTACAATTTTTGCGATTTTTTCGCAAATTTGCCCGGCCGCCAGGTGAACTTTAAAAAAAAAAAAATCGGTCGTTAAGCTGTTAGAGTGCCCGCCAACCCGGAATGAGTGCGCGGAGGTTTTCAATCTGCTGCGCGGCCGCGCCCTTGTGCAGCTAAGAGACAATTCGGCCCGTGATTACTGTCAGATGTGATGCTTTTTTAGAAATCATTAAATACTATCCTTTTTGTTGGGTGTATTTTCGATAACTAATCAAGGACGGCGACGTGCAAGTCAAAATTACTTCTTGTATTTCGCATGTTTATGGTAGGTGCAAAATCAAAGAGAATATTTTTGGCGCAATGTTTCTTTTAAACGATTGCGAATTCCGTTTTCGATCTGCGCACAACTTTGATCTAATTGCGTTTAACGTGAGTAACCGACATCTGGAAATCGTCAGTTCACAATGGACTAGTTATTGCAAAGGCTTAGAGATTCTAGCTGGGATATATTTACATTTACAAGTGTGTTTAATTTGTATTTCTGAAATGTTATTTCCTCTGAACCAGGTTGATTATTACCGAGCAAAGAACTGAAAAGTAAAATTATAAAACATTTGATACTTATAATGTCATGCCGCCTGTGTGGTCGAGTGGTCAACATCGTTGGCTGCCGCTACGGATGGCACGGGTTCGAATCCCAGTACTGGCAGTTTTATAAATTGATTTTTTAATCGATTTATGAATTTCTGTTCAAAGGCATGGATGTATGTGATGTCTTGAATTCCCCCCTCCCACCCATCCTATCCTATAAACGGGGCGTATCGAGAGCGATTAGCTAACCACTAGTCCTGTCCTAGCCCTTTCCTTCTATTCCTACTCTCTTTGGAAAAAGAGAGGTTGAGCAACTGAGTAACAAGCAGTTCTCGTAGAAACACTTATGTTGTGATAAACTCCATTAGGAGTCCATATGCTCCATATTGGGAGCGGACATGGTAAAAAAAAAAAAAAAATGTTATGAAGAAATAAATTTTGCTGTGACATTTATTCTAAGTAGTTTACATAGCAGAGCTTTGATGCCGGAATCGGGAGTCGTGGAGTCGGAGGTTTTGTCCGGAGTTGGGAGTCGGGAGTTGAAAAAAGTCTTACGACTTGGACCCATTTTAAAAATAAATAATGTTCTGTATTCAAACCACAATTGTCCATAGTGTTTGTTGTCACTGAATGCTAGGATGACTAAAGGTAATCTGATAGTATACATATTTTATAAGTTAAAATGTAATGATTCGAGTTGGAGTCGTTTTTTATTTAAAGGTGGAGTCGGAGTCGTATTTTTTACACGACTCCAACTCTGGTAAATAGAGCTGTGTTTGCTTAACGCTATAAAAAGTCATTATTGTCGATGGATTTGGCAGTAATTTTGTGGAAATTAATGTTTAATGCAAAATTTAAACTGATAAGTTTGTTATTTCACTGATAGTGATACTATATGTGACCATTTTTTAAAAACCATTTCCTCTCCCAATGTGGAGCATATGGACTCTTAATGGAGTTTATCTCAACAGAAGTGTTTCTACGAGAACTGCTTGTTACTCAGTTGCTCAATCTCTCTTTTTCCAAAGAGAGTAGGGGTAGAAGGATAAGGCTAGGACAGGACTAGTGGTAAGCTGATCGCTCTCGATACGCCCGTTTATAGGATAGGATGGGTGGGAGTGGGGTATTGAAGACATCATATACATCCATGCCAACGAACAGAAATTTATAAATCGATCGAAAAATCAATTTATAAAACTGTCCGCACCGGGATTTGAACCCATGCCCTTCGTAACCGAAGCCAACGACATTGACCACTCGACCACACAGGCGGCTTTTTTAAAATTTTATTATAATAATAATTAATATAACTACATATCTCGTTTACCTCACGATGCTTTTTCTAGTGCTATTGTAAAAAAAAACACCTCAAATATGATCAAATCAATGATCATTACAAATAGTAAAAGAAAATTAGTGATCGTCTAACATAAACTTTAAGAATAAGCTTTGAACATCTTTAGGGGAAACAAAATAAATAATTATTTTATTTATTTGTACAAGGTCCTTAAAATTTTATTTGCTAACAATTTAATTTCAATACTTTATTATAATTCTTGTCATATAACTCTTGTGCCTTCATATCGTTAGCCATGCTCAATAAAATATAAATTAAAAACACTAACGTGCCAATAATCATGTTAAGTTTTTTTTATATAAATATACATTTTGATGTATGTTTTGATAATAATAAGTCTCTTCCTTCACGAGATAATAATTTAGAACTTACTTTGTTTTACGATAAATTTCCTCTGAAAGTCAAAATTAGATCTTCTAGGAATGTTTGTTAATATAACTTATATAGAGTATTCACGTCAGATAATTTGCCGTGTCACGTGTAAAAAAAGATTGAAGGTCTGAATCTGAATTAGGTGGCATTCCTAGAAATTAAATATGTACATACTTTGTCATTCTGACAGGAAGTCCCAGTAATGCTAATAATATGTCTCCTTACAGCAGCGATTTCTGAACTGGGGGGCGGCGCGAATTTTTTCACTGAAATGTAATTTTCATAACCAAATGAATCATCTTTAAAAACGTCAATGAACCTTAAATTCTAAAAGCTCGCGTCGATGCAGAATCCATTGGTCGATAATCAAGATGAAGAATAAAACAAAATATAAACTGACAACAACTCAAAAGAAAAAAAAAAGAATTACCTAAACCTGGTTGGGAGTGGATAAAAGTTACGCTGTACGCCGTATATTGTCCCCAAAATTTGATTGTGCTAATCAAACCACACCCATCGCGGTGAAAACAATTAGTTTTTATATGAAAGGCCTGTTATGTAATCTGTCTATTGTGTTTTTCTTTTTTTTTGTATTAAAATATTTAGTTATATGAAAAAAAAATGGAAAGATCCGAAGATTTTTTTGAAGGTATGCGTATTAACAAGTTTGTAAACCACTGCCTTACAGTGAGGTAAACGTCGATTTTCTTCCATATGGTGTATTTTTGTAATGATATTTTCAACATAAATTAATTTTGTACTAATTCCACATTAATTATCAGATGTATTGATTAAAAAGGTGTAATAAATAATGAAAGTATTCATACATCATATTATTACTTATACCAGTACCAGCTAAATATCTGCGTCTTATATAATTACTAATTTTAACAAAACAATTTAACAAAAGATCAGGACCGGTATCGTTAATCAAGGGCATTATCAGTTCATGAAAGTATTGATATATACAGTGCTATTTATGTGAAATTTAATCAGAATTTTAACAAGGTGTTACAAACAACCGATAAATAAACTTAAATAAATTATAAATAATGATGAAACACATTATAAGTAAATTAAACTAAATTAACACCTGAGTGCCAAAACGTCGAAAATAGGATCGAGGACCAGTAGGGGGTACAAAGTGACCCCAAACAAATTTGCGTTATATTTGCATTGCATTGATTGAAGTAGATTACAATAAATATCGACTGGATATTATTGGTATTTAGCGAATGGTTAAAATAAGAATAACTTTGCAATGCGAATGCACCCCATAGGTTTTTTTTAATGCCTTTCTACTTCAGAATTGACAATAAAAAACTTATGAGTGAGAATGACTGTGAATTGTAATCTTCCAGGAATGTGAATAATAATCTTCCAGGAATTTTAAAGTCTCCATTACAATGATTACAGACAAATGGGAGTGCGCTGATCATAACTGATAACAACGTTTCTTTTTTTATATATCTACACCGTAATGCAATTTCTACCTTTCTGTCGGCCGGCAAATGCTTACTCGGTGCATTTAAATGCCTCTTCGAAGTGAGTGCATAATAATAATTGCATAAACTAATCGCATTAGCAGCGGAAGAGGCCGCAGACATATTGTAATAATATGTAAAATGCAATAACGCAGAACTGGGCAGTCAATGAACCATCAACTCACTAACTGAAGGGGTTCAGTTGAATGGAGTAAACTGTCAACACATTTGGTAGAGACTTTGCATTTTAAAAATTTTAACACATTTCACCTCAGGGTGGATTTAGCGGTCCACAACGACATTCAAAAAGTGATTTGTCACAAATTTTGAAAAATGCCGTTTTATATCATTTCTGATAGTCCATAATAAAATCTATGAATGGAAACCACAATTTGTATTCAGAAAAGGTTTTTTCCTATTAAAATTAAATCATACAGTTGACACGTTCAAGCAAACCGTGACTTTTTGAACACTTAAATCATCATTTCCTAAACTCTGTATTTGTGTGACACATCACTTGTTGAATGTTTGCTCCTCATTATAATTAAGACAAATTATTAAGTGACTTATTAATAAACATTCGTATAATTGATAGAATGTAGCTTAATAGTATTTTGAAAACATTCCAGTTGAGTTGAGCATTCCTTATTATTATATGCCAATAGAAATTATCTGTAAAAAATGAACAGGGAGCAAGTAAACTGTTTAAACAGTGACCTATTGTTTTCAATAAAAAATCGTATCTAAAACAAAGCACAATATTTATTCTTGAAATTGCTATTAAATGTCGAATACATTATTAATTAGATAAACCTTTTTATTTATTTTTTAACAATTCTACATTGAACAGTTACTATTTCAACATTTAATTTGTTACTAGTTTGTTATTAATGTCCAATAGAAGTTGAAAAAAAAGTTTGTGCTATGATCACTGTATTTTTTAAATATGTAAGGAAATTTATTTTCAAACATCGAACACTGAATCGCATCGTTGTAATGCGACAATATAATAATTTGTTTATATGACAATATTATAGAAATTCTTTTTTCAAATTTGATTTCGAATTCATAGTAATAAATCTTAATTCAATTTTATATATCGAACGATATTGACGTTTAAATTCCAATTTCAAATGGGTAATAAATATTTTTTTTATATTCATATTTCGTATGGAACACCGATGAAAGTTTCGGTCTAAATGATTGTCTGTAGTCTCTATGCATTTTTGGAATATGACGCAAACATTTGTTTATTATATTTTATATAATCAATTTGAAAGTGTATTTGAACTGTGGGTACTCCGCGTGAGTGGTTGCCAACCTTTGGGACATCATAATATTGAATTTAGCGAACCAGTATAATATATTTGTTTTCAAACAAATATCATACTAACAATTTTATAAAACAATGACCATAAAAGTTAGTTATTTCATTATGAAATTGTTATTTCTGTTATGTTACAACAAATTAATAAGTGTGATATTTGTTGTTGCGTGTTTAAAGAAAATTTATGGATTATGGGTTCCGGTGACGTATTTGCAATAACTCCGCGGATCACTCGTTGGAGACCGCTGCTCTATATTGTATGTTTAAATCATTGATAAGGGAAGGGGAAAAGCAGGACAACATACTCAATTTGTTTAATAGAAAAATAAAAAGGGGAGGGGGGTGTTCAATATAAGATTAGACCAACGTCGACCTCTGTAGTCTAGCCATTAGTTTATAATTAAAATTCTCGATGATTTTATCTGGAATGTCTTTAAAATATGTTTCCAAATATTTTGTGTAATCTTTTTATACTAACAACATTTTTTTTTAAATTTAGTTTTCTTTTGTCGCGCTTTTTTTCACATATTGTATGAATTTAAATAACGCTTGAGAATGTGTTATATTTACAAATCGTAGTAACGCTTCTGTCTTAAAATAAAACGTGAATATCTTTAAATAGACAACAATTGAATTAAATCAATGCATAATAAAGATCGTATGTAGGTGAATGACTTACACCCACACATTGAAAACATTCTGTGCAATTGCACAATGAGATTTTAAATTTGGAATAATAGAAAAATAACAACTACATAATAAATCTTTAAGCTAATAATTCGATTAACTTAATCAAATAACTCAGTACGTAAATAGCGTTAAACTATTTTAACTAGTTATTTATCTAAAGTAGCAATGACCCTTTTGAAGAGAGTTTAAGTACTAGTTTTAAGTGTCGACTATTCAAGCATTTGACGAAATTGAAAATATTCAACAACAGGGTCTTGCGTCACATCGTTCAAAAGCAGAAGCTACCAATTGAGATTTAAATAGCCCAAACACGAAGATACTCGAGCAATTGAACTTCAGAGTCATAAAGTGGCATCTTTTATACCGATATTGATGATTACCATGATGGGGCCTAGTCAGGGCTCTAATTCGAGGCGGCTCGTGAAAAATCCATGAAAAGTACCGGCGTGGTCACGTTGAAATCTAACATACCGTTCTGGATTTTCAATCACCAAAAAATATTTCAAATTGTATTCAAGTATAAACATTGTCGGTGAGAAAATTATGGAAAATATTAATGGAAAAAAATATCGTTAAGTAATTTAAGATTTCGACTGAAGGTGCTTGGTGGAATTTCAATATTAAATTTGAACGATTCAAATTTAATCGTTAAGTTAGTTGTGGTTTCTAGGGATATAATATATCATTTAAAATATGTTCACTCCCTGCGTGTATCATATGGATATAATAGGAGCAAGATGACAATTCGTTATATATAATAATATATACAATATGAATTGAATTCCATATTGTCATATTTTTAATATACATATTGGAGTATTCTAAATCCGTAAGGCAGCGATTTCAAACCTAGGAGGCGTGGACTATCGCAAAGGGAGGCGCAAACAGTCCAAAATATATATTTACCCTTTAAAACGAGTCTTTATTACTATATGAAATAAAGGATAGGGAGGCGCGAATATATTTTTTTCTTCAAAGAGAGGCACAGTAACATAGAGTTTGGAAACCACTGCCGTAAGATATTATGGTTGAAAATAACAATGCATCAATTTCGATCTATTTACGGAATCACAAGATCGTAAGAACAGATTCTGGCGATAGCGTGATACTGAAATATCTAGCTATAAGATCCTTATTAATTTCTTACATATGTATATCTACAGTCACCAAGTCATTGGTGCTTTTTAGAAAAGATTTATTATATTTTTTGAGTTCAGACTTCGGATATTAGATATCAGGAGATCAGTGACAGTTATGTATTGTCCTGTACTAAATGGACTTCTACTGAATTTAACTTTTCTATCATTATATCATAAATATATTTTTTATATGGAGATATTTTTATTTCGGTTTTTTATTGTTGTTTTGTTTTACATCGAGGCTGGACTGGATTCTTTCGATAATTCTTTCAGCACGATTATGCCATCGTCCAAATTTAGCCTCTGCCTTCACCAACATGTGGACAGCAGGCCGATATGACTGTTATTATATTATTTTTATCTGCTGTCGGTTTGCAAGATGCTGTTTTGTTCAAACACATTAAAACACGAGGCTGGTGTATGTATACAAACATACATTCAAGTGCATTTTAACCTCTTTACCGCTAACGACGTTTTCGCCATTGAGAAAAATCGTTTTTCAAATTACGCCGTTTCAACTAAATTCAAAATCAATTAAAAAATCGACATTTATAATAAAAATTAAACGAAACTCACACATATAATATTATGACTAATACTGAGAGTGCTTTTATAAGATTTTACACCAGAAGAAATCTCTACTACCCTCAGTCACACATAACACCGTCAATTGGTTTTAGACCCAAATCGTTTATGACTAGGGTATAATATATATGAATAACCTTAATTGAAGATTTGTAAAAACGTGTTTGAAACCATGTTTCAATGTGATTTGACATGTTATGTTTTCGTTCATACCAGGGAACATTTAAATCCATTAATCGTGCCTGCAAACTATAGTTCATACCATTGTATGCAGTTAGTAATTTGCTAGCGTACGGGACACAATTATACATATTACTTGTAGCTAGTAATGGGTTAACTACATACTTCGAAGTCCGTGATTACGATACTATTCGGCATGTACACAGTCGCTTTTAAAATGTATTACTTGTATGCATTAGTTATTTTTAAGATGGAACAAAATACCAATTCAAGTTTGACATTATTTGAATTCTTAATTCGAATTAAAAATTTGACTTGAATGCTACTCGATCGTTTTTTAAAAACAAATGAATTATGAATGAATGATTCAGGCTCGTATTTTGTTTTCGGATAGATTTTTTACAAAAAGCGGACGAACTGATCTGGAGAATATATATAACAGTTTTACAGTGGAACCCCCAATTACACTACCCCGAATTACGCTCCGGCTTGAAATATTCGCCGTAAATCCCCCAATTGTACGGTCGCATTCCATTGTCGTTACTAAGAGACGGTCGTCTGTGCCGCGCATACAGTCAAATGTTGGCTAGCGTATGTGTATTCAATACTATACACGCATAGCTGGGCGTCTGTCTGTGTGCGGGATATTTACTACTACAAAAACTAAATATTTCGTTCATATTTTTTTTTTCAAAACTAAGGGAAATCTTAGTTTTGCGTTTTCCGCGGAAAAAAACCAAATCCATAATTTTGTATGAGATTCACACCCCCAATTACACAGTCCCGACTATAGTGTAAATGAGGGTTTTACTGTATTAGTTATATTTTTCAAAATTATCTCACCTTGAGAAAAGCTTAAAAATATATTGCATCTGTTTTTTCAAGAATACATACAACTTAGCGCCTCCAATCCCAGTATCAGAGTTCCCGACCAACTTTTCGATCCCGTCATCCTGGGATCGTCTTAGTACTAATCCCAGGATTCACTATAGGTTTGTTCTTATGCGCAAACGTCAAAACCAACATGCCAACTGAAATCCGCCAAAAGCAGTTTGCAAGTGGCGCAGAAGAACAGCCAAATTTTTGTTTTATGAAAAATTATACGCAAGCGTTTGGAAAAAGAGCGTAATCATCCCATTATATGTTCGCCAGTCGAAAAAAAGGGGAGGGGGTGTCAACATTTTCTTTACTGCGGTCTTATCAGATAAATCAAATAAATTAATGTGGGATTTAAAAATGAAAAGTCTCACCACCCCTGCCCTAAACCATCAACTGAGTCTTTTAAAAGCCCAGCAACGCCGAATACTATGCTCCGGAACCGCTTGTATTACAATAGTAACTCATTATTTTACTGTCGTCATTTTGTAGAACCATCTCTATATGCTTAGTTAGGGTTGCCATCGTCAGTTCACACGAGAATAATGGAATCAGTAGAGTGTGGATAACAATTACAGCAGAAGTGTTGGTAGACCAATATTGTACTACATTACTCTCATCGGTATTTCGTTTACCATGAGATATTTTACTAAACGCACGCGGCACGGCTTGGACATAGCGAGGCTGTCAGCCGCCCCGGTTGTATTGTTGTCATTCAATTATTTAATATTGACTCTATTAATTCAGTCTTGGAGCGGCCGACGCCCCATTAAGACGCGGAATGCGGTGAAAACCCGTTGCGGAAAACTCTGAGCAATGTTGCCACACGCGAAAAATGTAACGCTAATAATATTTCACCGTCTAGTGATAATTAATATTCGGCGCGGGGGCTTTGTATACTAGTGCCGGGTCGTGACCTCCACGCAGTCCTGCCTACTGCATATTGTGTTAGTTCTAAATGTAATGTGCACGGTAACAAAGATCTTACATTGTATTATAATTAGTTCTCCAAAAGTATCGCACAGATATTATGCGTAATTATCACAATGTCACGGTTCTGAAATAATTAGCTATCAACTTGATGTTATAATGCTTACCTATTGAACTAAATACTTTGTAATTTTATACGCCATTATAATGGAGTTCTACTAAGTAATTTGTAATTTAATTGATACGATTGACATCAATGTACAAATAAAATTGATAAATAATATATTCCACTCGTGTTGCTAATAATGGCGCGTGTTTTGTCCCTTTGTAAAGCATCTTCAGACTAAGTCGATCGTAAGATTTCCATTTTATGCGATTCAAAGTGGCGAAACTCGTGCCACAACTTCCAGTTGTAGTACAATCAATGAAGTAATTTTTTTATTAATTATAATTGTATATATGAAAGGAATTATCACAAAGTTGCCACATCTTAATCAATCGAAAACAGCTTAACGACCGTGGACGCGTATTTGCGTCTTTGAAAAAGAAAGGTTGCTGGCCGGCGGACACATATATGCGTATAGGCGAAGTATCTGGAAGCTTAGAAAATTAAATTTTGTAAAGATATCTCAATTTGCTTACAAATTATAGTGAATTAAGTAAAATTACAATTTTTCGCAAACTTTTATTTCGCCAGGTAAAATATTATAAAAAAAACGTGCGGTCGTTAAGCTGTTAAATACACGGTACCAAATCTAATGATTGGTCATTAATATTTACAACCGTAAAATTAAATAAAACCGGAATAGGGGAGGAATTCTAAAACAATGTTAACCGCCTGGACGTACTCGTACTTCAGAATTTATTGTGCAGAAAATCTTTTAAAAAATCTCAACTTAATAATGCGTAATATCTATGTTACTTTAGTCCTGATGTTCCTAGTTTATTCTGGTTTTCATTATCTTGCCAGAAGAACTTTGGGGTCAAATCAATCTATCTGGTCGAGATTAAAAAAATGTATCTTCATTTACTATAATTTTAGTTCATTGTTTATTGCATTCTCTTTTCAACAATATTCAATCGTTGGTGATTGGATTGTCCAAAAAAGCCGTATAAAAGAACTTGTCTGCTGTTTCAGTTAAATATACCTATCTTGGTGTTTAATTTGTATGACTACGAGAAGGGAGTGGCTCAATTGGTTCAATAATTCAACGTAACATTTTACATATAATTATTTCGTAAACCCGACAGTCGACTCCCCATTATTTGTTCGAATAATTCGTCATGTTGTATACGCTAGTCTATTTTCCATTAGATGTATATTGATCAATTATTTTTTATTCGTATTATTACAATAGTTTGACCTTCCGACTGTCTTACTTCAAAACTTTGCCAAACAATATATTTCGTATGGTTACTAACATTAAAGTTTTATCTTGTTGAGTAATCTATTATATTTACAAACATTCGTGGGTCATTCAATGTACCTAGTAGTTTTTTCACGCATATTTTTATCGACTGGCAACACGCGCAATGTTATTCCAAATTTAAAAAACACGATCGGTGGCAACTTCACTCACATCCCAATTGGCGGGCTGTCAGCAGTGCTTTCAATTTTATTTACGGTCGCGCGTAAGGATCTATTCTGCGAAGTTATATTCGCAACGCCGGTGACTCGGAAATAATGTTATTCATGTTTATATGTGAATCATGATGCGACGTCTGTAAACATTTTGTTGTAATAAAAGTAATAAATGAGTGCGGTTGGTCTTTCAATTCGCGTGGTAACGTCAAAACGACGGTTAGTGAAAATATATCGACCAAACATTGTGATAAGAAACCAGTACGAAGTTATAAATCGTATTCCATCTATTTCAGTTTACTTTCGACGGAGGCAATTTTTAGTGAACTCGTCGGGGGTTATCTGCAGTACTAAAATAAATAATTACGTGTTTAATTTTGCTAATATCAGATGATTTTAATTAACCCCGTGCAGTGGCAATAGTGATTAGTGAAAGAGTTTATCGGCGATATTATGAGTCGAAATTGTGTTTATTTAAATAGCTGACGTTCAACTTTATAAAGTAACTTCATATTAATCTTTATAAAATTTCATTTTAATAAATTAGCATCAAGTAATGATGTTAAAATTAGTCTAGTTTAGACGCAGTGCTCGCTTTATTTAGAAGTCATTTTTTGACACTTCTCCAAATTTAAATCTCGTCGTCTGTGTCAGTGTGTAATTTATAATTAGAATTTTTATAACATGGGAAAACATAGATTTTACGTACTATCTGTATAACAATAATTTATTTCTTGGCGTCATTTTTCCTCAAATTGAGGCGGGAATTCCTTTAACGAGTATTTTCCGAACGTCATATTGTTCAATAATTTCTTATATTTTTATTATATAGTGTAAATTCGAACAATTCAAATTAAGAACAATGTAAATGCGTTGATTTTTTGTCGTGAATATTATAACCTACATATTAGATAATAAATAAATTATCATTCTTATAGCTAGTCACGAATTCATAATGTTATTGTAACACTAGTAATTAATATTTGTTATTAATTAATTAAAATTAAATCAAAGAGGCGATAATTACGTTACCGATTTTTTGTTATTGTTTTTGTTGCTTAATGTCTATGGTTGTCAATTTATTTCTGTTTTTCACGTTTTCAACTATTATTCAGTTTTTGGCTACAAGATTATATTTTTTGTGATGTTTTTTTACGGCATTAAATAAATTAAAGAAGTCACGTTTTTATTAAGAGTATATTTTAGTTTCGACAATAATTGCATACTTAAAAGTTTTTCGAATCCATCTTACTATGATTATATCGGAATTAGTGTTTTAAAATAATATGCAATATATTCATGCGATGTTTTAAATTAAATACAACTTTACTATTTATGGATATTAATTCATATATGGTCATTACAACGTGTCTTGTTGCCTTGAAATATAAGAAATAACAATGCCTCATAGAGCCTTTAACAAATAGATTTTATTTATTATTGACAGTTACGTTAGACAATTTCATCAACCCATAAATTATATTTACTTTGTTGAGATTGCACGTCCTCTGTTCAAGTTGTTTTTTTTTTTTTTTTTAATCAACCGACTAATTTAAATGTGTTCAAAGGCATGGATGTCTGTGATGTTTCAATCCCTTCCCATTAATATTAATTTATAATATCTAATACTGCAGTGGTGCCCATTATTTTTTTTTATTCAATCGATTTTGTTTTATATGCAATTCTTACTTCGATCTTCTCAAGATATCATTTTTGATTTTATTTCATTTCATTCTCGTTTAAAATAGAAAATGATACCAGTGAAAAAGAAAAGTGCAATTTTTTCTTTCTCTGATATTATTGTATATGATTTTAAATGCATCGTAGTCATTAAAAAAATGTCGCACGTCGCTTTATTTCTAATTTCAAAAATCATTCTTCTGAGCTTAAAATGCTTGCTTTCAATTATTTGATGTTCACTTTTTGCGGCTTAATTATGTCCCGGGATATTATTTTAATAAGCAATTGTTTCCAAGTTATTCATTCGAAGACATTTATTTTACTCAATAAATTTAGAATTTACTTTATATCGATATGTAAACAATCTGCACATCGGTTGTATAACTTCAACTAGTAATAGTAAAAAAAACAATCAGTGCATTATGATATGATACGTCCTGTAAAAAATGAACGTAAGTCTGCTTCTTGTTGAGTTCGTTTCATTTACTGTCAGTTGATATTACGAACAGATTAAATTGTATGCGTCAACTAAATGAAGGATTCGATTTTTAAATTTACTTGTGTTGCTATACCGAAGAAGATATTGAAATTTCCCTGACCCGTGCAATTCGAATCGACACAATATTGTTTTTACAATATTGCAATAAACTGATATGATTCCATTTTTGAAGATGACGTTCTTTTGCCATCGTATGACGTTTCGTATATCATTCTTACATAGTGTGTAATTGCTGAGAATATTTCACTGTTCCGTCAGTAATGTCTCGATGAAAGCGTAATTTGTGAAGTAGTTTTTATAGGCTCATTGACTCTTTTGCAATGAAAGTAACTCGGTACGAATGATCGTGTTCTGCAGCATTTCTTCCCAAACGGGTTTTGCGAACAGAATAAAATGAATAAGCAAAATAATGTACATAGAGGCCGTCCATATATGACGTCACATTCGATTTAATAACGAAAGAGGGAAGGGGCTATTAAATCTTTCTTTTTTAGAAAAAAACCTATCAAAGCAATGATCCGCTTAGGGTTCTCATTGTAAAAAGCATTTTTCAGTGGCACTTCGAGCTTTTTAAGAATTTTCTTTTATTTGTTTAGTTTATTCTGCTCTTGCGAATTTGATTAGAGCCTTTCATTAACAAATTATTCTAATTTAATCGAAACTAAAATAAATCCAATTTCCACGTACATATACTATTTACATTTTTCATCTTCTATAAAGCAAACCGTTTTAAATTAAGTCTGAGTTTCGTGCTCGCTGCGACAGATCATCCGTATTCTAACTTATGTAACTGTAATTAAATATTTTTAATATTCTCAGCCGGGTATATTTTTTTATTACATTTAATACGTATCCTAATTTAATTTTACTAGCACTGTTGTAACTTGTTGATAAATTATGACAAACCAATAAGAAATTGTTGGAAAATTTACTTATCTTTTGAGAGGCACTTGACAAATTTAACATTGAAAAATTGGCACTAGGCTTAAAAATGAAATGCATTATTGCATACCCATCAAAAAATTAGGAGGGTTTTAAAACCGCGATGTTTCACGGAAAGATTAAAGATTTTCACATGAAATGTGAAAATAGGTGGGGAGGTGGGTGAGTCAAAAATCGCAAGAATATGTGACGGTCATTTATGGACGGCCTCACACATGTGAGGGCTCCATATTTTATCGAAAATGAAATAGATAATAATATGTCGCCGTGTATAACTGGCAATTCCGCATATAGTTGATTATATTACACAGTTAATTTTAAAAATCTAACATGTACATTTTTTAAAAATTCAAATCAAATTTTTAACAAAAGCGGCTGTTTACATAGTGCTGTATAGCAAACTCGGCCGTTATTAAATGCATTTCACAAAACAATGTAAACTATACTAAAATAGCAAGATAATACTAATAAGAATATCCAACATTACTTTTTTCAAAAATACCTTTTAATTGATCTGCCGGCATTAAAGGGTTATGAAAACTACCGTCTTTGTTTCCCGAATTTTGGAATATAACACATACATTTTTACAATATCACACTGTATTCTAGCGCAAGCAGCTTGATAGCGCTCTAACAGTGAATTTGTTTACTACTTAAATTTTCCGGTCGGTTTTATCATAGTAACCATGTCGAATCATTAAGTATTGTAGTTTAAATTGTCATCCACCAGTCTTCTCTTGAATACAAATAAAAAAAAACCAAATGATTCCTTTTGTTGATTAAAAAGGACTTGGTAATCAACCTTGCTTTACTCCTTCTTTTTGAAATAGGAAAAATACCTCGACTATGATAATGCGTTTTTCATAAAAGCTATGTATGATATAATATTTTAAAATATTATTCTTTCATGTTCAGATGTGTATTGTCAAAAAAAATGATAGCTTGTTGGAAATGTACTATAATATTTATATTAGTGAGGTGAAGCTAGTGAAGTACCGTAAAAATACACAGTGAAACTATACTAAGTTTTAAAAAAAACAAGTGAACGAACTTTACGAAAAAATCTTCGTATAAAAACAATTTAAATGTGTCTTGTGACAATACCATTGTAACAATGAGCGTGAGCGAGTCGAGCGAGATCGACGACTGCGCCGATCTGGAGTACGACATGTGGGACGGCCAGTTTGACTTCGTCGGGCCGCAGTCCAGGCCTCCGCTCATCTCGGACATGTCCGACGGGCTCGAGGACTTGTTCACTGGCGGGGCCCTCACGCCGCACATCGACACCGGCAAGAACGGTGGCAAGAAGACCGTCGCGCACCAGTGGTGCGACAACCTTACCGATCAAGTATGCAGACAACTCAATTCACATTCTATGATACGTCCTAATTGAAGTTGCATGGTTTTATTCAGATTAAAGTCGCTTTACAGTCAAACTTTTAATGACTTCGAGAGATGAAGTGAGCCAACTAGTAAAATCGTAAAACTTTTTCTTGGACTTTAAGTACAATCACACATTTTAACCCAACGATCTCTTATCTCCACAACTATGATGAGACACTGCCTGAGAATTGTTTTAGACCCAGAGCAGTTCTGCTCGACGACCATCCATAGATCTTATGTCGTCTAAAATTGTCAATTTAAGAACGAATTTAGCATCACGAAAATAACTCTTTGTTTAAATTTTGTGTGTACGGTATGTGTGTGTGTGTGTATGCGCATGTGTGTGTACATGTCCGGATATAGTATGGAGGAAGCATATGGAATGTGATTTGCAAAATAATGCATATGAAGTTCCCGTGAACTTCTTATCTCTGTAGTGATCGCGCCCTTCCGTCTGCAAACGATGGTAAGGGGATGCAATTTACAATTTTTCAAAAACTTTATCGATGAAGGAGACTGGAAGAACCTTGATGTTGCCGCGTCCTGGTACTTGAAGCTCCATAAATTTGATATCCAAAAAAAAAGTACAATCACGTCGTTACTTGGTCTTTTGGTGGATTGCATATTTTTATTTTACGGAGATAACAATATTGCAATGTGTATTAACTGAGGTTACTTCATTTTTACGATACTTTAAGGCGTGTAGAATATGACAGCGCATCTAAATTATTTTTTCTAAAATACCACTCGGCTCACTTCACCTCTAATGGAACTATATTATGTTAGTATGTATTATTTTGCTTCCCGAATTTGCACTGCTGAATATCTGGTTCCGTTTCCTGTCCGCGGCGAAATCAGAACACTTTTCGTTTCATTGTGAATGAGTGTTCGATTTTAAATTTAGAACATTCAACGCGATTCATGCGAATGGCAAGTATGTTTTTGTGAATTCTATTTTCAAATATATGAAAAATACGTTTGTCATAATATTATTATAGCGAACGAGCGCCGTCTCAAATCAGCCACTAAGACAGGTTACTGTCAGCCATCTCCATACATTGTTTATCTCCCCTCGTTTGGTAGGCTTCTTTTACGATCGATCTAATAACAAATCCGAAAGCATGTCCGTTTGTTTTAATACATTTTCTCGGTAGTGCACATTCGTCTATAAATACTCGCGCATTCATGATAATGGTTTACTGCTGCATGTTTAAATATTTTCTTGAACCAGGCATATTGGTATGTGAAACGATTATTTATGGAATGAATAACAGTTCATTTTGTTTACATGCAACGGAATCTGTGTTGTGTTTCGTGCCGGCATGGAAAAGATTTATCTATGAATATTCCTTTTCTCCACAGCGAAACAACTAGTCGATGTAATCATATAATATATAAAAGTACAGTCTACATCAGTGGAGGGGGGAACCTGAGGCTACTCTGATGCGGTCTTCAAATATTCACTTTTATCAAAAAATTATAAGCAAGCGTTTGGAAAAAGAGCGTAATCAACCTATTATATGTTCGACAGTCGTAAAAAAAGGGAGGGGGTGTCAACGTGTTCTTTACTGCGGCCTTATGTTGAATCAGATAAATGAATGTGGCTTTTTGAAATGAAAAGGTTCCTCACCCCTGTTCTACATTATCAACATTTGTAAGAACTTTCTCACACGCTCTGTAACATATTTTTTAAATAATTGTCAGTCGTGTCAGTCAATGTGCAACGTTTCTTGTCCATATTTATATTTTAAAAAATCACATTTCCACTCTCGAAACAGATTGATGAGCCAGTAAAAAAGCATGGCTGACAACCAGCCCTCGTTAAATACTAACTATCAAAAGTGCGCCTTACGTATATCTTCTTTACGTGTAGCGAACACGGAAAGACCGCAAATTTGTGCATATCGGTGTTGGGATTTTTACGGTAAAAATCCATTTTACCCATCCACTTCATGTAAACTTGGAGCAAAGTGCGATTGGTTTTTAATTTACATGTATTTCTAAACCTTTTCTGAAATTGAATTTGAGTAATCTATTCACAATCAATCATCTTTTTTAAAAAAGAGGTTTAGCAACCACGTAAACAATTAGTGCTCTAGGCATTTCTCAAGCAGTTAGAAGTCCATATGCTCCACATTGGGAGCGGACACGGTAAAAAAATCACAATCAACCATATCTTCTAAGTTATCACTAGTATGTAAGTTTATATCTGTTGCGTATATATTTGTAATAATATTCCACGTTAAATTATCTGCAAACTTCTAATATTCAAATTCTTTCTATCGGTGTTTATCTCAAGTGATTTGCTATCATCGAGCAATTCGTAACACCAGTGACAGCTGTAATGGCGAATATTCATTCAAATTTAGAACACACAATTTTTATTTAAATTTACATGATACTAGGTTGCCAAGTTCATTGAACTATCGCAAACTTAACAGTATTAATGTCTGCATCTTTCCCCTGGTAATAAAATACAATCACAATGATTATGTTGTCACCCTTGCGTTCTATAAAAATTGAACTCATCTCGCGTAGCAGCGGTGCATTACCGAACAAGCCTTTGTTGCCACATGGCTAAATAAATTTACCCTAATTATATCCCCTCCTATATAAAAATCTCCCCTTTTAAAATTGTACCGCCTCAAATTGTTCCCCTCTATTTAGGGACATAGTTTAAATGGTTTTGCTATCCCAATAATGGATGCTTTTTTATTTGATTACATTACACGCACAAATAAATTCAAAGTGCTTATAACATTTTAAAGGAATATTTGTATTTATTTCCTTTTTTTATTTTTTTAATAAAAAAATGGCATTACAGCTAATGCCAATGCGCCAAATATTTTAAATATGAAAGATCATACGAGAAAAACTTGATGAGATTTTTTAATGTAAGTCACTCGAGATCAAATAGAGGTAAATTGACATCACAAACACTAAATTTGTTATTGACTTTACCAGAAATCGAACCCAGACCCGCCTGGTCGGTAGAACAAGCTCTAACCAACTAGACCACAGCGGGCAACAATTATTATTCTCTTATCCATACCCGTACAAATAAGTTTTTCGAGACTCGCGGATTGAAAGATACCAAAATAATTTTAAATTATTTGAACATTTTGCTCGTTGGCAGATTTCAAAATTTCAGAATTCGCAAAACGGAAAGGCGCAAGACCTTTTTTTTAATAAAAAATCGTCACTTCCTGATTTTAAAAACCTGGGAGTTTATCAATTTGCCGGTGCCCCCCAAAACTGTACTGCGGCTCGCCTAGAATTATTTTTTCTCTGTGACCCCCTTGAAACACGCTGTACCTCTGGTTAAGAAACCGTGCCTTAGAGAGTAGAGGGAACGACTGCAAATCGAATTTGCACTCGGTTTATAAGCTGTTAATAATTGTTTGTCACAGAGCCATTTATCGTATCGAAATGTTGCTGTTGAATCTTTGGTTATTATTATTATCCTTGCGAAGGATCGCATTGCACGTAGGATGTTTGATTTAAAATGCAAGGCGCGAAACCCACAACTTTTGCATTTCAATTTAACAATGTCGTTATTATTATTCCAGTATCCCAATCGACTGCTGCATAAATTCTTATCTCGACCTCATATTTCATTCACTTAAAACACCATCATGCAATAATGGTAACGTCCTGCACTGCGTGGACACGTTTTTCTGAACGGACAACTCGAATAGTTTGCTTATGATACATGGCTTATATCAAATAATAAAACAAGTTTTGTACTAATTAGTCACTAACAAAAATCAGGACTGGTTTCGCGTATTACTAGCATCATCAAATGATGCAAATTAACCGGTCCTGATATTAACTGGATGACTGCCAGAGATGAGTTACCTTGTCAATAACCAATTAAATTAATAATTGCAAATTGTAGCCGGCGTGCTAGGTACAAACGTACTTTTTTTTACGGCAGCCAAAAGGTTGACTAAACATATGGTAGTGGTACAAAAAGTGTTTGATTATTTAATGTAATATCTTTCCTTCAAGTGATACATGTTGTATAAATGTACTTTTTTTATTAATTGTTCTCACACGATTTCCAGGATTTTCTAATAACCATAAATTCAACAAACACAGACACAAAAAAAGCTTCATTAGATCCTAACACATTCGACGTGTCAGAACTGAGAATATTCTAGCGGTGAAAGTGATTTATTTCCAGTTCCTCACGAAAGTCACCGTATATAATCAATTAGCGATGAAGAGTATTATTTTCTCTTAATTCAAATAGATTATATATTATGAATAATATTTTCTATAATTTACTTATTAGTTTTTCAATATTACCTTTTTAAATACGATTTTCTATACCACAATGTTCTTTTTTCTTATAACACGACTTTATAAATTCAGGAACACAACCTTCAAATTTTCTTTGAATTTTGATTTTTTTGCCGGATGAGAAGGAGTAAATGTTTTTTTTTCGCTTGCATTAACTATCATCTGATGAACGATAGGCGATCGGCCATCTTATTAAAACATGTAATGCCTTTCCACCAACAATAAATTACAATAGATACCCTAAAGTGACTTATTATTAAAACACATTTATTGTATCGAAACATATTAAAATCAAACGGCAGTTCACCATGAATCATAAGTGACTAACTATTTTACTCATAAGTCGCTCTACTTGAGTAGAAATATGTAAAATGGGTCATATAGCTTCAGCAATATTGAACGAATACCCAGAGCAAATTGAAGGTTTTCTTCTAATTTAAATTTACTAGATCCAGTGCAGGCATGTCGAGCGGCCCAAATGTGGCCCAATCGAAGATCTTGTGTGGTTTTTTCGAAGTTTCCAACTTTAAAAAAAACCCACCCAGGCATTCGTTTGTAGTACGTAAGTGTTATGCGGGACAGTGCTAGCCGATTGAGCAAGACACCAAATGTAGTTGCATGGCTATAGCACGTGCGGGTCGTCATCTTGCTATATAGGGCAGAGTTAGAGTGAGACGGCTGTAATCCCACCAAAGGACACAGATTCAGAAATCTGGAAAGAAGTAGCCCATCAAACGATTTCGGTGAAACGCCCTTGGTCTAGTTGTTTCGTTGCAAGCTTCTTTTCTGATTAGATATCAGCTGATGACTTATAATTATTATTTTTTGTATATCAATGAATGCTCACATTAGTAATATTATTAATATTTTCCTTTAATGATTGAATGATAATGCGACTCATTATCACAATTCAGGCGTAATTGGACGGAAATTTGTCATAAAAACCAAGCGTCACTTTTTGTTTCAATTATGATTTTATAAAACCGCAATTTATAAAATAACGTCTTATATGGAAGTTGTTACATAATTAATAAATAGATTAAAAAAAACCGTATTTCATGTTTTTTTTTAAACGTGTTTACCTTTAATTCTTGGTAAAAAGGCAGTATATCATATTAAAAAATGAAACACTTTTTAGTAATAATTCCACATTTTAATTAAATATTAAATTTTCATTAGTTGATGATGCCTGTGGCGAGGGAAACCAGTACAGTGGAACCACAATTACACTACCCCGAATCACGCGCTGGCTTGAAATATTCGGCGCAAATCCCCCAATTGCACTGTCGCATTCCATTGTCGTTGCTACGAGACGGTCGTCAGTGCGGCGCATATAGTCAAATGTTGGATAGCGTCTGTGTATTCAACACGTGTCAGGCTATACACATATAGCCGGGCGAATGTGTTGGATTTTGGCGCGCTTTGCATTTTATCACTTTTAGTAACTAAATATTTCGTCCATAGTTTTTTTTTGCAGAACTAATGGAAATCTTATTTTTGCATTTTTTGCGAAAAAACCAAATCTCTAATTTTGTATAAAATTCACTCCTCAAATTACACTACCCCGAATTACACTGTTCCGACTTTAGTGTAAATGGGGGTTTTACTTTATTTTTCATCATTAAAAACCAATGATTTAGTACAAACAACTGTTTTGTTTTTAATATTTGATGGTATAATTTTTCTGTGTGGGGGGGGAAAACTATGAAAATATTATTATAAATGTACATATTAAACTCTTGGGAGGCATTCATCAACAGCCCGTGACCCAGTCAATTCCTACATCTTCAAAATGCTGACGTAACAAGATGTTGCTTCGTCCGTTCCCCAATCTTCAATCTCTGCAAGGAACTAAACCATTTCACCCCTTTAAACTGACACAATATAAGGATGCTCTCTATAGAACTACACATTCCAGTAGATACGTATTTCACAATAACTATGCTTCTTTGACAGACTGAAACAGATGTCAACAGTAGGGATTCTGTGTCGAGACGTCCCGGGACAAAATTCCCGGGACTTTTAAGCTTTTTTGCTGTCGTAAGTCCCGGGACAGCCAAATTTTACATTTTAATTTTGAAAAAACAATTCTAACAAAATAAAATTGGATGCAAGCAATCGCTAATGTGACCTAAAAAGTTAATTTTGATTTAAAATAAATTTACATTGGTGTCTATCCTCGAGATCAGTTTTGAAAAAAATGCATTATATTTAGGCAAAGGATTAAAGCCCGGGGTTTTAACAAAATTAAGTATGCATATATAAAAGGTACCTTATGAAAGAAACAGCTGTTAAGATTTATAATTATAGAAGTTCCAAATAACATCTATTTATATATTGTAATACGAAACAACCATTTTCGATGGGTAGAGACATGCAGAAATACAAAAAAAAACTTAGACACGTGTTCGCTTAACTCAATAGTTCAACAATTTAAAGCTTGAGATAATCGCACAGAATTCCAAGAAATAATGAAGCCGATAGTTATTTCTAGAAAATTATGTTATAAATCAAGGCGGATTATAAATGTTTTATTATCAACAGTTCAGCTGAGACTAATTGTTTTTCGAAAAGAATACAAGAAAGATCAATGTTTTGGAAAAACAATGTTGCAACAACGTTTATTACAAAAATAAGAAATTGGCTGTCTGATTCGTCATTAAATTCATTATTATTTTTAAAATCATATTTTGATAAGCAAAAATAAAATATTAACTTTTGTGTAAATAATACATACTATGTATGATTTGAGGTTCTGATTTTATTATTGAATTAATTTAATATTTTCATTATTAATAAATAAATGTGTTCAAAAGATGTATTTATTTTAATTAACGCATACTTTCGGCGGCCTTTTAAAGTACCTACGAAAAAAAATATACGTTTAACTGCGTAAAAAACGCTCAAAAAATTAGTTTAATTGAAACAAAATATTAAAAAACGTTTAGGAAAAAGATATCTCCATTTATGTTATTAGAAATTTGTTTAAATCAATTTATATTCGCATAAAAAATATAACTGTAGCAAAAACAAATTACAAAATATTATAATTAAATGTTCATACCTGATGTTGTTTTATTTACAAATGTTTTTCACTATTTTTCAGCTGTATTGTGATTTGTGAAGTAACGGTCATAATTTTACCCAATTCATTGTTATTTTTTCAATGCATGTATCGTTATCATCCCTTTTTAGTACATACATACAAATATTTAATTTTAATAAATTTATAATTTTATTAAAGGGGAAATAAAAGTCCCAAGTCCCGGGAAGTCCCGGGACTTTGACTTCATCACGTCTCGAGTCCCGGGACTTTGAAAAACCTGAGACTTCAGAATCCCTAGTCAACAGTGACAATAATTTAAGACTTTATTCTACTGTATAATGGACGTATTAAAAAGACTCGCTTGATTTATTACGTTCGAGTCTTTAATTTAACAGATGATTCGTTCGCAGCTATAATTTACATTGTTTGAGATTCCAAGATATAAATTTGATTCAAATCCTTTTAAACGATACCAACGTCATGTTTATCTATCGAAGCAAGCTGTGTGATTCATTCATTTTCTAGCCGTTTTTATTTATTTTACTACCTGTTGGTTGCCAACTTTTTTCATCGCTTTCCTCATATAATAAATACAATTTACAATGCATAACACATTGTCCGGAAATATAGCAAACCGCTCTTTGCCCAGACAAAATACTCAAATATATTATAAGTGTTTATTTTTTGATAATTGTTTGTTTGCATTTTTTATAAGTAATATAAAATCATATCTTATCAGTACAAAACCACAAGGTTTATTTTCCGGAAAAAACGCATATTACGAAGGTCTTTCATTCAAGCGTTGATAATAATAATATAAACTAAATATTTACGTATATTAATCAAAACGATTTAAAAAAAAATAAAATCGTATGCACATAAATTGATGTGATAGAGGTCTCTCATACCCGGCCCGTACCCACGGCTTGCTATCGATTTGTTAACCCCATCCGAAGTCAACATTTCGCCTGTAGTTAGGCAATTGGAAGTAACCCTCCGCTTTTCTTTAAATTAGCTGTTTTCGATTATCTTAATCTATACAACTTAACACACGTTCTATCAAAAGGGTGTGTGTATGCTGCAAATGCTGAATTTCTACTTTCAAAGATGTTACCGTCGAGTCTATCAACAATATTTAAATAATTAATTGAACATTCGAATATCCAAAATGAGCTCAATATATTTGATTATTCGATTAGAATCCTTAACAATATGATCTATTACTAGATTCTAGTCATACATTGGCTTGCGAAATGTGTTTCCAAGTATTGTAATTTCTATTATATTTCTAAAAATATAGTAAACTCGGGGAGTGTCCGTTATATTCTCTGATTAAGCCGATTCGAATCCTTGTATCAAGTTAAGGGTGGAGCCCTCATCAGATGTTGAGTCAGTGAGTCACGCATTCGATGATGATCCACTGAGTCACGCATGTTTGACTCGAGTCATTTGAAACACATTCTATTGTATTATACCGTCTTGTATGACTTTGCATTGTTTTTGTCGATGGGTTGATTCGTTTTGTTTTATTCGTTGGAGTCAATAGCCGATGATTCTTGGATTTAATTAATGTGTAATTGCATTATTAGGATTCTTGGGGAAGTGTCAAGAGATTATTTGCCACAACTTTTTTTATTAAAATGGTTTGAAAAATTACTTTGTAGATTTAAAAATAAACTTTAATTTCACGTAAATGTATAAATATAGGGTTGGCGTTTTCGTTCCATATGAGTGCATTGTCAAGTGTTGATTGAGGTTATACCATTAAGGATTCAACGCGATTTTTTTAATTTTTTTCCCCCAATTTTCCCACCAATGTCACATTTCGCTACAAAATCATCTATAGAAATCAATATACATAATATCATTAAACTTTCTCTTTCTCCAAAAAAAAAATCGTTTTTTTTATCATGAAATATTTAACTTATGTACATATCTGTGTACCACCAGATCATTTTATTCTCTAAAATAATTTTAGTCAATTTCACCAATCAATATGATGAATAGCCTAATAATTTTTCAATATAATTAGCTTTTTTTCCGATTTCTCCGACTCTACAGCCGTGGTATTGACAGTGAACTCCTTAAAAGTAACCATTAATTCAATGAAAGATCGCATTAGGATCGTATGAATTAGGGCAGTGGTCGGCAAACTGATTCGCCTAAGAGCCAAATATTAACATTACAAACAATTAAAAAAAAATATTGGGACCCAAATCTGTCTATTAATGTCTGCACTTAGGGGGCAAAGAGCCGCACTTTGCCGACCAATGAATTAGGGCAACCAATCCCGGACCCTTTTTGTAATCCCGGGATTCACGCGGTCAATTTCTAAAATTATCGAGAATTTTGCACTTATCTTCAATCCCAAAATTCCGGGATTGGCACTGACACAATCGCCTTAGTGTGAATCAATAAGTCCGGTGTTGCAGTCTCGTTTGGCTGCAATAATATTTGCTCGTTTTATCTATGTTTATGATACCGACTAATCCATTCGTCCGATACTGCAAAACCTATTTCAGAATGACTTTGCCGTTAGCTGTCTTTTCCGTATGACAGCTGTACAATAGGTATAGATAGCATCAGGTATGAGCACTCGGCACAGTTATACGATAATAGCCAACTAATTCGCCGAGATGAGCACACATACATCATCGCTGCATTTCGGATGAGTCGCTCCCCCCGTCTTGCTTCTCTTGGCTGCCGCATTTTATTTCGGTTGATGGCGCCCAGCCCACCGGAGACAAGGTCGCCCGCGACTGAATGCGATCAAAATTATGTCATCGCTCCGTGGGCTCTCTGACCGGGTTAGCGACTTTTTTGTTGTCAGTTGGTACACCAGAAATAGGCCACCCAGGAGATACGCATTAACGTATGCATCGCGGAAACCGAAAATGTTAACCGTGAACGTCCAACAAATGATTTTTGAGGATAATAATATACCTATGCAGGTTCAAATATTGCCGACCAAATTTTTTTTAAATCTTCGAAACACAAATTTGGTTATATTTTCTATCTTTTGCTGCCTATGTGGTCTAGTGGTCAACATCGTTGGCTACCTCTACGGAGGTCATGTGTTCGAATCCCAGTACGGGCAGTTTTATAAATTGATTTTTCAATCGATTTATGAATTTCTGTTCAAAGGCATAGATGTATGTGATGTCTTGATTTACCCCCCTCCCACCCATCTTATCCTATGAACGGGGCGTATCGAGAGCGATTAGCTAACCACTAGTTCTTTTCTAGCCCTTTCCTTCTATTCCTACTCTCTTTGGAAAAAGAGAGGTTGAGCAACCGAGTAACAAGCAGTTCTCGTAGAAACACTTCTGTTGAGATAAACTCCATTAGGAGTCCATATGCTCCACATTGGGAGCGGACATGGAAAAAATAATTTAATATATATGTATGTATGTAGAATAATAGGAAAAAATGTAATTTCAAAAAATAGTAAGGGCGTTATTTTAAACTCTGTCTAGGGGCGGCACATAGCCTAGGAACGTCACTGTGTGGACCTAAACCTTTCACAGAAACAGGATAAATCGATTTATTTTGATATTGTTTTTTGAAACCTGCAGCATTGTAGTACACATCGTGTACTCTTCCTTGAGTGTTGACACATATACCCTGGATTCGCCTTTCGGTATTTTCAACATTCCAAGTGTACGAAAGAGACTGAATAAAATGTGTCATTCCAACATGAAAGGGTCTTTTTTTATCCATGTCTGCTCCCAATGTGGAGCATATGGCCTCGTAATGGAGGTATCTCAACAGAAGTTTTTTTTCTACAATAACTGTTTGTTTCTCAGTCGCTGAACCTCACTTTTTTCAATGTTAGTAGGGAAAAAAGGATAAAACAGAATAGTACTAGTGGTTGACTAATCGCTATTGCTACATCTAGTTATTAAAGGATCAGAAGGATGGGAGGAGAGAAAAAAATGTTTTGAATTGACATCACAAACACTCAGTCTTCGATCACAACTTTGAATTGAATAATTCTCAAATTCACTGTGATCTTACCGGGAATCACACTTGGATCGGCGTGATCGGTAGAGCAAGCTCTAACCAACTGGGCCACATCAGGCGACTGAAAAGGGTCTACATCCCTATTAAGTATATATAGTTTTTATATTCACTTTTGCAATAATGGTAAATACGTGTAGGTATGAACGTACTGTTTTGAATTATTTCTGAACATGTTCAATCCCGAGATTATTACACAACATAGAGAAAATCTTCAATCAAATACGTAAGTTAAAAAAAATAAAAATAAATGCTCATTAAATACCGATAATTTACAATAATACACAAGGCTTTTTAAATCTATCATTATGCCCATGCTCTCGTCAATAAATCAACTCTCATAATCTTGTGATTGCATTCGTAAATACTTTAGATCCTGGGAAAGGAAAAAATATTTCGCATTGTTTGCATATTATATCATTCGATCTATACTAATCGCTATTGTTTATTCACTTTAGTGGAAAGATTTTGTACTTCCGTGTTGTTTGGGGTTCGAATATACAACTAGACATTCATTTGCATATACTGTTTTTTTTCCATTGTATTCTACTTTACTAATTTTCAACCAAGACTGTACTTCCACTCCTTGGAAACATGACATACAACTAGATTTGTAAAGATAGGTCCGGTCCATCAACCGTGAACTCATAAAATGCTCAGGATGCAAACATGTCGGCATGACCGACAGATCCGGCTGAATGTTGTGTCGCTTTGAACAATTTTCCTCGTTTATTATGTGATTAGCATCCTCAATTATATCTGCTGACCGGCAAAACTGAAAGAGCTTGACAGCGAATTTACCATGGCTAGACGTTAGGACTTTTTTCGTCGTGCCCTATAACGCAGTGGTTAGCGTTGTTGGCTGCCGTGCCGGATCTCACGGGTTCAAGTCCCAGTACGAACACATTTTTTCGATAGATTTCTGTTCGAAGGCATGGGTGTTTGTGATGTGTAAAAATGTCCTCCCACCCTTCCGATCCTTCAATAACTGGACACAGTGAAAGCGATTAGTTAACTAATAGTCCTGCCCTTGCCTTATCCTTCTATCCATACTACTCTCTCTTTGGAAAAGAGAAGTTGAGTGACTGAGTAACAAGCAGTTCTCGTATAAAAAATCTGTTAAGTTACCTCCATCCGAAGCTCATATGCTCAACGTTGGGAGCGGACATGGATACAAACAACAAAAAAGACGTTGGGATTTGTTTGTCTTGAAACCAGACAAAACTTGAGTTATCTCCGTTTGCTACTATTAATTAAAAATGATTTTTTACGATAGTCTGCCCTTGGTAGAATAATTATCCCATCGATTCTACAGAATCCATATCGGAGCATCAATTGACACATTGCAAGCTGCACTTCTTTGTACACAATATCAATTAACATATCTACATACAAAGAAATAGCGAGAGCTTTACTCACAATCGATCCTCATTAATATGTATGTATTTTAAAACCATGTGTGCGCATCGTATCGGAAGCAAATGTATTTTAAAAACACATCAAAATCCATATTTATTTACAGTCTCCACAACATGGGTGTCCAACCGGTAGATCGCGATCGACCAGTCGATCCCAAAGCAAAATTTGATCGATCCCGAAAGCTTCCGTGAATTTCGAAAAAATATATAATTTAAATATAAAATATACAAAAATTGAGTTATTTTGTAAGGACATACCCATACCTAATGATTGTATTTAAAATAAACATTTCTAAGTTTTAAGAAGGGAAAAAGGCCTACTAAACAAAATAAATTTCTTATAATAATCATGTTAGAAGTCGATCGCGAGAAAACTTAAGATTGAAAAGTCGATCCCAGGGCATAAAAGGTTGGACACCCTTGCTCTACAATGTATTATTTATATCTGTCGATCGAGCAGGTTTGTATCATTTTCCCTATTTCCTACACAAATACTACACCGTGGGAAGATGAGTTCTCTCAATAGCTAGTTTATGTATGGTGGTAGAGGAAGTGATTATTTCCTAGTCATCCATAATCATTATTCATCACTTAACGGTAGCTTAGTCTTGTATTACCTAAATAGTACTGTTTTTCGTCCTTGATCGCATGATAGAATCCTTAAATTGATGACAAATTGACCTGGCGACCTCTTAATGTCTATACACGGTATTGGAGTTATGCGTTCTGAACGATTACGTTAAAAACATTTTTTATTAATGTCTTCTTTTTCCTGCACTATTTTTTACGGACGCAATTGGAAAACTGATCAGACAATCTTTTGTATTGGAAGGAAATCGTGCACTAACCCAGCGATTTCCAATCTTTATGTTACTGTGCTTCCATCATAAAAAATATCGTCGTCCTCACTGGTTTTCCAATCCCTCACCCTTTTTTTGATCCTGAGATTTCGGGATTCACAATTTTTGATTACGAAAAATAGTGTCGAATTGACAGATTCTAGAATTATTCTGAATTCTACGACCTTTTTTAGCTCCATCCCCTGAAAAAGTTACGAATTGACAGGTTCCATATAAAATAACTTAGATTATTCCACGTATTGCGCTACAAACTGTGACACGTGTTTCGCCTCTTTCAGAGACATCCTCAGACGATCTTACTTTTATACGATATTCACAATACGTGGAATAATCTTAGTTATTTTATATTAAAATGAACTTCCACAAAGTTACCGCCGAATCCATCTAAAGTATGACAGATTCCAAAAGTTTCGTCTGTCAGTGAGTCCAGCGCTGTTGAGATTTTTACGTGCTTATAGTTCACTATATGCATCCCGATTCCGGGATTACGGCATCTCACAATTGCTTGGGATCTCGGGATTGGAGGCCTTACTGCCAGGCCATACTGTCACGTAAATGGATGTAATGGTGACTGATAGATAAATAATATCAGGATTTTCTCTCTAAAAATCCGACAAGGTTGACCCAGCAGTGCATCGGTGGCATCTTGATATGGAGTGGTATTTTTTACCGACACGCGTAGAAAGTGTGGATGTAAGTTGTGAAATACAATAAAATAGTAAATTTCAGATTGCGGCGTCTTGGGACCAGATGTCTACGAAAGTGAATTTATGCTAGGGAAACCCCGATAAAATTATATACAACAATAATATATCGAATTTGAATCGTTCAAATTATGTACACTCCCACAGATTTTGTCAGTCGAAATCTTAAATTATAATAATATATCGATTGTCTGTGGTGAGATGGATATTTTGATTTACTTTCAATTATACCACAGAGTGTAATAAATTTATGACAGTGCTCATGATTTTTCAATTTTACGATTATCATTTCGTATAAACTTATAGCTTTTCCTTTCGAAACGATTTTTTAACCATAACCATGTCCACTCCTAATGTAAATTATGTGGACTTTTAATACGTTGCATAAAACTTGTTGCTACCTATTCGCTCAATCTCTGTCGCTTGAAGGACGGGAAAAAAGAAAAAACTAGTACTTAGCAAATCGCTCTTACCCTCTTTTAACATTGATTTATTATAAAAATCCATTTCTGCTCCTAATGTAGAGCGTATAGCCTCCTAAGGGAGGTATTACGATATGTTTTTTCTAAGAGAACATGGATAGAAACGATAGGGCTAAGATTATGATTTTTCAGGTTTAGAATTCCGTCAGTTTCATCGTCTCAATAAAGAATATATTTTCTACTCGAGTTTTGACGAGTTGCTGTTGAAATCATCTTATATTATGATATAATAGAATTCACCTCTCCCGATCGGCCAATTGTTGCTAATCTAACCCCGAAATCCATTTTGGCTCAGGATTGGATTCCCTAGCTAAGACAAGTCTAGTGGTTAGCCTCTCGACATGCCCCGTTAGTTAAGGATTGGACGAGTGGGATGCAATAACAGACATTGCAAACGTACATGTCTTCGAACAGATTGAAAAAATGCTATTCGTAATGGGGCTTGAACCGTGGGGTTCGTCAAGGAGTCCAGCGACGTTGAAAACTGCATTGCAGACAACTTTGGATGTGTGAGAGCAGGGGTGGGCTAAAGGGGGTTCGCGCGAGCCCCTTGTTAAATTTTACTGAGGTCGGCGAGTTTACTTATGAGAGAAAATATTCTCAAATCAAATTGGTTTATAACTACAATTTCTAATTTATATATTATCTACGACAGCTTCAGTACACACAATAATACATTTTTAGCTATTTACATTGATAAATTTACGGTAAATTGCATATTGTTACATATTATACGTGTTTTAAGTAAAAATCGATTGGTTATTTAAGTATTGCATATATGTAATTACATAGAAGCGATAAGAAAATTCACTCCTTCCTCAGAACACTAAAAATTGCTTCGAGATTAAGCGAGCCCTTTGTTAACGTATTGGCAGCCTATCACTGGGTGAGAGTTATTCACAACATCATATGGAACAAAAATCAACTCGAACCACGAATGCCGTATTATTATCAAGATTTCTCGCCCCTAACAAATTACAATTATCCATTAATTTTAAATCGATGCGTCGATGAATGGTAGATCGATATTCCACCGTAATTAAAAATGAGAAAATGTGGGTTAATAAAATTTGTAGGGGTTTTAATTGAAAAACTATCTGTGCAATCATTGCGCAATTGTTTCTCGCGATACACTCGCACGGTGCAATTGCTAACTATCGATTTGTTAATAAATAAATTGTTACTTACATGTTGTTAACTCAAAAGCTATGATAAGTTTTCTCAGCGTATTACATCATCATACATTACTCCAATTGAACTTAATATCTATATGGTATCACGAGAAAACATATCGCAATCGCGGGAGAACATTTTCATTGAACGAATATTATTTTTCAATCAACGCGCGTATACATGCATGTTACCCATCGCCTCTTGACGTTTGGTGAACTCACCAACGGTGACGAAAGAATATTGTAGATATGTTTGTGTTACTTGTACCATTTTTAAAAAATCAAACACTCGTGTGAGACAATAATTTCACTTTTATTTTATAAGATAAGGACTGGACTGCCTTCCGTCGTGACGAGCATTATCAACTTAGATATTTGGAACTTATAGTTGTTAATACTCGTAAATCGTGTAAAATAGAGTTCATTATATGTGTTATTTTTGATACAGTATATTTTACACCATATCCTAAATTCTTATCATATCCGAATTCACCTGGATTTTATTCTTTATTTTTATCTGTGGTCATCACGAATCACTTTGATGTCATCTTTATTATTCGTATCATCTAAAACTGCCTGTTTTTCCATCAACTTCACTGTGAAAATTCTTCGTTTAACCTTTCCCTTACTATGCAAAAAAAAGCACGCGCTTCTGAGCTGTGTATCTGTTACACATCAGGCAAACGGGAGTGAATCATGACAATTATATAACACTACTACAGCAGTACTACATATAATTGTCATGATTCACTCCTGTTTTCCTGATGTGTAACGGATACACAGCTCAGGAGCCTGTGCTTTTTTTGCATAATAAGGGAAGGGTTAATATCAATTGTTGTAGTAAAACCAAAAATATGAATTAAACATTTTTTAAAACCCACATTTAGTGCTATTTACAGTTAACACAACCAGTAACATTTATTTCATTCGATAGATTCAGCGGTAACTTCAGGTAACGACAGAAATTCGTTATTTCATTTTTTCGTAGAGTTAATCAATGTATTTGAAAAATATATTCAACTATAATTCGCATGTTATGAAACCCTCGGCTGTAAGGACATTTTGCAATTAATGTCACTAGAATACAACACGATAAATTTTTTCGATAGTATCAATTTGAAATATAACTGTCTGATAACGATACTGTGTCTTTTCTTAGATATTAATCAAATTCATTATTTTTTAATTGCGATATCATTATTTCTTTCACACAGTTAAAAATAAAAATCTTTCAAAACTTTCCTCGGATCGCGTGCGTATGGCGAAGCTTACAAAACGATTTTCTCGCAGACTAATAATACTTTTACGTTTTTCCTTCGATTTTCACACGTCTGTTGTAATAAATCATTTTATTTCTCACGCCCACTCGCTATCGAGTTGTTTTATATTACATATGAGAAACGCTCAAATGTTCAGTTTTCAATGTAGATGACCATTGTTCTTTTATTTCCGCGTGTTTTTTGATTTTTGTTTTGTAATGTATTTGCGAAAATCGATAAGAAAATTGCCGTGCACATTTGCATGTAAATGTAATGACAAAATCTTCGGCATTGACGGTTAAAGCTCCACTTTGTGATTAGGATTTTCATTATTTTTTTTCATTAAAAAATATAAGTCTCACTAATGTATTTTCTCCTCGAATTTTGATGAATTGCTGTTGAAATCATATTGTATCATATGATATAATTTACCCCTCCCGATCGACCAATTTTTTTGTATAAGGTCGGGTCAGCGGTCAACGTTGTTGGCTACGATGACTTCGCTTACGTGTTTGAACTCCAAGTGCGAAACATTTCATCAATTGATTTTGAAATCGATTGATCGATTTTCGTTCAAAGGCATGGATTTATGTATGTATGTATGTATGTATGTATGTATGTCTTAAATTCCTTCCCACCCATCCGATCCTAAAAACGCTAAAAAATGTAGCGACTGCAACAGTGCACTAAAGCAACAGTGGGATAAGTCGAAAATACTAGTTTCGAGATAATTGAATTATAAAGTTTATGTTGTACTTTTCAAATAGCGAATTATGGTTTTATTTAGTTTCTTTTACGGTTTATAATATCAGTTGACGATGCTCGTAATGAGCGAAACCGGTCCTGACATATTAAATAAAGTGGAATGAAGTATATAATGCCTTTCCACCAAGTATTGACAGTGAACACCCTAAAAGTGATTTATAATAAAAGGTTAAAGTAAGTTATTTTGTATACTTTTATCTGTATCTAGTTATTTTACTAATCTTGTTGATGCTTTGAAGTAACAGGGCAATATCAATAATTGTAAATGTAATGGGGCATTTTTTTAAATTAATATATTTTAGTGTTTTCATTATAAAGGTTAACCTTTCAGCAATCGGTTGGCATACTTATCTTTTAAAAAAAGTCACTATATCTCACTGTTGCTTTATGTTAGCGATTTATAAGTGCTTTAAAAATGTTTCCTACATATTTACAGTTTTTGGCGAACGAATTTTATTATAAGCAATTTTTATTAAATACTTTTTACCATGTCACTGAAAATAGTTTTACTCAGATGTAAACCTTTCTTATTGTTTATTAACTCCATCAATAATTGTACGTGCTTTATTTCTTAAACCTCGACACACGGGAATTCAGCATGTCTTTATATAATAACTTATTATAGTAGATTAGTGATTATGGTCGATGATATCAGAAGACGAGACATGTAAATGTAAAGGTCAAGAACCGTTTAAATAGCAAGTGTAGATAATTAAAACTTTTGAGCGTTTTTATAAGATCGACAGACGCATCTGTTGCACTTTCTTTAAACCGGACGTGCAAGTTATTATGCAAAAGAAAAAAAAACTTACTGACGGATAGATAGTAAAATATGAACGTACCGTTCGGCGGGGCGTAATCGTAAATGATTAGAAAGTTATGTTGAAAGAATTATTTTTTTTTGGCTTATGGGCAGTATTGGTAGGTCATTAAGTTCAATAATCCCAATGCTATTCGAATTTATCTGTTATGGATAAAAAAAAAATGCCTAAAATATAGTTGCGGAAGCTTTTGGCCATTGTGGATATCGACCGGTAATAAGCATAAAATCGTAACCGACAACACCTTAAAAGTGATTTAGAACTTCGACTGAAGGTGCTTGATGGAACATCAATATCAAATTTGAATTATTTTGATTCTGTACTCTTCCATAAGTTTTGTCGATAGCGACCCGGGTTTCGCCTTTCGGCATCTTCAGGTTCAAGTGCACGAATGTACTTGAACCCAGGTCGTTATCGACAAAACGTATGGAAGACTACAGAATCATAATAATTAAAAAAAAAAAAAAATGATTTGGAAATTACATACGGACATTCTACATTCATTGTAAACGAACGAATTTGTTGTTATTGCCCGCATGTTATGTTATCTTAATGTGAGTGACGGTCAACAGTTTCTCGATTTCCTTTTCATAAGTTTATCAATGATAGTATATTAGATACGACTGGTCTCAAGAATCTGGTCTGTCCATGTACAGAACACAGGTGCAAAATTGCTCAATTTTCCGTGAATAGGTAATCATTATAGAACTTATCAAGACAAACAATCATTACATTGTATACGCTTATCATTTCGTCGATCGCCGTGGCCTAGTGACAAAGCTTAGTCCTTCCGTTACACGATTCTCAGATTCAAATATTCGCATGCTTATATTACAGTTATTGATTTTTAATTTAATATATTTTTTTCAATCTTGTCCGTTCACATCGTGTACCATGTAGATTCCTTATGTATTCAGTTGTTTTCACTAACGCCGGTTGTAATTTCTTGTCAAATCTTGTCAGGATTTGTAGTTAGCTAATCGGACACTCTGCACCCTGTTTTTATACATGCATTTTTGAGGAATGTGGATCATATATATGTACTTCTAATGGAGTTTATCTTAACAGAAGTGTTTCTACAAGAATTTCGTGTTGATCATTTGCTTAAATTATATTTTTAAGAGAGTTGCAGTAGAAGGATAGGGCTAAGGCAGGACTATTTGTTTTCTAATCACTAGCTTTACGCCCCGTTTTTGGGATCGGATGAGTGGGAGGGATTTTTTTACATCACAAATATTTATGACTTCTAACAAATCCATACATCAAGTGAAAATTAAAACTGCCTTTACTGGACTTCGAACCCGACGCTTTTATCTAATATATAGTTTAACTGATAAACTATACATATAAGTTTGCGCCGATAGACTGACGTTTTGTGAATAAAATTCTCAATTTTAATTATTAATTTTGCGTTACGAGGTCTGGTTGTTATTATGACGCTCACCCTCCCTTTCAGATGGTAAAAGAATAGTGCTCGGAAGGGAATAGTTGTTAGCTAGTTGCTCCGCCTAGGCTCCATTTTCGAGCGTATTGATGGGACAGAAATGAACACATCACAAAAGCTCATGAAATTTGTTTCAGTTTGAGTATTCAAACCCGTGTACACAACAATAATCTAATGTGACGGTGGCTCAAAGGTGGTAACGGAACCACTCGACACGAGACCGGCAATCTGCCAAATTAATTTACAATAGTTAATACATATAGAATAATTAGTGTGTCAACTATACATAAACCCATATCCTATTATTATTACTACGTCGGTAACATAAATCTTTTTTTCTATACTAATAACAATAAATTATTTTTGTTTTCTGCTCTCGCATAACGCCTAATCAGTGTTATATTTTTTTTATCAATTCACCGACATGACAGGTTGTAGTGAACAGATAGATAGATATAGACATTTTTGAATAAGACCATACCAAGAATTTATTTGCTAAAACTCCACTTCAAAACCAGTTTAGTTTACGAATGTTTTGGATTTGTTTCGACCATTGGTGTACCGGTGCACCTAATCGATGCTTTTTATCAAATATTATATTTAAGGCGGTCAAGTCAGTTTTAATTTATTTTTAGGACAACTGAGAATTTGTTTGAGCAATTTTAACGAAATTTAAATGTGAATTAACTTTAATATACATTATATGAAAAATCCAGACACTAAACGTCTGTACAAATTTCATACAAAATACTGAATGATATTCAGTCAGCTGATTCAAATTCTGCGATTTGTGATTTGGCCAGTATGATAACAAGATGCCTTTGACTTGGCCACTTTTCAAAATCATAATTGACCACTTGAATACCAAGCGGACACGGGTGTCCGGAACATATCGACTGTGGAAAGGAAAAAGGACGTAACCCACAGTTTTTTCAAAACAGGTTTTTTTTGATAACCACAATGTATTAAAATTGATACACGTTCCATCAAAAGGATGCAAGCTGCAAATGCCGAATTAGTATCTGATTTTAGCTTTTGAGTTTGAAAAAGATGACCTTGTAAAAAATTAAAATCAAGAAATAGACTGAAATAAAGGTTTTTCCTGGACAATTTCTTTAATAAATATTAGATTATGTCAATTATACACCAGTTTAGAAGTCTCCGTACACTTCAAGGTTGTGTATAATTCATAATTTGCATATGGCCCAAAATCATCAAAACACGTTTTTTGCGCCTCCTGTAAAATGTGTGGGTTACGTCCTTTTTCCTTTCCACAGTCGATATGCAAGCGAACACGGATGTCCAAGACATTTAAAAAATCAAATACTTGGTATTCTAATAGAATATAAGCAATATTTTGATGAATATGTGTAGTTCCATCTATACTGAGTCAATATAGGTTTTTAAAATATCGAATAAGAGTGTTTATTAGACAAAATTATTTTTCTCAAAAACACGCAGTATCTCTGGGACATATTAATGATTTATTTGCGCGGTATTCAAGCGGTTAATCAATGATGATTTTCATACATTTGTAGTATTTGTATTGAATTGTAGGTATTAAAATTCCTAACCGGAATTTTAAAAAAGGGTACATCGGCGAAAACATACACGACTTGGCCGTGTTTGAAACTGGATGGACACAGTGACGGGTTAAGCATTTGCAAGGCCTCAGGTGTACTAAAATTTTGAGACCCTGTTTTTTGAATTACTAAAATTACATGTTATATGGGTTTATAGAATATATCTTATTTTGAGGCTCCTTGGATTAGAGGCCCCCAAGCGCGCGCCTCGTGCGCTTATGGAGTAATCCGCCACTAACTGGACCACATTTTCTATGTATTATATTACATATTTACTCCGTATAGTTATAAAAAATAATTAACTATGTAACGAAAATGAATACATTTTTATTTTATACTAATTCTACTATTTTATATATAATAATTAGGATCAACCGAAAATGTTTTCCGATGAGCGAAACAAGTCCTGATAGTTTAACTCTTTGTACTCGACTGGCTCCGTAGCGGCACCACCGTGGGCGACCCGGCAACTCGACAGGCTCCGCAGCGGCACCATCCGAGTTGTCGCCGCAACACCGCATTTAATTCAATACAACGCTATTATTGTTGTTTAAAATTTACATAGCGATATCGAACATGAATGATTATAGCTATTTTTACAAAAAATGGTAAAATATTCGAATGTCGAATGTATAAACGATTGATAAATAAGAAAAATATATTTTCAGATTAATCATCGCATTTAATATTTTGTATAGTCTATATTGTCATAAAAAATCATGATGAAGATAGTCTATATTGTCATACAAAATATATTTGATTTAAACAAATGCGTATTTTGAAATTTCGTGTATATTTCGTGAATATCGTATTTTGAAGTTTCGTGAACTTCAGGGGCGGCGTAAATCTATCTATGTATGTATATATATAAAATGAATGTTTGTTTGTTTGTTTGTTTGTTTGTTACCTATGCGCTCCTATACCGCTCATCCGATTGCGATGAAATTTTGGTGCGGACGCCAGAATAGGTTTATGAATCAGCGGTGGGCTGCCAATAAGTTAATTTGTCGGTTTTTTCCGTATTCGTTCCTATACCGTTCATCCGACTGCGATAAAACTTTGGTGAGTTGTTGCGCGCTCATGAGTGTACATAAATCAGCGGTGGGCTGCCAATACGTTAATTTGGTAATTTGTGTCTTATGCGTTCCTGTTTCTATACCGTTCATTCGATTGTGATAAAACTTTGGTGAGTTGTTGTACGGACGTTCGCAAATGTATAAAAATCAGTGGTGGGCTGCCAATACGTAATTATTTTTTGTCTTTTCCGTATGCGTTCCTATACCGCTCATCTTATTGCGATAAAACTTTGGTGAGTTGTTGTACGGAGGTCCACAAATGTGTATATATCAGCGGCGGGCTGCCAATACGTTAATTTGTTTGTTTTTTTCTGTATGCGATCCTATACCGTTGATTCGACTGCGATAAAACTTTGGTGAGTTGTTGTGCGGACGCCCGTGAATGTATATAAATCAGCGGTGGGCTGCCAATACGTGAATTTGTTTATCTGTCTATATGCGTTTTCTATGCCATTTATCTGATTGCGATAAAACTTGGTGAGTTGTTGTGTGGAAGCCCGCAAAGTTTTATAAATTGGCATAGCCAGCAGTGGGTTGCCAATGCGCTTACAAGGGGCTCGCTTTATGTAAACGCAATTCTCGATGTTCTAGGAAGCAATGAGTTGTGTTATCATTCGGATGGAGTAAATAAGAAATCGATTGTTACTGAATACATTTACAATATGCAATTTACTATATACTTATCAATGTAAATTTCCAAAAATATGTGCACTGATGATGTCATAGACAATAAATAAGTCAGAAAATTCAGTTATGTACTTATATGATCTAAGAATATTTAGAGGAGGTAGACCTCCATGAAAGATACATTTCGATATGTCCAGCACTCCTGTGGTATTTTATGAAATATTAGCTATCGAATACCTAAACACATACAGCATCATGGTGGGTGCAAAACTGAAACGGTATAGTCCGATTTCTCGACTGGTTTGAACGGTTTGCTACTATAATTTTCGGTTAGCACAAAAATTGCCGTTAAAAATGGGTGAAAAACGAAGAAATAATATAGAAAACTTCAGTGATTTCGATAGCAGTGATGATGATTTAGATTTTCGCATTTATGATGAAAATATAAACAGAGACATAAGTTCCGAAAGGGAAAGTGATAGTGGTAGTGATATAATTCCAGTTAAAAGGGTTTCATTAAGAATTGTGAGTGACACAGAAGAATCTACAGAAATGACAAATGACGTAAATGACGACGACGAATGGATAGATGTCATAGAAGAACCTACAGAAGAAACAATTAACTCAGATGGCGAGTGGGAAGATGTTACAGAACAAGAATATGTCCCATTTAAAATAGATTTTAAAACTAGGTCGATGACTACAGGACCACAAATTTCGGACAATATAAAAGAACCAATAGAATTTTTTAAAATTATTTTTCACCGATGAATTGATACATAACATAATAACAGAAACTAATGAATACGCAGATACAAAAATACAAGGGAAAGAATTATCTAAGAGATCAATTTGGCGCTCGTTGATCGATGTAAATCGTGAAGAATTTTTAGCTTTCATTGGTGTAATATTCAATATGGGGACAATGCCGCTGGCAAATTTGTAAGAATATTGGTCGACAAGATATAATAGCAAAATCCCATTTTATTCAGAGACATTCACAAGGGATAGATTTTTACAGATATTTTGGATGCTCCATCTAAAAAAAACTGCACCCAATGATAATAGTCTTAGTAACCGTATTAAAAAGGTCAGTGACTTTTTAAAGTTCATAAATGCCAGGTTTTCGAAAAATTTTGTTCCCGGGCAAGATATATGCGATGATGAATCGGTTGTAAAATTTAAAGGAAGAATATGCTTTATAACGTATAATCCATTTAAACCGACCAAATGGGGAATAAGAATTAACGTTTTAGCGGATTCTGATACCGGCTACATTTATTCAATTGTACCATATTATGGGAACTTAACGTCGAAAGAACTAATAAGACAAGACCTTCCCGTGAGCACTAGAATTCCCCTGCATTTATTCAAAACAATATTGGATCAAAATCCTAACGCCGAAGGATATCATATGTACACCGATCGCTATTATACAAGTATTCCTCTTGCAGATGAATTGTTGAAAATGAAATGCCATCTCACTGGTACTATCAAATCTAATCGAAAATATTTACCAAGAGCTATACGAAGACCAAGATTTGTTGAAAAAAAAAACAGCCTTCAGGAAAGATAAAACATTAGTCCTCGCGTGGAATGATAAAAGAGTGGTGAATTTACTGAGTACTAGTGATGTACCAACAGTAAGATCTGTGGATAGATTTATTTGTGGTGGTGCAAGAGTCACAGTTAAAAAACCTAACATTGTGACAAATTATACAAAAAAAATGCGAGGTGTCGATCGTGCAGACTAGTATGCATCTTCTTATTGCTTTCTAAGAAAAAGTCTCAAATGGTGGAGAAAATTATTTTCTGGGGGTTATGAATGTGCGTTATTAATTCTTATATAATGTATAAGATCAAAAAAAGTGATAAAAATGAGAAACCAATGACACATTTAAAATTTGTAAAAAAACTGGTTGATCAATTGGTCGGAACATTCAAACAAGGGAATTCTTCTCGAAGACGTTACACGTTCTTCGTTCTGGAAAAAAGGGTGATTGTATTGTGTGTTCAAAAAGAAGTGAACCGAAAGGACGAAAACAAACACACATTTATTGTGATACATGTAAAGAAAAACCACATATGCATATGGGAGAATGTTTTGTAAAATATCAATCTCTTAAAAAATACAAATAGTGTTATTTTGGCTTTTATATTTTGTATGTAAAATGTATCATCGATTAACATAAAAACGTTACATATAAATGTAATATTTTAATATTTTTTTATTTTTCCAAAACTTATTTACCACACATTTTGTTAGCTTTGAAATGGCATATTCAGTGGGGGCATATTACACAGAATAACAAGGCATAATTGTAAACTTTTCATAATTGTTACTTTAAAATATTTTTTAAGCACTAATTAGATTTTTTTTTAAATTAACTTATTTTATTCTACATAATAGGCCATAAAAGAGACGATTTTCGCCCGTTCCATAAATACAAAACATACTTATAAAATACTAAAATAACTTGAAAAATAAAAAGATAATCAAACATCAAGGATGAAAATCTTCGCATCTCAAAATTATTTATTTATCAAAAACATGCATTTCTATTTTTTTTTTAAATCTGTACGAAATTATTATTAGTGAATACAAATGCGTATTAAAAATTTGGACTTGATTAATTGGATAGTTCACTCAAAGCGATAAAAAACAAATTATTTTCCTTTTAAAAATGTTGAGAACCACTGTTTTTCAAATTATATTTACGCCATATTCCAAGATATTTCTCGATGACTTTAAAAAAAATAATATGTTTCTAGCACTAATTGTGTAGATTTGTAAGCGTTGGGAAAATCATCAAAAACCTGCGGAAAAGGGGAAAATTCCGTCGAGTTGCGGTACATCACGGGGAAAAACCTCTCGAGCGCAAAGAGCATGCATTTCTATTTTTTTTTAAATCTGTACGAAATTATTATTAGTGATTTCAAATTTGGACTTTATTGATTGGATAGTTCACTCAAAGCGATAAAAAAAGGAATATTATTTTCCTTTTAAAAATGTTGAGAACCACTGTTGGAAATAAAAAAATATATATTTACGCCATATTCCAAGATATTTCTCGATGACTTTAAAAAAAATAATATGTTTCTAACACTAATGGTGTAGATTTGCAAGCGTTGGGAAAATCATCAAAAACCTGCGGAAAAGGGGAAAATTCCGTCGAGTTGCTGGTACATCATGGGGAAAAACCTCTCGAGCGCAAAGAGCATGCATTTCTATTTTTTTTAAATCTGTACGAAATTATTATTAGTGATTACAAATTTGGACTTTATTAATTGGATAGTTCACTCAAAGCGATAAAAAAAGTAATATTATTTTCCTTTTAAAAATGTTGAGAACCACTGTTGGAAATAAAAAAATATATATTTACGCCATATTCCAAGATATTTCTCGATGACTTTAAAAAAAAAATATGTTTCTAACACTAATGGTGTAGATTTGCAAGCGTTGGGAAAATCATCAAAAACCTGCGGAAAAGGGGAAAATTCCGTCGAGTTGCTGGTACATCATAGGGAAAAACCTCTCGAGTGCAAAGAGTTAATAAAATTCTGGAATCTGTACATTGCTACGTGTTTTAGTTTTTTTCTTCTTATATTAATTAATAATTGACTGTTAGCAGTGTATATTTTTTTAACTTGCCCTTCCCGGTACGCCATTGTCTATTTGGTATGCAAACTCGAAATGTATATAATATAGAGCTTTGTTTACCACTTGCAGTTTCAAATACGTATAGACAAAACGTGATAAAGGAGTTGATTGTCTGCAATAATGAGGTCTCTATAAGAATTATTTACTTTTATTATGCAAGCGTGGGTTGCCTATCTCGTGTATATCTGTATATTATAATATTTTATTTATAACACTAGACGTCCATTTAAAAAAAAATCACAACGTTTTCCTATTGTATTTAATTTTTAAAAGGAAAATTTCTATTAAAATATTGTGTATTTTTTTTTAGTTGAAAAGCGGGTAGTGGATCAAATAAGTTTAGGAACCTATAGTCAAATGAAAGCTAAAATAATTAAGATCGTGATCAGGGCCTGCTCGAGGTCACCTGCGCGCCTGTGTGCTCGAAAAACTATATCTATATTCCCATAATTTCCGAATCACTCTCTGCACACGCCACGAGCCGGCCCTGATCGTGATACACTTTGCTTATGTTGTTTTAATACTATTTTAATTGACTGTTTCATATACTAATTGAATATTTATTTCTTTGTTCCAGGTCCACCTCCTGCAGCAGCAAGTGACAACTCTTGCCGATACGCAAAACACAGCTGATGACAGGTTTGCAAGAGCCAAGTCTGACAATGCTGTGCTGCAAGCCAGGGTACATATTCTGGAGGAGCAGCTTAGAGACGTGAGCTATTTTCTCCTTATATCCAGTTGCTCATTTCAATTTGTTCTTATCAGAAATAAATTTCTTGCAGTGGTTAGACAGTTGAGAATGTTGAAAGTGCTGAAAAAACAGATTTCTTCTCACTCAAATTTATATAAGATGCTCAATTCTCTAATAAATGCTATCCCGAGGCTCATCACTAACAGACCGACTATACTCTTTGGAAAAAAGCAAGCAATTCATATCCTTGATTCCTCAAAAAAATGTTCAGAAAGGTGTTTGACATTCTCAAGAATGGCAGTATTCTCATTTCGGTTTAGTTTACGCCGAAAGAATTATGTGGCTTTTTCTTGTAAGGAAGAATCCGTTCACCAGTAATATACATACATACACCCTCAATTAGAGAAATTAATCAAAAATGTCTTCTGATCACCACCAGCCCCAGAATTTGATGTATAGATATCAATCAAAGAGGACAGTTCAAACTTTTTTGAGCCCAAACAATCGACTCGCTCTCCATGCACGCTTTGAACTGAAGTATTGTAATAATAATTACAAAGTTAACTCCCAAAAAGACCCTGATTGTACGGTGGATAAAGCTTAACATTAACAATGCTTTGTTTCAAGTAATCATAATGTGATTATTGAATGTATTTTTGCTCTTATATACCAACATCATTTTGTAGTAAAATACAGTAAACCCCTCTTATAGAGAAGTTTCCTATGGCGTATGCGATAGTCCCCCGTATAGCGGTCCCCTCTATAGTGTAGATTTTACAAAACACTAAATTTTCAAATTCAAATTTTTCTCAATTTGATTTAAAAATTGGAAAAATATTTGATTTGCTGATTTCGATAAATTCACAAAATACAATTGAAAGAACCTAACCTCAAATTTCTTATGAGTGCATAGCCCCATCTCTCTATGTAGAGGTCTGCACGGGCCGAAATTCTACATAATTACCAGGTCCGAGCCCGGGTCTAATACCACACTTGTTACCCGAACCCAACCCGAAACCCAGATTTATACTCCTCAGCCCGAAAAAGACCCGTTTTTTACAAATTTACAATAATTTACGATTCTCTATAGAACTGGTAATAATTAAAACGAATATAGTCTGAAATATTTTTCTGAAGAAATGAATTCCTTACCCGGGTTCGGCCCGAGCCTCAATCTCAATTGTGCTTACCCGCCCGAACCTGGCCAGACCCTAGCCCATGCAGACCTCTATCTTTATTCTATAGAGAGGTCGACTGTGTTGTGTAATATATCTATTTAACACAGCATCATTCCATGGTGAATATATTGAATATATATAACATAGTAATTTGTAATTGTTAATCTTAGAAGTTCTGTTATTTTCTATTATGACTCCAATAAATAATATTGATTTGCTTTTACATATGTATTTCATGCTCACTTGTGAAGTTTGTTACAATAAATCGTTTTTGCTATCTACACCAGACTAGTATTTTCATGATTACAATCTCATTCAATGATAATTGCCAATAGACAATTTGCATTTTACATAGATTATTTTGTTTGTTCATAGATAAGAATCTTTTATCTATAGTCGCTCTGAGAGCATAGCCATATACTCTTTGGTATTTGAAACATGTTTTCTTTTTTATAATGGCTGTTAAAATAAACTGTTTCATTCTTGCTCACATTTTTGTGTAATTCTGGGAGATAACTGTATGCTTATCATAAGTAATTATTAAAATCGTTATGTGTGTTCTAAATTTGAATCGTTCAAACTATGAACTGTCAGTTCAAGTTCATCCGTGCACTTGAATGCCTGAAGATGCCGAAAGGCGAAACCAGGGTCGTTAGTGACAAAATCTGTGAGAATGTACATAGTTTAAACGATTAAAATTTAATATTGAAATTCCACCAAGCACCTTCAGTCGAAATCTTAAATTATGTGTGTTCTATTTAATAAAACATTTATTTTATCCTTGTTTTTTTAGTTTATTCCGTGAGCTTTTTCCTATTCTTAAAAATCCATATAGTAGAAAATAATCATTGCCATCTTTTGAGCTATGACACAAAGTAATTTGATGAGAGAGTAACATTGTCTTACCACCCATAATAATTAATATATGTTAAGAAAAGTTTGAATTGTTTGAATTTTATACTTTTCCATGAGTTTTGTCGCTAACGACCCGGGTTTCGCCATTCGGCATTTCAAGTGCACTAATGTACTTGAACTGACTGTTGAAAAGTGTCTAAATATTGAATACAGTACAAATTAACATTTACTGTGTGATCTAAACATATTTTATTCCATCGGAAACTAACTAGCAAGTATCATATTATGATTTGAGCATACCAATCTAAGCACACGTATAACTATCATAATTTAATCTATAGTCTTCTTCAATATATGTATGAGTTTAATAATTGTATATTTTTTTATAGATTGAAGTACGATGCGATGAACGAATAGCTGAGGAGCAAAGAAGATGTCGGGAGGCAATAAGCAGAGTGGAGAGAGATCGCGACACCCAAGTTGAGAACCTCAATATGAGGCTCAGCTCTGCTGAAAATGAAGCCGGAAACCTTAAGCAAGAGGTAGGAAGATACAAATTGTTTTAATATGTTTACGCTTGTAAAGAGTTTTTCCTTGTAATATGTTTAAAATTACTAGAAAACACCCTGATTTAAATAATTACCATTTTGATATTGGTTGTGCTTTCAGGTTGGTAGACTGAGAGGAGTATCAGAGGGTCTTCGAGTTGGGGCTGACGCTGAAGGCATGAGACTTAGAGAAGCGCAGGATGCTGTCGCCTCAATATCTCACCAGCTTCAGCAAACGAGAGAACTTCATAGAAGGTTTGTTTTTTTTTACCTTCAAATCTGACAATGTTTATCACACCACAGTGGTTATCGAGTTCATGGTTGTGCTGATGTCGCCAAATGCCATCCAAACAGACAGCAATGAAAATTTTACGCTTAAACAGTTGCAGCTTCAAGGAGTTCTTGAAGTCGAGCATCCAAGCCTCTTTCTTTCCCATACTCTAGAACTGGTAAAATGATATTTAATTGGAAACAGCCTAAAAGAGACGATGACATTTTGTCGTAGACTACACAATAATTCATTTTTAATTAATTACAGAGAGAGAGATGCTCATGAAACGGCATCTGTCGCAGTTGCTGAGCTCCAACGGGAATTGGAAATTCTCCGACAAGAGATGTCAACAAAGAAGACAAATGGCTATGCGAATGGAGTTGAAGGAGGCGAGGACTGGATTGATGGTGGTATCTCACCGGACGTTCTTCGATTAGAAGAGCTTCATCAAGATCTCAGTAGGCTGAGGAAAGAGAATAAAGGTAAAAATTATTACACTGTCCTCTCCTGGTGCCGTGCTTATAGCCAAGTGGTTGACGTTGTTAGGAATTGAAATATTGTTTAAATATAGAAAAAAAACTTGTGACTGCAATACCGAGCGAGTAAATTAAAATTGGTCATTAAAAAAATGTCTCATAATTTGGTGATTTTCATAAATAGTTAAAAATTAAAACATATCATTTGAACGATCATCTATTTTGGAAACTGTCAATATTGATACAACTCTTAGCAGATTTAAAGTGTTTCATTTCATGTTGAACAATTTTATTTAAATATGAAAATAAGAAGTAGTTTCCACAGAACTTCTGTTTAAATAAGCTTGATTAGGAGCGCTTACCTGCTATGCATACTTTTAAAAATCTTTATTACTAATTGTCATATGTCTAATTCATGCCAAAGTTGGTAAACATTACTTTATAATTAAAAACTTTTTTCAGAGCTTTCTGAAGCTCGCGAAGAACTGCAAGCCCAAATGCTGACGAGAGGTCTGGAAACTGGTCGATCACTTCTCGGCCCACCCCCACACAGCAGTTTAGCTGCAGAACTCACCGAAATGACTAATGATCAGGTATTTTGATAACAGTGCTTCTCCTATCTCACTCGCTTCATTAGTGTAATATTAAGAATCTCTTACAGTTTTAGATTGTTTAGAAGTAGCTGTCCGAGTACCACTTTATTTGATGCATACAATTAAAGGATCTGGAATTGCAAAACCATCAATCACTCAAATTTATTTTTTTGTTTTTACTGAAGAAAGTTTACTTTATAAATGTAACTTTTTTCTCTACGTTACTGCATAAGGTTTGTTCTAGATTCGGATTTGATGTTTGTATGAGTATAGAAATACTTCGTTTTTAAGATGGCGTGCATAAAATTCATCTTTGCAGTTTTATTATTAAAAAAATATTATTGTCTATCCCTTTGACAGAAATCAATTCATGTGGCAAATCAAACAAATTGTTGAAAATGTTCTGGAACAAACCTTGCAGGTAAAAACTGTAATGACTTGATGTATGTGTAATAAAATTAATTATTCATAGCAAATCTCATTTCTTTACTAGGAATTAATTAAAAGGGAGGATTGCTTTGCTTGTTATTATTAATTTTGCTATAATAGATGATGTTGAATTTAAGATAATTAGTTCGCAGCACTTAATTTATTGTTTTGGCATTCTTTTTATGACAGATATTTGAGAAAATCAACTTTGATTAATATTGACAGATTACAATGATACAACGATGTATCGTTTGCAACTATGGTTTTTCATAATACATTTGAGACGTCCAGTACCAAACATAGTCAAGTCAGTTTCACTCTATTTTGCAGAAGAGCCGAAAGCTTGTTTGACTCCTTTTTAAATGAAATTTTAATGCAAGTTGACTTTAATTACTATAAAAAAACTAAGATACTAAACATCGGCATATTAAACATTCAGCGTTTAGATTCCATACAGAACACTGATAGACATTATTCAGTCAGCTGATTCAAATCCTGGGATCTGATTGCCTTTGACTTGGCCACTTTTCGTGGCAAAATCATTATTAAAGTTCCCTACCGGAATTAATAAAAAAAATTACATAAGCAAAAACATGACTTGACTGTGTTTGATGCTGGGAAGCCAATTTATTTATAATCACGACAGCTGTGATTTTTACAAAGATACCTTGCTATTGGTTCATGATTTGTTTTGTGAATATATTTAGTTTTGGTAATTACAAACATGTTTTTTTTTAAAGGGATTCTGGACGATAATTCCGATAAACGATAAATCTTGAATCTATTATACCACTTTTAAAATAAAACGAATTATAACATTTGAATATCTTGCAAATTTAAGAAAGCTGTATTTTTAACAAACTACTATGGTTAAGGTTTCTCAAATAACTAATACATGCACATTAATCATTTAAGAATCTTAGGTTTTTTTTTACATAAAAAAATGAATTATCAAGCATCACTATAAACTCGAATTAGACGGTTATATTTTTGTATAATTAGAATTTATGCCAAACTCTTGAGAAAAAATTCTTCTATATTTTAATTCATTTACTGCTGATTAATAAATTAATATCTGCGATATTCATAAAATAGTTGAATATGTTTATCAATATCCAAAGTAAATTGCATGTTATATTGTGAACAACAGTCAAATTACAGTATGACATCTTTTGATGAGAAAAAATAACTTGAAAATTGAATCGATATCCATCAATGTGTATTTTTATCAACATTTGACTCGTAGTACGATGTAATAAAAAAAGTCCATCACATTCTACTGGATTGTTTTCGAGAAATTACAATAAAGCTTCCATTACTGTTATAAGTTTCAGGGAAATATGTTCTTCGAGTGAAATTTATCAAATTTCATGAAGTCAGTGAATATTTTTTATTCTTTGTTATCTCTGAAGCAATTTCAGACGAGTTCTCTTTTATGATTTTATTTTTTTCCGAATGCTGGGTAATATGGCCATTGACGTATGTAACATTGTATGTCCTGAATATTTTTTTGTCGTTACGAGAAGAGGTTTTCATCTGCTTGTCGCTTATTTATTTGTATTTTCCAGTTTGATGGTTTTGCACAAGATCAATACAACACCACACAGTATGACAAGGTACGCAACATAAAAACAACAAAACGAGTGCGCATGACGAAACACCGGTTCGCTTTGATTGCATGGCCGGATTTAGTTGATTCTTTATAACACACATCAAAACGTATATTAACAAATCGTATTTATATTGTATTTACTATACACATTCCATCGATCATCTAACAGCTAAACCCCCGTCACCATAAACTTTCTTGCGATCCTTCATATACAACTCACTAGCTCTTTTATTGACAGATTCAGCAGTAATTTGTGTTGAATCATTCTATGTATTAAACCAAAATTGTTCAGTATGTAAATACCGTGTTTTTTTTATTGTGTGTTTTACTTCTTGGAAACCATCCTTAAACTGAATAAAACTTAAAACCACATCCTGACATAGTCTTTGAAATTTAAAATCATTCCTGTAATTTCATTTTGTTATCAATGTAATGAAAAATATACTTGTCAGTCACATCGATGGCTTAGAATTACAAGAGGCTAACTAAAAAATACGACGTTTTAGTTAATTAAGCTCGGTTTTAGTAATGCCATAATCATATTTACTAGCGAAACGAAGGGATATCTCATACATAAAACTGTTAAGCACAAAGGTGAATCACCTCTTAAACTATAATGAAATTGAAAGTATGTTTTTGTAGAATATGCCTCTGTGATCCTAAGCCATCGATAATATATGTGTTTTAAAAAATATTTACAATATTCAACATACGTCATTGAACATACTAGATAAATTGTATTAGGTGGGGGGAGTATTGAATATTACCTGGATGGGGGTGGGTACCTTAAATGTGCTATCACCTTTTGGAATTTGCATGTTGCGTGTTGCTATAATTTGATTTGAGAGAGATTTAACCAATGACAGCGTGAAGTTTTTTTTTATATTGAAAACCACCATTTTTGAGAAAGTTTTTTCCACCTATCACTCGACAACTTTTCCTAGCTTTATATAAACACAATATAACCATAGTATATAGTAATAATATCATTATTTCAACATTTTCTTATGTAATGGATATATGGTGGTGGTTTTATATTTATTTATTATTAAAAAATCCATTTCCTCTCCCAATGAGGAGTATTTGGACTCCTTATGGAATTTATAGCAACAGATGTTTTTCTACCGAAAATGCTTGTTACTCAGTTGGTGAACCATTTCTTTTTCATATAGAGTAGGGATAGAAGGATAGGGTTAAAACACAGAGTTGTTATAGCAACTTATTTTATTATTAGTTATTGTTATTGCTGTGTCCCATTTTTCGGATCAGATATGTGGTGGGATTTTTTTTTTTAATTAAAATATAGATATTATATACTTTCAATTGCTTAAATAATATTTATTCTGTATATTAAAATCGTAAGGGGCTTTTCAGTATGTTAAATAGTTTATCGCGCTGAGATTTTCATAGTAAGATTGAGTATTATTTCTGTTATAAAAAATCCTGATGATTTTTTTTGTAAAAAAATAAAAACGATATAAATTTTTACTTTGGGAAATGCTTACTGTATGTCTTACGTGGATGAAATCAAAGCGGATGCAAAGCAACTCGGTGCGGCACGAAAATATCAAATGGCTTCCACCACTATAGTGTCCTACGTGACAAAAATCATGATGCCGTGATCAGTTTATTTTATATTTTAATTCGCTTTAAACCGCGTTCCAATTGTGTTCGGAGTGACTTCGCCCAAGTAAGACGTTGCATTATGAAATTTCAATTTATGATTTTAATTTGTAATATTAATTAAATTAAATTTAGAATTTTTATAATTAAAACATGTTTTGTGTATTTTGAATGTTAAGTACTAAAGAGTAATTGTGTAACAATTTTACGTGTATCAAAACCTGTTGGTATTTACTGGCCATATTCCAGCAAAAAAATTCAAGCTCTTTCCTCTAACCAAGCTGATTCCATTGGTGGATCCAGGGGGGCATGGGGGCCATGCCTCCCTCTAACGAGAATTTATTTTCCATTTTTCTACATTATATTTTTTTTATTGTCTCTTTAATTGTTTAGTTTACTATGTTTTATAGATTACATACTTAATTATGTATTGACTATTTTTATATAGATATATTATTTTAAAATCCTCTATTTCTTAACGTATTATTTATGTATCATGTTTATTTTCAAATTGAATGGCCCCCTCCTGGGACAATTTCTAGATCCGCCACTGGCTGATTCATTGAAAATATAATTCTTAGCAGAAAAAATAACAAAAACCATTTTTGAGGCCCCAAGAGCGCGCCTCATTCACTTATATAATATATATATATTAATCCGCCACTGGACTATATAAACTACTTGGACATAGTCAATATAAACTACCTGGTGTTAGTGATGTTATTTCTCATAGAGAGTTGGTCTTGTGAAATTTAATTATTTTTATTAAAAATGTTGGTGTCATATTCGCAGCTCTGTTCTGTATTTCTTTTGTATTTTAATATGAAATCCATTAAGTGTTCTGTTTTACTTTGACAGATACAGAAGGCATTGAAGGAGCAGCAAGAGGTGAACGGCCAGCTGAGATGTTACATCGACGGCATTCTCCTCTCGATTGTAGAAAACTACCCGCAGCTACTCGAAGTCAAACACAAGTCCGCCTCATAGCATAGCTCTACCAAAAATAAATAATTAATATTTATCTCATTGTTAGGACATCTGTTAGATTATTACCGAATATCTCTTTTAAAGGTTGCATGGTTGTGTGCCGATTCTTCGAAAGAGCGTCGAGTGTATGATATTATTTTAATTTATAAACAATGGCAATAATGATTTTAGATTTTTTTTAGAAGATATTAACAAGATGTTATCAACTGTAGTACCTTAATATTGTGGATTTTAAATTGATATCAATTCTCTGATAACCGTGAATGGAAATTATGTCCTGTGAATGTGATGGATCTGCTGAATTATTAATATGATCCTACTTTTTTGATTGATATCTATACATCAAATTCTTGTGCCGGTGGAGCCGAGCTCCAATTTCCCTTTCATCTGTTGTATTTTGATGCTGCTTTTCCCGCGTAGCATCCTGGATTTACCTGGGCGTAGGGGGGTGCGTGGTGTTTGGTTTTTGTGGTGGTATTAGTTCTCATTTGTAGGCATTACAGGTGACACTGGTGGTTGATTCAGTAATCAGACCCTATCTCTGGAGTGATGATTTTGAATCGATACTCATCACGAGAGATGCAATCTGCATTAAGAGCTCGCTATCTAACTGTAGATCAGAGAAAACATACTTGATACTGTGAGATAATTCTAGGACGCCCAGGCAATGATTCAGTCATAACCAATTGCCACTTATTCAATGCATGCATTATGGTCCATGGCACTTCATACATAAGATAGCCAAATATGGAGCAGACATATGAAATCAGATAAACGATTGTTGTGAACACTTGGGGGACATTCTTTAGTACTCTATTGACCAATTATTTTTACATTTACTTTTTTAAAGTAATGGGGTGCTCAACACAAGGGCGAGAGTATAGTTTGTTTTGAAAAAATGTACTAATTGAGGTAGGAAGTATCTAAGAATATTTGAAATTCTGTGGGTTAATTTCTGACCTGCACTTTACCTGTATTTTTGATCTCGAAAGAATTTTTTTAAAAACCACAAATCTCTTAATGTATTAATAAACAATATACTGTTCTAACTGAAATTGCATGTGCAGTTGTGGCACCACTACATGAAGGTCTATTAAAAATTGTATTGTAATAATATCCAGCTCAAACTTTCGGCACCTTGTCGATGATTCTCATGTTATTTTCAATAATCTACCAATTCTATTAAGTCAAAAAATCTTCTGTTAATGTTATAGCATACTACATCTTTATAACGTAACTTCAATTAATAAATATCTAAGTCACTTTTAAGGTGGTAACTGTAAATTTTTGTTTGAAAGGCATAATATTTAAAAACATAAAACACTTTTTCTACTACTTTGTAGAAGTAACAGGTGTTTTGGTCGAGATTTGTATTTCAAATTAGCAACAGTCAATTTCACCGTGAATAGACTTACATCAGAACAACGCTTGCAAATTTATTTATTCAAAAATTATGCCGCCCAGATTGTTACAGTCAATGGAAAGCACTATACATCCATGATTACAGACGACATTTTCCTTCCACAATTGAACAATATTTTTGTGGAATACTGTGGTTTCCACAAGACGGCGCAACATGCCACACAGCGGGCGGGTGTAAATAAATCAATTTATTGAAGGAAACTTTCGATAAGTGATAAAATATATCTTGAAAAAAAGCCTATGGTAGTAACTGAATCTCTCTGAAATTTGATTCATTGCAAAATGAACAGAACTTGTGCCGTCCAATATACAGCGCTTTAAATAATTTTGATGGTAATATTGTTTCAGTTAGATATAGGTTTACGATTTGGTATCTTATAATTATTCTGATCTTAATTAAATTGATTTTCTTTGTGCAATATTATTTTGGATAAACTATTCTATAAATCATAAGCAAAATTAAATCTTTGAAATATGTATTGTTATCAACCTTAAATCGACACAACACTTCATAAATTATGCAGAAATTATCTTTTCCGCAATAAAACACTTCTTTGTACTTTTATAATACAAAAGTGATAATCTATGATTATTCAATCTTACATAGTCTATGATAGAAATAAATAACCATAGCCTATAAAGAATGTTTGTATATCTTTAAAATATTTTAATCTATGGATTTATAAATTTGTCTATTTATTAGACTACGATTCTGTGTTTGAAATCTATAAACACTTTATTTCCAAGTTTTATATCTTATATTAATTAATATTAAATGAAATTTCTGCAATCTAATGATGCTTTTGCATAATAAATACAATGCATGATCTCTGTGATGTATAGGAATAAATAAATAAAACGCCTTGTTTACATTTTTATATATATTCGAAACACTAATAAAAGATACTGTGAACATAACTTTATGTTTAGTTTAAAAATAATAACATACCTATATTATATATTAACCTATTGTAAGGTTATGAAGATTTTATATTTAGGAGAAAAACTAATTAGTTCACTCGTTTGATAGTTGAATGCACATAAAGATATTTAAAAAAAAAACTGTTTGTAATATGGAATGGTGTGTAAAGTTTATGTTTAAGCATGTAATATTTTATTTTAATAACATATTTTGAAAATAGGTTTTCTTTTCACTGGATATTTGGTTATTAATGACCCAATACTTTTTGCCAAATTTTGTAGTTTCAAACGCATTGTCACCATATTGGCAGAAGTTCGTAGATAACAAATTGAATGTTCAGAGTGAACATTAAGTAAAATTTTGAGTTTTTAAGATAACGCCCTTAGCCTTGATATTTTATGCTACGTAGATAATGATTATATCAAAATAGAACTGAGGATTATAAGACAGGTACAGCCTCTGCCTATATAACTGCATTTATGTACTTACCAATAAACTTAATTGTCCTATGCAAAACTGCTGTAATAAATACAACTACGGAGCAATTGAGACAAATAATTAATATCGAAAAATCTTACTGTGCTCTCACTCAACTTTCGCTAGTACGAGTAGTAAAAAAACGTTGTATTAATAACATGATATCGTAACAATCTTGTGTTAGTTATTTTTAATTTTTCCAAATAAAGAATGACCGATCTCCCCCACCACCGGTTCTATTATAACCATTGACCTTCTATCCAGAGATGTAATTTGTGAGACAAAGGGGTGTTTACCTTGCCCCTCCCTAAATTTGAAGAAACATTTATTTATCTCTTGCTGCAGTGACTTCCACATATAGACCAAACAAAAAATAAACAAAACTTTTGCCTCTCTTCTGAAAAAAAATGAAATGACATTGCCGTTTCTATCAAAAAAAATGCATCTTTAACAGCTTAATGAACGCGGACGCGTATTTGAGACTTTGAAAAACAAAGGTTGCTGGCTGGCGGACGTATATATGCATATAGGCGAAGTATCTGGAAGATAAGAAAATTAAATTTTGTAAAGATATCTCAATTGGTTTACAAATTATAGTGAATTTAGTAAAATTACAATTTTTCGCAAAATTGCCTGGCCGCCAGGTTAAATTTTATAAAAAAAAACCGTGCGGTCGTTAAGCTGTTAAGATGATGTAAGTAAAAATTATATAAGAACATGTGAAGTTTGAACGCATAATCTGAGCTACTCTACTTTCCAACCAATGGATCTACTCAAATGAGCTTAATAAATGAATTGGTCATGAATATAATTTAATACCCAGCTGTCATTTTCATATATCAGAATTTGTGTGAAGTAAGTTACAAGATGAAAATTAATGCACAGGAATTATTATTATTTGTTCAATGGTTATAAATATGAAAAAATGTAAATATATTTTAAGATGTCTGTCGATAATAAGAATGAATGAATTATCAATTATAAAAAACTACTTAATAGTTATAATGTATTTTGGGAAAATATCCTTATTATTTATGTTATCCCTATAATGGTAATGATTGTATATTTTAGCAATGTTAATACGAAATCTACAGCTGCTATTAAATTTTTTTGTTTGAATCTGTCAAAAATGTGAACGGAGACAAATAGTTTTTATGTGACTTTTATTATAATTATTTTTCCCTACCACATTCAATTATTAACCTATTAATTATTTAAAAATGTATAAACATGGTCCTATTTCTATCTTTTACATTATATATATATAATATTGTCTAACTACTTTGTATATTGATTTTTCTTAATAAATTAGATGAAAAATAAATATTATATTTTGTATAAAAATGTATTTTATTTATACTTATATCGTTTTCGGTATCAAGTCATTTGCAGTCTACTCCAATTTTACCAAACTATCACGTCAATCCAATGCGGAAACCATTTTGACTTAACATAATAACAGAACTAGCTGTAAGCAGCATTACTTCTCAGATTTTAATGCTACAAAATAATTAGTAGTTAGACATTCCCGGAAAAGGAAGCCATTGTCAAATTTTAGATCAAAAGATCTTAGTTACAATTCAAATACTAGTGATAAGTTTTTCTTAAATATATATATGAATTCATAAGGGAATGTCTTCCTCAAGACTGTCATGGAAATGAGTAAGTATCGGCAATTCTGTATTTTTATTTAGTAAGAATCAGATTTATTCACATTAAACTAATGAAAATAGCTTTTACATACATTAATAAATTGTTACAGCAATATTTCATTTCACTACCCCAATATTACAACTAAATTACTTGAATTGTAATTTTTTTGAGAAAGCTGTTTAATATCAGTTCACATTTCCTTCCACGAAATTCAATTGAACATTATTTTATTGTTCCCGACTATAGAAAACAACCTTTTTTCATTTTTATGTGAAACAATGATTATAACTCAAATGTATATTGATCAAATAAAGCTTGAATTTCATTTCCCAAACTATAATCAAATCAGAGATACCTAGTAGAAGTATTGAGGTAACGATTTTATAGAAAAGAATACAATAATTTTTCTTGAACTATATTGTTTTTTTATCAATTATGCTTGCTCCTCATATGAAGCAAGAAGTTTTTATATGAGAACTGGTCAGTCTCTCAGCCACTTTATTCAGCCAGAGACAAATGCAGCAATACTCAACCTGCGGTTTATTTAGATTTAATGTGAGGCCGAAAACAATCACAGTCACCAGATGCTTTTTCAAACACTGGTATTGTTTGCAAAAAAAATACGTAAACCAATGAGAATTTTGGATACATTTGTATTTTTGTGTACTAAAATTTATGTTATGTCACTATATAATGTATAGTATGGTATATATTTATGAATTACTATAGATATACTGAGACCAACGTAATGTAAGAAAAGCCAATATCTGGCCCAGACAAAAAAAGTTTGAGTATTGCTGGACTAAAGGGTTATAGGTTGGGTCTGGGAAATATAAGTATCAGCTAATTGATCTCCCTGTGCCACGTTTTTAGTATAAGATCGTTGATTATCCGGCTACAGTTATGACTAGAATAACTCTAATATTGTTTATTATATTATTCTACATCACATTATATTGCACTAAAACATATTGAATAATTTAAAAATCAGTCGATAGCACCTCAGTAATTAGACAGTATTTGGTATAGCTTCGTATTATACAGTCTTATATTTTTTAATATTATCGCATGTCAACCGAACTGTGTCGGATCATGGATATTGAATTTCATCAGCATCAATTTGGGATCAACAATCTCCTGAAACTTTTAAAATACATCAAAGATTATTTTTCAATTATTTATTCTTTCTTTCAATATAATTATTTAACCAGTCACTAGAGATCAATGTGGTATTTTTAAATGCAAGTATGCTGTCGTACATTTCACAGATATGATGTATGAGTAAGGTTACATAAATTGTGATACACTTTTTCATTGCTAATGAATGCTAGAAAAACCATTCTCTGTCCAAAATCACAATTATTATGGAGGAAGACGAAAAAACACTTGTAAAACTTGCAACGAGTATTGAATGTAAAAAGATCATAAATTGATGATATCAAATATATAAAACCAAAATCATTCTTCTAAAATCTAGATACAATTGAATATAAAAAAGCACTTTGACATTAAATTAAAATAAAAAAACTCTTATCTATTTATATTATCGTAAAATAATAAATCTATTAGTTATTTATCTGTAAAATTACCATCAAATACAGCTGTCACTTTTAATACGTGAAAAAATCTGATCATTTACTGCATAGCAAGTGTTTCAGTTGGTTCCAAGTAATATATCACATGCTAATTATTCAGAAAATTAATCAGTGATCAACAAAACAGGAACAGTTAAGTTAAACTCAAGTATTTATCTCAAACAAGAGCTGCAATCGCTTTTTTTACCTGAGAATCCAAAAAAATGATTTTGTGCCGACATCCTATTCAAACAAATGAAATCCTTATAGAAAATCTGTATCTTAAGTATAACGCTTATATATTGCTGTTTCATGTTTCATAAAACAATGTTTTGTTATCAAACAATTAATCTATATCAGTCGTTTCATTCAAAAATTATTGTCTAGTAGTGTCGCCCATAATATATGTTATGTACACATTATCTAGTGTCTATGTTGCATATTATAGTGTTTATTACTTACATGATAAAGTGGGGCTAGATTCTCACCGCTGTCATCGATCAGACGTTGCAGTCCTTCAGTATCATTTCCACTCAAATCTTGCTCGGGCAAGACACCATCGAAAACCATTTCCGATCCTCCGACATCGTAATGTTCCGCTGACTTGTCATCGAAGCCACTCCTTATAAAATCTGTCTCTTGAACGATCACTCTATTGTTATTGTTTACGTTTAAAATATTATCCCTAGATACTGCCATTTCGAGCGGTTCACTGTTTTGGTATTTTCCACTTGCATCATAATCATTCGTGCAATTGTATTTATTTTTGTCAGCACTACACAATCCGCAGTGCGACCATTCAGTCTCTTTCTTTTGGTTGTAAAGCATAAGACGTTCTCGTGATAAAATAACTTTGTCTCTAGCGATTTGCTGCTCTCTGGCATTGAGGGTAATGGCCTGCTCTTGCATCCTCTTTAATCTCTCTTCGTATCTCTGTTGAGCATATTTGGCTTCTGATATTCGTCTTTCAGCGTTTGCGTGCTTCGCCAGAGCCGAGCGTGTTAACAGGTCTAATTCTTGACTTCTACAAAATAATAAAAATTACTATAATATAAACTGGAGATGTCAGAGTAAATAAGATGATACTTTGTCTATTTCTTTCAATTCAGCATAAAAATTTAAACTTAAACTCGATTAAACATAGTTCTGATTATTGAAATCTTCTGTAATAATTTCAATCAATATATGAGCAAGAGACTTGCTACGTTAACCTAATTACAAAAGAGCTCTTCCAAGAAATCAAAAAAAAACATTCTTGAAATTAAAAAACAATTCTCTTCTATCTGAAGAAGAGTGAGTCATACCTCGCATTCTTCCATGCATACTGTACTTTAATAAATTTTAATATAATAATATACTCGCCTTGACAACATTTTCATTTCATTTTGTTGAAGTTTTTGCTGTTCCAACAATATGTTTCTTTTACCTTCTTTCACTTCCTCCATTTCATTTTCCAAGCTTAGTTTTAAGGCCTTGAAAAATAACAAACAGTGATTTATTATCAACAGATATGAATTTATTAAATTTAATTCTGTACATCTTTTCATAATCCGCAACATTATTATATTTATCATATTTCATTTTCTGCACCTGAGATTGAGATTTTAGGTTTTCTATAGCCATCTTTTCACTTGTTGTAGTCTGTTTGTCAGTCTCGAGTTGTTTCAATTTTTCAGCAACAGTTTTTTCCATTTCAGATTTGGACGCTTCAGTGTTATGAAGATTTTTCTAGAAACAAAACAAAGTATAAATTGAAAAAATTGAAGTTCTTTCCAGAGAGAGTAACAAACGCATGGTATACAAATAATGGTCAGAGGTGTTGGAAAATCAGTTTCCCAAACTTTCTTTCAGGGAGAGTTAGCACAGTAGCATGTGTCAAGAAAAGTACTAGTTATTAGAAAATCGTAATTTCTTTACTCTATTTTGAGGAATGGGTGGGTGAGATAGGATGACAACATCACAGAAATCCATACCTACATTTAGAAATTTGTATGTCGAAAATCAATCTACAAAAATAATCAATACACACATTTGGGGATTTAAACCCTTAAACTCGTTATGTAATTGGTACTGAAACCACAGAAGCCTTACAGAAACTTACTTTTACTGTATCGAAAAATTATAATACGTATTGTACTTACATTGATTATCTCTTTTTCTTTCTCCATGATTGCATTAATTATTTCAGATTCTTTTTTAAAAGCGCTCCTCTCCATTTCTAGAGCTATCTCTTTCTTTTTGAGATTCATTCTATCTTCTTCAATTATCTGAAAAATGCAAAATAGTTTGTCGGTAAAAAAGTCATACCATTTCTGTAAGACATGTTTTGTGAAATATGTCACAAGCACTCTATAGTGCTTAACAATTATTTTCACTCAATCACATTGGAAAGTTGTAACTAAAATATAATAAAGAAAAGTCAGAACAGAAATCACAAATCACAAATCGGCTTCAAGGAATAAGAAAGGTGATGAATGTTTGCCATTTGCCCTAAAGAGAAAGTTTTTGAGGTACAGCTTACACAATGTTATTGCACACTTGAAAAAAGTACTTTTAGACTTATTTATATTGGTAGATTATCTTTACCTCCGTTTGCTGCCGCAATCTATCTTCCAGGGCTTTCTGAGTCAATTTCATATCATGAGATTCACTTTCAAACGCGATTCGTTGTCTTTCCATGCTTTCCAACATATCTGAAAAAGGCATGAAAGAATAACAAACTAACCAAACTAGCGTAAAAAACAATCAAATAAAAATGTTTTATTTACATAATAAATTACTTCATATCTCCACACCTCGAACATAAAAAGGTCAAATTAATTTTACTGAATAATTTTAAAGGACGCATGTTTTGGTAAAATGGAAAGTTTAAAAAAATTCAATGATATTAACAGTCGTAATCTTATCATTGAAATGGATGGCTCTACTAAAAAGATACCAATTTGTAGTTCAACTTAGGAGCAACGTTCCCTCTAATTTTTCTATTGTGTGTGCGGATTAACAACTTCTATGAGTAGTAAATTTTCAGCAAAATAAAAAATGTGCGCAAATATAAAAATTTGGTGAAACAAACTTATTTTTACAATATTTCTATGTGCAGCCTTGTGCGGGGATGGAAAAAGGTGTACGGGCACTTTTTGGGAGGTGTGCGCGCGCACACGCGCACACTTTAGCGGGAACATTGCTTAGGAGGTGTCATCAGTCAGTAAGAAATTGAGAATTTGTGAATTTTTCAACAAATTGAACTTACAGTCAGAATTTGATTTAAGTTTTCAAGTGACAAGCAAATTAATAGTCTACTTTCAAAAAGTAATTTTAATGAAGGGTTCAACAACATTGGAAATTATGAAATATAAAATTGCACAAAAGCTCTGTTTTACCCCAGAAACCCTGAGTTTCAGAAACATTTCAATTATTGAATGAAATTTGTGGACTGTAAAAGCTTGAACCCAAAATATTTACAAGATAGATGTAAATTAAATTCCCTAAATCTCTAAGTCTTCCTGGAGCTCTAAATCTGTAAATTCCTGAGTCTTCTGAATTGTAAATAAGCAATCAATGTTTTTGATAAATACGTACGATGAAGCTGATCTTCTTTAACATTCAATGCTTGTTCCTTTTGTAAAACATCAGCACTAGTTTTACTGTCCATTTTCCCCATAAAGCTGGAGCAGATTTCATTATTCCTCTCAACATCTTCCATTATCATTTTCAATTTTTGGGAATAGTCTGTTGTGTCTTTTATCGTCGACTGCTCCAATAGCAATGTTTCCCTGTGTAATATTGATTTTATTAAATATTGAAAAAAAAGTGTTGAATTTTTTTTTTCAAACATACATATATACATATTGATGTGGATGTTTGATTTCTAAATACCTTCTTACCTACATGATCCTACAAATAGGGAAAAGTATTTTATTATTACTTGAAAAAAAAAAAAGTTAAGTTATTTAGTAACAAGCAGTTCTCATTGAACAACTTCTGTTGGGATAAACTCCTTTAGTTATTCATACAGAAAAAATAAAATTGTCATTATGAACAAATTTCCCAACAACCTAGGTATCACTCACAGAAAATTACCTGATGTTTTGAATGACCAAGCGATGTTGTTCTTGGAGAATCGCAATATCACTTTGATGTTTTTTCTCCATCATCTCTCGGTCTGCCGCTTGCTTTGCAAGAATACTCTGCACTCTCTCATCACTCTGAGAGAATACTTTCAGATTCTCTTCTTCCAATTTCTCTATTCTCTTGGCGAAGTAATTAGACATTTTATCGTTTTCAGTTTTTAACCGTTCTTCAATTTGATGCAGTGATTCATCCACGATATGTATCTGCTTTCTGAAAGATACGTTTGAAATTAATTTAAGATTCAAATACATTGAAGAAATTTAATACCAAAAATGTAGATTTATTTGTACCTGTACGAGGTCTCCATCAAGTCCATTTCCTTGCTGTGGTTCTCTCGTAGATTTTCAATCATCTGTTCTAATTGTTCCTTCTCCGTTTGTTTTATTTTTGAGCTACCAACAAACCTAGATTCTTCTCTATTATCATCATCATCATTAATATATTTTTCATTTATAGGATTCAAGTCTGCGTCATTTGGTGAAGGAGTTGGCTTCAATAGTGACTAAAGATAAAAAAAGAAATCTAACATTATGCCAGGCCTACAAACTAAATATTAAATATTTTAACGAGATTTACAAATCCTTGAAACCTACTTACTATTATACAAGAACTTACCCTTATTGAAATATTTGGAATAGGGGAATCTAAATTGAATATCGAAGTGGTACATTAACTGTTCACAAAACAGTTAACCGGACGACTGCCATAAGTGTGTAACACGGTCTATTATTCCCTGTCTTCAGGGCTGGCCATACAACTTTAAACTCATTATATTATAGCAAGCAATGATCGATTATTTAAAAAAATATTTTTTTCACATAGAGACGTTTCTTAGAATGATAGTAAAATTTAAGATTTCGACTGAAGGTGCTTGGTGAAATTTCAATATAAAAATTTGAATCATTCAAATTATGTACATTCACACAAATTTTGTCACTAACAACCCGGGTTTCGCCAAATACTGACAAATTATAAATATTATAATAATACATTGATTTCAAATAGAGCTTCGTCAGGCAACCAAAACGTGCAACCATGGAAGGCTGGGAAATGCACCACTGCTTGTAGAATACATAATATTTTGGGATACGTTGGAATCCCCCTTTAGTTAAGTCAAGATTTTCAAAAAATTCGTTGTGATTTTATATACTTTAAAATAAGACTTAAGAATGCAATTACGTTTTATATATATTTAAGTTTGCTCATGGCGGCACAAACAACACTCTGTACAGTTATTTGGTAAGTCTTTATGATATATGTACTTTCAATATATTAACAAAAAACGGATTTATTTATTAGGTTATATTATTCAAAGAAATTCATGGCCTGCTGGGTACCGCCAAACTAATACCTCGTGGCACTTCAAAGGTTAAACAAAAAGAATGTGAAAGGATACAATGATTTATTGTTTTAACTGCACAAATATGACAGCAGCAAAATTATAATGATGACCAGTTCACTACCTGAATATGTTTATTGATTCGCTGTTGATGTTGCTGAATAACTGTCTGTAATTGAGCTCGATGATCGGCCTGTCCTTGTAGCATATTGTCTACCTGCTGGCGTTGAGCTGTCACCACTTCACGCTGGACTCGCTGAGTTTCTTCTTGTCTCTCTATAAAATTATCAAGAATGCGTTATGCAATTCTGTTTTAAGCGAGATTAAGCTCAACTTAATTTATTGTCATAGTGAAAATAACATTTACAATCCTGTTTGGTATTAAGGAAATGTATATTTAAAATTATTTTATTTCATTATCATTATCATTCTTCTCTCTATTTATGTTTTTCGTATTGAAAAACTTCTAATAAAAATTCCAGAAGACATAAACCCTTATGCAAAATATAAACATATTATAATAATAGTTTCTTCAAAGATTGTTCATTTATAATGCACTAGTTTACAAATATACAACAGCTTAGTTGATTTTGATGCTAGCTGTCCAGATATTCATCGCTTATGATGGATTACAATTAAAAAATACTTACGGCGCAAAGCTGCCAATCTTTCTTCTTGCGCTTTCAATTGTAGAGCTACCATTAACTGAGATTCTTGTTGCTGTAAGCAAATGGCAGCACTCTGCTGCCCGATATCATTTCCACCAATCAAATTTAAATTCGATGAAACATTAAACATGTCAGATTCAATAACACTTGGTTTGTTGGATACAACTCCCAATGCTTCACTAACTTTTTTAACTTTTTCATTTGAAGTGAAATGTTGGTCATCTTGTTTTATATTATCATCCACATTTTGCAAATTTTGCTGTTGTTCTTTACTATCTACAACTTTGATTTTTTCTTTAGGCTTTATCTCCGGTTTCTTCAACCAATCAGACATTTTTTCTGGTTCTTTTTTATCTTGCAACACATCTATGACGTCATCATCATCATCAGGGAAAATTCCTAACCAATCTGCATTACCTCGTTGTCTCTTTGTTGAAGTTTTTTCTCTTTTTGGCGACTTCATCAAATCTTTCCCAGAATCAATTTTCATTGGTTTTGGTTTGGGTTCTTGTAATTTATTATCTAATTTTGGTCTAGGCTTAAAATCGGTGTCTTTATTCGGTAAACTCGATACGCTTGGAGAATATCCAACTGAAGGCCCTGTGAAACTTTTTTCTTTCAGTGGCACCATCATTGTGGAACTTGGTGTCTCAGGCCTTCTTGATTGTTGAGTGTTTGCAGATTTTCCCAAGACTTCATCAAATACTGAAGATTTTTTTGTTGATTTATCAGAGCCCTTGTTTGTGTTTGTTTCAGTATCAGATAAACCTAAATCATCTAAAAAATTCAAACTATCTGGAAAGCTGGATTTTGATGGTGTTGGGTTTGCTTGAATTTTGGTACCAAATCCTTTGTCTTTAATTATTTTTCCTTTTGTATTTTTAGCACTACTTTCTACAGTAGCTTTTGTTTCAAGTTCTTCAACAGGTGGTGACTTTGTATCACTCAGCCCTAGCCAATCCCCGCTTGATGGATTTTTATTTAATTTGGTTGTTTGTTCAGTATCCTCTTTCGTTGTTTCCGATTCCAATCCAAATAAATTGTTTTTTTTCTTGCTCAGGCTAATAGTTTTGGCTGGACTGCTTTTATCACCTGATTTAAGCTTGTCATCATTGAAAAAACTGTCGTTGCTGTTATCGCTCAGTAAATCTCCGAGAGGATCATCTAGGTCGAAATCGACATTTCTGTTCATTCTGATGTTTTAAAAATATACACTTATAAAGAAAAACTAAAATCAAAAAATATTACTGGAAATGCTCCTTTGCCGGGTTTTGTATTTGTATAATATGGTTGCCATAGCAATAAACACTTTGGCCAACATTGCAGAATATTATAATTAGTTTCATTGTACAAACAAAATAATAAACTACACGAAAATTAACACATCATTAAATAAAAAATAGTGCCGTAATCGGAGGCCACATATTTTAAATATAATACTTATTTGGATTGTAATTTACATAAATAATAAAAACAATAAATCGATTTTACCATATTTAAAATGCATTAATTTTAGCTAGACAATTTTATATCCACAATATTTCTGAAAACTGTAAAGACGGTTGGTTTTAATAATATTTTCCCGCTTAGGAAAAAATAATCTTACCTGTATACTATAATAAAAAGATATATAACTATTTTCTTACTTAATAGGTACATTTGCCTCTTATAATGTTATATTTTTTAATATTTTTTAGATACACGATCTATTATTTTATCTTACAATTATTTTCTTCAACTCATATCCAAAAACTTTGTTACATCTTGCAAATATATTCGATTCTGGTTGTGGGTTTGTAAAAAGACGTCCAATATTAATTTATAAAATGAAATTATATTTGACTTTACATCCAAATCATTCGATTAAAAAATATATAATGCAGCAGTTGTGCCAACACTCAAAAAGTTTCAAACAACTGACACATGAAAATTGACGTAAATATTATTGTCATCGTCTCGGTTAAATTTCATTACTGAACTCGCTAGTCCTGAGTCAGTTTTATTACTGATCTAATAAATGGCTTTTTAATTGATATTCTGCGTGTTTTATTTGTTACACTGTTGCTATCTTAGCATTCTTTGTTTTAATTGTAAATTTAACCATAAAAAAAAAAATTGAACCATGACTTCTCATATTTCGGTGCCCGATACATCAGAGAACTGTGATCCAAACTCTTCAGCGACGCCTCAGGTGTCAGAAAACTCAATCAAGCCGGCTGACGTTGCGACGGAAATTGAAATTACCAAAGTTGTGGAAAACAAAGAAACGATTTCCGATGATCCCATGAGTGAGAAAAAAGAGAGCAGTCCTGCTGAGCAAGTAGAATTCAAAGTTATATTCAATAAAAACAAATACGATATCGTCTTTGGTTGGGACCAAACAATCAAAGAGCTGAAAATACACCTCGAAAGCATCATTGGTGTTGCTCAAAATGCCCAAAAATTACTCATAAAAGGAATGGCAAAGGATGAAATGACACTGCGAAAAGCTGGTGTTCTAAAAGGTGGCAAAGTGATGGCTGTAGGCTCAAAGATGAATGATATTCTTGCCGTGACAAACTGCAAACAGGTACACAAATCTAAAAAACCAAACTAAATGTTTATACAATGAGGTTCCCATTTTTTTTTTTATTACGGATCTATCTGGGAAGAATATTAAGTATTTTTTTTTGAATTTTAAAATGGATAGGTAAAATTGTAAATTAAACTAATTCATTATTACTTTTAAATATTTTTTAAGAGCTATTACTTCCAATTTGTACCTTTTTTGCTTTCATCTGTGGAGATGTGACGCTCTACTGAAGTCTATTTCAGGAAGGGAATGAGAATCTTAATGGGATTTTACTCTCAATATTACAACCAATTTGTTGACAAATATTAACCTTTTAAAAGTCTTTAAAAATTAAAAATCTTTTGTTCAATAAATAGTAGATTATAAAATACTTTGCCGTACCAGTGCAGCGATACTCGTTAAAGAGTTAAATTTTGATAAATCATCGACTTTAAAGCCAATTTAAATAAAAAATATAATCTATTTGTCTCTATTCTCATTTTTATGATTAATTTCATCACTGATTTGAATTAATTTTAACTCATGTGTCATACATATTTAGTGTTTTGTTGAAAAGTAATATAGTAATAATTTATTTTCATACATATCATTTGGGCTCTTATCGCATTAAAAAAATGCAATATGATACTCACGAAGTAGAAGAATTTTTTTTTTTTAAATATTCAACAAACAAAATGGCTGGTGTTACATGAAACAATATCCTGTGATCCATATTTATTGTGAAGTAAAGCATCTAATTAACTTTTATATCTAATTTATAATTATAAATGTTGAATGGATGTATTGCATCATATTATTTTCTGTACCAGAAAAATATTGTGACTGAATTATCGATAAGCATCGTTTTCATCTATTTTATGAAGCGCAATTTTAATTGTCATAATAATATTATTTTGTCATTGTCAATGCTTTTCAGTGTTGGTCTTTTTTAATATAGCTTAATATAGCTTCTGTTAAAATGCTCTGTTAGAAGTCTTTTATGCTTCACATTTGGAAGGGACATTGTTGGAAAATTTTCAGGAACTTTGAATGACTTAAAATATAACATTTTTCTTTTACACTACAAAAAGGTAAATCAATATTTTACAAAATAAACTAAGGAAGCATTTACTGCGCTTGCATGCATAAACAATCTGTCATTTGTACAGTGTCAATAAATCACTGCTCTTTTGTTGTTGCTTAGCAATTGCTGACAGAGGAAAAGATTGCCGCTTCAAGTAGCACCAAGGAACCACTGTGCGAGCAAAAAATTCATCGGAAGGTTTTAGATAAAGGCATCCCTCCCGATGTTATGGCCGGAATTAAAGGAAAAAAGGTTTGTTTCATTTCCATCACCATTTAAAAATACAGCAGAAATTTCTGTACCTCAAACTATCAAACTAAGTGACAATCAATGTTCTCGCTAAGGTGTGCCAGCACACATTTTTCCATCCTCGCAAAAAATACAGAAATTTTGTAAAAAGAAGTTTGTTTCACCAAATTTTATTTTGCTTCAATACTTTTACTAAACCTCACCAAATCTTCCACATTTTTCTTCCAAAATCCTTCCTTCTGAAAATTTAATACTCACAGAAGTTCATGGCGGCCCGCACACACAATAGAAAAATTAGAAGGAACATACGTGACGATGCTTGTAAATGCTGTTGATGGAATACCAAAAGATTAAAATCGATTGTAAATGGTGAAGTTCATGAAAACATACCAAGTTATTCTGATTTTAAATTTGAACATGCCATTTGTGCACTCAGCAAAGCTTATGATGTAAGTGAAATAATGACACTTGAATGCTGGCTACCTGCACCGAAAGCTGAAAGGGATATTTATAATTTTTTTTATTAAATTTTGTTCGATGTTACAGTATTTTGATTTGACCAGTGGATATACACTATTTATATGAAAATATCTGAGGGTATATAGTGTATATGGCTGTACATGACGTGTCTCAGCGTGATGTTATCACCATATGAATATGAAACATAATTCAACTGTTTGCTTTCTTTAGGAGCCTCTACCCCCCGTCCCGTTGAGTGGAATGCTGAATAAGTATGGTGGAAAAGTGCGACTCACCTTCAAAGTGGAACAGGACGAACTCTGGCTGGGCACAAAAGAAAGAACTGACAAATTGGCTCTTACTTCGATCAGAGGTGAGATAATATTTTATGTATTCCCTAATGTTTTTTTTATTTACGCCTTAGAACTGAATGGAAAATGTTTTCAAGTTCTTGGCATTGTTCATGCCATGTTGTTAAACAACCCAAAAAATTTCCTTCTTTATTTTCAGGAATAACATCAGAACCCATCAAAGAGCATGAGCAGTATCATATCATGGTAAGCATTAATTTAAAAAACATTTTTAGCCACTTGGATACCAATCATATCAAATATTCCATACCTGATATATAAAAATGAATGTTTTTTTGTTCGTACTTTATGCGTTGCCACACTGGTCATCCAAATGCAATAAAACTTTGACAAACTTTTTGCTTGCACTTCCGGGAAGGTTATAGGCATAGTAAAATTAACTTACTGTAGGTCTTGTATATAAAAATCAATGTTTGTATGTCTGCCATACACTTCATTTTGACAATGTATGCTTGTACTTGCGCGAAGGTTATAGTACAATTAACATACAGTAGGTGGCGCGTGTGTCGTACCATAGACAATCGGCAGCAAACGTCAAACAGACAGAAAAAGAAAACATGCACTTCAATAAACACAATTAAAACACAAACACTTTCTTTCTTTGAGTGGGATTGCAACGCTTGCCGGGAACCGGCTAGTTTTTAATAAAATTGTGAATGGAATGTGATTCATATCATCGATATGCTGGCAGAAGATGTTTACTTATAAAACCGGCTGTTTTGAGCTATGAATGCAGATAAATAGATTTTAATAGGCCATAAACTCTGCAAAAACAAGTTCAGCCATATTCTGTGTATTTTCACATAATTTTAACATAATATACATCAAGTCAATTCCGTTGAAAGTTATTTTTAGCAAAAAGACACTATAAATAACTTAGCGCTTTTAAATATGGGGATCAAATTCGTTAACTATTATCAAATTTCAAGAAGCGGTCAGAAAGATAATTAATAGAGATGTTAAAATTTCATGAACATCTAAAATGACAATTATCTCAAAATAAGGTTTTTCTTATCTTATACCTTCTGCCAGTATACTGGCGATTAAAAAGAACTAATAGTGATATAAAGATTTAATATGTACACATAACATACTAATGCTAATTACTACTCTCTTTGGAAAAAGAGAGGTTGAGCAACTGAGTAACAAGCAGTTCTCGTAGAAACACTTCTGTTGAGATAAACTCCATTAGGAGTCCATATGCTCCACATTGAGACAAACATGTTAAAAAAAAAAAAAAAAAACTAATATATGCTCGTCGCATTAATGTGACAGGAGCAGACACATGGGACATTAAGTCACCATTCGTGGAACAATATGTGATAACTGTGATATTTTTGGTATTTTTTTAATTTATAACGGCTTAAATATAAACTCGCATTTTGTGTGTACTTGTGAATGTTTTGTTATATTTCAGGCTTTACAATTGGGACCAACAGACGCTTCCAAGTATTGGGTGTACTGGGTGCCGGCGCAGTATGTAGAAGCCATCAAAGATGCGGTGCTAGGAAAATGGCAACTGTTTTAATAACCCGTCTATACGACGATCGGTTATCTTTTATTATCATTTTACTGCCCCACAGATTCTGCCTTTTGAATATTTGAAAATGTATTACTGTGACATATTTAGTAATTGAATTACTATTGCTACTTCGAATGATTCAAAATTGAAATCTCATATTTTTGATTGCTAAAATATTATTTTATATTTGATATTTGCATTTCTCTTAAGTAAAGTGCTATAGCCCCTACTGACTTTAAGCCTTCCCGATACAATGTTATAAGTTTTTTTTAAAGACTTATTTGACAATTCACATCGTTTTTCTCTGGTCGATTATTATATTATTTCTTCTGTGCTTTTACTATGTTGTCGCGGCTCAAATAATAGACAATTCAAAAACTCTAGTTGTCAGTTGCTTAGTAATGATATATATTTTTTTACTTTCTTTTTTGCTATACTTTGCCACTGTGTGAAAAAAATATCAAATGGCATTTGTCACATCTTTTTGCCTCTTCCCAGGTCATAACTAGCAGCCTAAGTTCTGCCAAAAATATCAGATTTAAAGTATTTAAAAGTTTTTCAGAGTGCTGGCAACCCCGAGGAAGAAAATCTTTTGGATCTCCCAATGCATCCTCTGTATACCTTGTACGTAACCAGAAAAATTGTCATTCATTTGATTACACTTCTAAAATTCTACCAAACTCTTAATATTGAGCTAGTATATTAAGGAATTGAACACGGATGCAAAACTTTGCCATGCATCACTTTTAAATATGGTGCAATTCGATCTGTCTGGTTTGTGCATTTTTTTCGCGAATTCAGCGTGCAAGATTTATTGTCAGTAGCGGACTATTTAAAGTGACCCATTTCTATAATTATAATTTGTTGATGTTGTAAAAGATTTTATATTGTCGTAAAACTATAGAGATGGATAATCTTTATAGTTTTCATAAAAATGTGTAGGTACTTTAAAAACGATGACGTGATACAATTTGTCAAGCCAAAACGATACTGCAGTCTCTGCGATTTCTGATCTTTTTCTACACTGAAAGTGTTTAGCGTTAATTCATCAAATTTATGTAAGTCATAATTTCTGCAGTCAGCGACATTGTAACATGTCCTGCCGAACAAAATTCCTTAATAAGCGAGGACGAATTCATCAATCAAAAAACTCATTCCCTAACTTACAGCAGATAATTAAAATATACAATGTCTCCTATTCCTAAATATCATTACGATTATGTGAACACTTTAATTGAAAATCAGTCTTTTAACTGATCGTGGATGTGAAATAAACATCATCACCGTATTGCCAGAAAAGTTGGTATTCTGAATTAGACCAGTAGTCAAACAGAACATTATTTTGTCTGTCTGTTCATAAATGCAGATTTATAGGCTAGTGGTTGTCCTTGTCTATTAATTCCTAATTTTATTTATGTCAGATCAGCATAATTCCATCTATATTTTAATATTATGATTATCTATGTAACATAAAGTACCAATGCTACAAGACTTTATCCTAAATGTTCAAATTTTCATTTGCTGTTTATTACTTACTATCAATTATTACAAACTACCAACTTCTGCCGGTTTGGTGATTGCATATTGTGTTTATAATATAATAAAACATTCGTACTGTCTTTATCCATTCTCATCTTTTTTACATGTAAACTAGAAAAGCATGTCCACTTTAGTTATCTGCAAACTAACTTATCTTCGGAGTATTAATTCTGTTAATTTATAATTTATTTTCTTCAGTAGTTTTATTCTTTAAGTTTAGGTGCTTTCTATGACTGTTCCAGTAGTAGTTCAAAAGTTTGAGAATTAAGATGGCGTGAGGACTTTTCTAATTGACCCGTCTCTAAATTATATTGTAGACTGGTATATGATACAATCACCAGTGAAATTATTCATGCTTCTGTCAGTTGACAATTTTTTGTTTTAATATTATTGAAGAAATGACATGCGCAATTATTACTCGTATTTGAAAACTATGTAGATTTCATCGTACAGAATTTGTTTTCTTTTCCACTGCTAAATCTATTCTCGAAAAATGTAGATTTATTGCTTTTGAAGTTCTATTGCAATTTATTCTGATTAGATAATAAAATTATCAATGTTCGAAATCCACTGGAAGAAACATAATCAAACCCTTAAATAATTGTCATAGTGGGACTTTTGACTAATCAAAAGGATAATAATGATGGAAAATAGTGCAGTGTTACTGTCTGTCTATTAAACGAATGACTTAGGTTTAGTCAATCTTTATTTTAGGGTTTTTTAATCTTTTCCTTAGAGTCTAATCATTTCGTTTGAGTTGAACCAATGGTATAGGAGCATTAAAATTTCATTGGCAACATAAAAAAACCATTCCAAAGATTTTTCATGCATATTCTTTTCTTTTCTTTCTAATGCTGTCTTTTGTAGTAAATATGAGTGAACGAATTGCAGCGTTTGTTCCTTATTCTGAATCATTCACAATAGATCACGAAGTCCTTGATAATTGATGCAATTTAATTTAGTCTATAACCAAGAAAGCTTTTAACTTCAGGTTTTAACTTTTTTAGTTGCTACTATTTCTGTAATCTCTTTGCTTATTGATTTGTTTAACATTCTTGTTAGTGATTCTTAGAAGATTCTCATTGTATTACAAAACAGCCTTATGTCAATCGTCTTCATATACATAATATAAATCTTAAACTAGTTAGGCGGAACTGTCTGGAACAAACCTTATATCTGTAGCGTTCTCTTTAATTTTGACAGGGAGATAAGTGTCAACGTATGACATTTTATGTGCTATGATTTTTTTTTGTATGAAAACTGGCATGAAAATTATTTTGAATACTATGTGATATGTCGAGCATTAAAAAATCTGATGCCCTAAGAAGATTTGATTTCATCTGGAGAATTGTACTGACCAAAAATTTATCATAAAATAATTGATTCTTTCCTTTATCTTTTTTTCTCATACAAAGTGTCAAAAAATGTCCTCAAAATAATTTTAACTATTTGGAAAGAAAACAGTCTTAAAAAAGACTGAAGGCTTAGATTTTTTAAATAATATAAATATATATTATTAGGTCTTACATGTTTGCCATTAAATTATTGAAAAGATATTATTAATAAGGCATTATTGTGTTATCATTGATATAATGTTCATTCTTTATTTTTTTAAATTTTTGTGCCGTGTTAAATTGCAAGTTATTAAATGACTAGGCTTGCGGAATCTATGGTTTATATAATTTCATCTAAAATTTTGACTGAAGTCATAAGAATACATATTATTCGTTCTCATAAAAATGTAGTTTTCTTTTGTAAATAATAAAGTATTGAAAAAACAATGTCTGTTTATTTTATGAATAATTTTTACTATAAGTCAAGTGTTACTGTCACATATCATGATATACATTTGACATTTAAAGTCCAATGGTAGAACATTTTTATCATTGTTTTTGTAAAAATTGACTGATCGAAGAAAACTTTAAAAGTAATTTTTAACCAAATATTGAATGACATACTGGCCATTAACTTATGTGACTTATGTGGCAAATGGTTGCCAAATGTAGAGGATTAAGCAATTGTTTTTTTGTAGTTTTAAGATAGGGAAGGATTTTGGGTAGGTAATAAAATCAATAAGTTTTTTTCATAAAACTTTATTCAAAATGTGCTGATTACAACAAATAGTAAGTTTCACACAAATGAATATAAAATAATTTACAAGTCTCTTATAAATATCAATAAAATGTTTTCAGGCACACGCTCGCGTATAGATAAAACCAATATACTTTTTGGCAAGACTAACATTCTAGTTAAATAAAAATCATTCTATTTGAACTCTTATTTACTTTTCATTTTTGGCATACAGTACATTGGATAAATTAATAGTTAAATCTAATCATCAGTAAATGGAAGAATAATAATAATTTAGTTCAAAATAAATTAATTTCAGTATTCAACAATAAATAAACTTGAATTTTTATATTATTTTTATGCAATCCGTATTCGAAAGTAGTAATGAATCGGTGTTGCTATATTTCAAAACGAAAAACCCTTCTATGGTACATCTTTAACTTTTGAATTTGAAAAAAGAAATCATAGTTATGAAACATAATTGGCAATATTTTTGACTAGTTTTGATATGACACATATATGTTTCGATTAGGCATTGTAATATAGACAGCCGTGCTGAATTTATGCACGGCGAACAATTTTTATCAGTCTTAAGATAGATAAATAAGATCTTAGAGGTATATAGTATAAAAGAGAAGAAAAAATGAGAAACTAGCTTCGAATAAAATATTTTAGAGATTCAAAATTTATATCTCGTATTATTGGTAGTAATATAAATAAATTAAATATCGAAGCGTATACGCAGATTAGACTGAATCTAATGTGGATAGCTTGATAGAATATATTATAATAATGCATTACTGCTAATCATTGGATAAAGTTTTACCAGAAAATATACTTTTTAAAATTATAAATGGTAGTTTAATACAGTACGTGACTGAGCAAAATGAGATTCATAAATAGGTAAAATTTTAACAATGAATAAAGATACTAAACAGAATTTAATCTATGGCACTAAACGATCTTATGCGATAACATGAGCATAAAAACAGACATCTTTTACTAGTACAGTGATGAATAGATGAAAGTTTTTTATACAAAAATAATGTAAAAACATTTCTTAAACCTAGATAAATAATGGCGAATCATTTTATGAACACATTTGATGTGTGTTCGATGAATCTTGAAGTATTGTAAAATATGTACAATGTTGGTTGTTAATAAATAAAATCATGAGCTAGCCGTACTCAGACTGGATTGTGAGAGAGAACTGTCCTGAAGGTATATGTGTCGCATGGTACCATATACGAGTGTCCAGCAGAACTGAAACACAAATAAAACAACATTAATGATTTAGTCAATATTTTCCATGCATTAAACAAAGCAGTGTTTATGATTTATATTAGTGAAATTTCAACAGCATTGCTTGTATTGTTCGTATTAAATCTTGATGTTATAAAAGGATAATTTGAAAATAAATTATTACCAAATTGCTTTTCAACAAAACACAAAATTTGAAACGTGATATTATAAAAGGAATTTACAGATAAAAAAGTTTATAGGTTCTGAAAATTTCTATTTTCTTGGATTCTCCGTAATAAATGAGATATTTTGAAGAAGTAAATGTTTCAAAAAAAAACTAATAGAATCAAATGATGAGCCATGAAAATTGTGTAAAGTAAAGAAATGGAACTTTATTATTGATTAAGAAGGATTCAGTAATCAATTGATGAAAAGTTGTCATGTTTATACAAAAAATTTACCGAAGTTAAAATTTCCAAAAGTCGAAATTTACTATAGTTCAATTTAATTAATGAAAACAATGACAGACTTCATATATTCATGATAAATTACGGTAGTGAAACAATAGATAGAGAACGTAATCACTAATGTTTTCGATTGAGTAGTTTAAGGGATGGAATAAGTGTAACTGATTGACTGATAGGAATTAGATAAAAAATGAGTTGTATGACAATGAACTCCCATGGCGATACAAAAAAACACAAGTACTAGTATTTAACAAACCTGCATCTCCTGGTTCTACGTAAAATTGGAAAGGTTGACATCTGTCATCACACTCTGGAGTTGGTGCCAGATTCCACGTTTTATTTCCTTTCACCTGTCCTTGCCACATCAGCCGAGGAATATAATCCAGCTGAAAGAAAGAAAATTTCTATTAAAAAACAATAATGAAATTTTTCATACAAGACAAAACTGGCAAATTATTATAGCAATTAAAATTGCCAAGTTAATAAGTTGCGTCGAAAAGAATACAGCAAGTACCGAATGTACCAAAATATTGAATCTCCGAAACTTTTTATGAGAACAGATATTTTGTTTCTTTAACAATATATTTATCTTTATAACAAATGAAAATTTTCATTACACTTCAGAAAGTTCACTTATTTTACAACTATGCAGTGTGGAAAAGACCCTTCTCTATTAAAATATGAAAGCGAAATAAATCAATTATTTACTATAATATGAAAATAAACTCATTTTTATACAGTAAAATCTAATTTGCAAACTTTTACAATTAGTTTCCTCTACATTATGATTTATGGAGATACAATATTTGAGCTTTGAGCCATCGATATTATAAAATAACATAAACACATTAAAAAGATGAATAATTAAAAAAAAAACAATGAAAATAACTAAGTTTTACATGGGCCATATAAAATAAAAATATATTAGAATGGTAAACGATTTTATACTTACATGCATGACTGCACCTTGCTCATATCCAAAGAATATATTCTCGGAATTGGGCAGTTCTGCATCCTCGGGTAAAAAATCAGGATACGAGTAATATTGTCTAACAGTTGCCAATATTTCTGGATGGCAATTTCCCCTGAAAAGAATATAAATAAATATCATAAATAAAATTGTGGGAAAACATTGACAAAGAAATAAATAGGAAATTCAATATTTTTTAGACAATTGTGCTTGTATAGATGAATGAACATGAATTTTTCAACATAAATAATCATCTTTGTGAGGATAGTGTCAGTTTTCGTTATTTATTAATGCTATTATGTATTTCAAAAAGGGTTTGAAATATGTGGAAATGCAGCAAAAAGATACTGGTTAGTAGATAATAATGGTGATATATACACCCCCAACGAACAAAGCGGTAAGAGTTTATTTAATTTCTGTGAATTTTGAGCGATTCTGTTGAGAGATTAATTTATAATCAATAATTTTCCAACATTGTATTTCGATTCGCAAAATGACAAAACAAGTGAGTAGTAACTTTGTTCGTTGGGGGTGTCGATGTGCGTTTTAAGCCAGTTACAAAATTAATACAGAGTCTACTAAATATGGCAAATCTTTTATTATATTGTTTTTCTCAAAACTAAGTAAGAATTTAGTTTTTCTTATAGCCCTAAAACATTGCGCAAAGTGAAGTTTGGCTCTGAATAGAAATTGAATGTCAATGTAGTACATGTTCGACACTTACCATCCTACATACCAAGGGTCTTGCCCCTCATCGTTTCGCGACCTCTCCACAGACATTGCGAAGACTTCTCGCAGTGAAAAGAGGTCGGATTTGAAATGCAAAAACTGACATCCTTCATCAACACTCTCATAAGCGCCGGAAGTGTGCTCGTATAAGTCTTTGAACATTTCATAATCGAACTTTTGCATTGCCTTCCAGTGGCTGACTGCTCCCTTTACAATAATCGGGCCCGAAGAATAAGCATATTTCTGAAACAAAGGAAAGAATCATTGGTAACAGAATAGTGTTGGGCATTTTTTAAAACTCAATGAGTGAAAAACTCTGAATTTTTTAAACGATGTCTGCTCCAACAAAGAAAATCTGGATAAGAAAGATAGTCATTTTATTTTTGTCAGTAAAATTTGACAGGTCAACAAGTTTTGTAAGAAAATCAAAAAAACGAATCATTGTTTTTTTGCAAAATCGATTTTTTCTGTGTAAGGATGTTATACTGCACTAATGCTACGGGCATACCCATAGAATACGACTCAAAAGTAATTGGAAATATTTAGATTTTAGATAATATTTTGACAGCTGCTATTTGTGAGTACGAGTAGATGATACATTGCTTTAAATATGCGTAAAGATGTAAGAAAAACATGAAAACATTTGTACTAACCTTAAACTCTTCTCTCGTCGCATTGTAAAGGATCACAGGCTTCGTGACACCTTCACAAAATGAGCAGTCTGATATTGGCCTGGTCGCCTCCCAAACCAAATAGTTATTCGGTAAAAAACACCTTATACCGAGTAAATAACTTATTATTATATTGAATAAGTGCGTGCCGGCCAAAAGGCAAACGAGCGCGCTGATAAAAATAGCACCAGATATTTTCAAACGCGAATGTTTACGTTTGTTTTGGTGGGATGCTGGGGTTAATAAAATTGGCGTATATCCATAACACTTTCTTAAATCGTTCACTTTTAATCCTGAATCGATCATGTATTTGCTTAGATGACCTAACTCATCTTTTAATACTTCAATATCCTTTATCTTTCGTGTCATTTTTTAATAAACATTTGCAGAGCCAATATTTTCACACCCGCACCTTGACACAATAGTTTTGACACTAAAGAGCAATAGAGTACTAAAATCAGAAGGAGACATTCATAGATTATTATTTGACAATGTAAAACCACAAACAATTATTTACCCAATAAAGTTCTACCAATATATTATATAATCAAAATTCTTTTTACATTCAAATACGGAAATTTAATTAATGTAAGTTTAATATTTTTGAGGTTGTTTAGCACGCATAATTTATCTTTATTATTTTCACCATATTCACGTATACCTAATATATAAACATTTTTTAGTACCCGTCGATTGTAATCAGAGACAATATTGTAATGTATTATTGTCTATATTGTAAATTCGCGGCTTCATCTGCTTTAGCTTACCGTTGTCAAGTTATTTTATCGGTTTAGTTTTTTCGTAAGTAATTTTATTAAAATGCCTCCCAAAAAGAGAGAAAAAGAGACAGACATGACCAAGTCTACGCGTATTGATCATATTCAAGCGGACCACGAACTATTTCTTCAGGCATTCGAAAGTAAGTTTGATAAACACAAACCTAGGCATGCTCGTCTCCAATGTAATCATTAAACTTTTGGAGAACGTTTTCAAACAATTATGTACCATAATCCCCAATCTGTCAGATAATTGCACGGCGATAAATCCTTGTCTTCAATCTAATATATCTATTGGTATTAAATGATTGAAATAGTTTGTACAGTGAATCATAGACGGGTTGGTCGAACTTATCGACATGGTCACAGCCCAGTCCTAATTAAATAAGTACACAATTCGTCATTTCTGACAGAAAACTGACCATGTATTTCATATCTTGGTAATAACTAATGATAAATTCTGATTTTTCTTTCAGAGCCTACTCAAATATATAGATATCTAAGGACACGAAATATGTTTCAGGTAGGATCATACCATTTACATATTTTGCATTTATGTTGATATTGTTTGACTTCTCCGCTCATTAAGTAATCGTTTATACTTCTGATTAAATCCGTATTTAAAACCTAGTTGTTAAATTCCAACTAGCCTCTTGCATTAGCTACAGATATGTCAAAAAATCATTGATAAGTATCAACTGCAAAATCATCTTAGGAAATACATTTGGTGACTCCAATATTAACTTCCCTTCATATGATATCCTCCTCTCAAATTTCAATATTTGGTAAATTTGTCATACTTCATCGTACGGACTATTGTGGCGAAAAACTTCACAAACTGAGCTAAAAACCACTCCACGATTTAAAATTATTATCTGAGATCATGGGAATATCGTTAAAACCACACATTATTACGAAGAACACTGATAAATTAAGCGAAATACGTAACATTTTGCTTAATTTATCAGTGTTCTTCGTAATAATGTGTGGTTTTAACGCGATTCCCATGATCTCAGATAATAATTTTAAATCGTGGAGTGGTTTTTAGCTCAGTTTGTGAAGTTTTTCGCCGTAATAGTCCGTGCGATGAAGTCATACTTTATATAATTTATTTATCAGTGTTCTTCTTAATAATGTGTGGTTTTAACGCGATTCCCATGATCTCAGATAATAATTTTAAATCGTGGAGTGGTTTTTAGCTCAGTTTGTGAAGTTTTTCGCCGCAATAGTCCGTACGATGAAGTATGACAAATTTACCCAATATTTTGACACTGAATAATCCAACCATTGATGATCGCAACTATTGTTTCTTTTTACTTAAGGTATCATTCCACTTAACATCTTGGTGCTTTCGTCAAGTGGAGTGGTCTAAATTGATATATTTGATACAAGTTACAGCGGTGTGTCACGGGAGCCTGTTCTAAATGTCCTTGTGTGGGTTTTTTCAAATTAAAATCTTTGAGGCATCTTTATTTTGTTAGCGTACGTTGCTAACATTACAGTTGGGTTCAATGCATCATTCTTATATATGTTACATTGCAATCTACCCTTACAAGACAGGCACTTTCATTTCTTTGTCTCACTGTATCCTAGTGCTTCTGCTTTACAATCAGTAACAACAATGCAATTTTTCAATTGCCAGCTCTGATGTGCGGTAAACAATGCCGTTGGTATCCGTGACAGTACTCATGTATTTAATCCCAGTACACAGCATTTTTCATTGATATCTGTTCGAAGGGATGGATGCTGGTGACGTTTAAAAATTCCCTCCCACCCTTCCAGTCCTAAAGTAAACAGCGTAGCGAGAGCGATTAGTTAACCACTAGTTCTGTCCCTTCTATCCCTACTCTGTTTGGAAAAGAGTGGTTGAGCAACTGAGCACCAAGCAGTTCTCTTAGAAAACTTCAGTTTAGATAAGACTTTCAAAATAGACATTGTAATCTAGCATTCAAAAATAAATAACAGATATATCTTTTTATAATTGCAGCCTATGTTCCTGAACAGAACACTTTCATACATGAAGCAACGCATGTCTCGTAACCACAAATCGCGAGAGGGCTTCAAGGTTGACAGTATACTTGAAACGGTGCGCCAAAAGAATCGTAACGAGTCGCAATCCCACTGCATGGATAATTACATGACCCTCACATTCCTCGGTTTCTACGACAGCAGTCTTGACGAGAAGCAAAGCTATCAAATCAAAGTGGAGACATTGCTGTTGAAGATTTGTCACAAAAAGAGAAAGGATAGCTCATCAGCTATCGTCGAAGTTTCGGTGAGGATTCAATACATTTCTTCCGTTTTATTAAATGTTTATTCAATAATCTACTATTTTACGCAGAAACTTTGTTGAGGATCAATATGATTACATCTCAACTGTTGTGAAAACTCAATATGGAACTGTTGCTTGAAATTGAAACCTTTTTTTCCATAAACTGGCTATATCAGTCCAGATCGAAAAATAAGTTATGAATGCCACCTGTTAAGTCAATTGATTAAGCTACAGAACTACATATTATAAATTTTAAAAAACTGAGCATGCATCGTTATCGAGGCAGAAATTTTTATTTAATTATAGACTAAAATGGCAAATGATTTCCCGTGGGTTTCAAACGTACATATATCTGGTATCTATATCTTTGTTCATATTCTCAAGTTACTATTTTTTTTTTTTTAATCCTGCATTGATTGTTTTGCTCTTGCCCTACCGTTTTTAGTCTACTGTAAAATTTAATTTTGATGACAACCAGCTTTTGGAATAAAGGCGTCAATTGTTAGACAACCAACATAACAGCAATACAGCATTTATACTGAAATGGTATCCAGCGGAAACATTTTTTTTTTAAACCTATCCCAAACTAAATGTTTCTTTTACTTTTTTCTCCGTGTCAATACAAATGTTGAATGGTAACAACCTTTTTTGTTTGCTAAGAATATTAATAAAGTCAACCCATAGACTGCATTGAGCATAGCTACACAATTCGTGCAAGATTTATGCGAAATATAGAATTTTGGCGTACTGGCTGTTGTGGCCATATGCCCTCCTTTATTGAGTTAAAATAGACCGTGAAGATTCATTTTACCTTAGATTGTCACAAATGAAATTAAATTTTTATATTTGATTGATTGCACAACAATGTTCCCTCTAAGGCAAGAGGTTAGCTGTGCAAATTTCAAAGGCTGCGCGGACAAATCAAATATTAATTGAACAACTGTCTTATAGTGCGTGCCAACCCGGAATGAGTGCGTGGGGGCTTCCCAACTGCTGCGTGGCCGCGCACGCACGCAGCTTAGAGGGAATGTTGTTCCACACCTACCTTAATAATTTTTTTGCAACATAAAATTAAAATTGTTAGCATTGTTTTTACACCTGTTATGCTGCTAAGAATGAACTTGTAATGCTTCTTGGGTCGAAGAATTGTAAGAAACAAGTACTATCTTTGCTTGTAACAAAATTATGTTTGATTCTTTATAAAATATGTTCCTCCTTGATTGTTGTAAAAAATGTTATTGACTTTACAAAAGATTACTAAAAACGTATTAATTTCGTTTCAGGTTGGATGTTGTTCGGTTCCTTTAAATCCGTCAATTCAAGATCCTCCAGCGATGGCGTCGGCTGTCAGCATTTCTAGTGAGGCTTTCAGACCATCGCAGGGCCCCGATCTCATAACTTACGAACTTCTGCTTAGGGTGGCCATTCAGAATCCGCAAAATCTTAGCACCAGGAATAATAATGAAATTAGGAATGGAGATAGTGATGGTATGATTCTCATCATTGTTTCAATTTATTTTACTTAGATTCGGAACATATTTTATACCGAATGGTTCGGGGTCACAACCGGAGTGAGACAGGGGTGCGTTCTTGCACCGTTCCTATTTATCATTATTTTTGACTTCATACTTCGCAGGTCAATTCCGCCTGATCGAGGTATAGCTGTTGGTCCCGGTCTGAAGCTGTGTGACCTTGAATATGCCGATGATGCTGTCATATTCGATAAGTCAATAAAGGGCATCCAGGAGACAATTGATGGGTTAGGAACTAACTCAGGTCGCATTGGTCTGAAAATTAACACTAGTAAGACCAATGTGATGTGTAACCAAACCTGTCATGACTCTGATAGGACCCTTACTAGCGCGGGACAGATCATCGAGAGGGTTGACAGCTTCAGATATCTCGGCGTACTTATCCCCGAAGACGGTAGTACAAAAAAGGAGCTCGCCATTCGTTTAGGAATGGCTGGAGCAACATTCAACTCAATGCGGACTGTCTGGGACACACAGCTGTACTCGATTAAAACCAAATGCCACTTGTTCAACGCTTGCATTCTGCCGGTACTGCTTTACGGTTGCGAATCATGGCACCTGACGAAGACTCAGAAAAACCGTATACTGAGCTTCGAGAACAGATGCTTGCGTCGGATAATAGGGGTGAGGTGGTTTGATTTTGTGAGGAATTCAGAGATAAGGGAGCGTACAAGACAGCGTCCTGTCACGTCAGTGGTTATGGAGAGACGTTGGAACTGGCTGGGTCACGTGCTGCGGATGCCTCCGGAAAGCCTCAATCCTGCCTGCCTTTTCTTTCGACCGGTGGGATTCCGGCGTCCCGGACGTCCGTCGGGTACTATCCATAGGATGTACTCGGCGGAACTGAGGGATGCTGGCATGTCATGGGAGGATGCAAAGCAATTGGCAGGAGACAGGGAAACATGGAGGTGCCGCGTGGCGGCCATATGCTCCACATAGGGAGCAAACATGGCCAAAGAAGAAGAAAGAGAGATTCGGCACTATTTGAAGACTTGCAATTGTAAACCAGCCCTGTACAGCAGTATGTATTGAATTGGGAATGATGGCATTCTGTAGATGATAAATGATTTACAGAAGCTTAGATTTTTCAAATTTGCAATACAATTTGCTACACCAACGGGTAACTTACGGTAACGGTAACTTACCAGGTCCCGTGCTACGAGCTTTTCCCTAGCAATCAAATGGGTCATGGGTTCAAATCATGGCAAACTCAATATCAAATTTACACTCGTTTTAATTTTACATTTGAGATCTTAGGCATTAGGTTAGCATTCAAGAATGATTGCATTTTTATTCAAGCTTAGATCATACAATTTGAAAATTTCTAAATATCTGTTGCTTAGCCCATTATTAACTCTTAATGCCAAATATTTCTATCTTTAATTATTATATTATAAAAAAAAAAACAGATAACCTTGCAGCGATTCAAGTTATACTTTGTGCAATATGGTGTTTACAATTTTTTTTAAATTCTGTGGTAAATAAATTCATCTTTTTCGACAGAACCTGCTCACAAGCGCTCTAAGCCTTCAGACACGATACGGGAGCTGGGTAGTGAGCTGATAGTCTACGACAAACACAATCAATGTTTGCTCAAGGCCGGTGAATATGATCTAGAATTGCGTGATACTCTGCCTGCGGTGAGGTCTCCGCACAAAACATCCAAATCTACTCACTGGGAAACGCTTCCCGAGGTAAAATAGTGATTTCTCAATTACATTTTAATTCTTATCCACATTTTATTATCGATCTTTTAAAATAAAGATCTGCTAATGATTAATGGCATTGCTTTTTTATGGTAAAATTTCACTTAACATATTATCTACAGCAGGCTATCCAACCCGTAATACAAAACAGAAAGTTGTGACCCAAAGAATTATTTTGTCTAATTTTCGACTCCATTTTTAATCAAAATACTTTGTTGTAACCTACAAATTAATGAATGATATGTATAGATTTGCAAAGAGACATTGAATAATATTCTTCAATGAACAAAGCATCCTCTTACCAACTTTAGTTGTGAGCAATTATTTTCAATAAAAAACACACAAAATTTCTGATGCGTATCTCAAGAATTCACTAATAAATAAAACCATTTCTGTCGAAACAGATATTCAGGGTTTAATGTTGTTGACTTTCAACTTCATACGAGAGAAACTCTTTAATAAACAAAGTTGTGCAACTAAGTACTGAAGAGTTTTTGTAAAAACTTATGTTGAAATATGTTGTGTTCTTTCCCACTTAAAGCCGACATGGTTACATAAAAACGTCCATCGTGACATTACATTCACAGGGGGAAAAGTGATTTGATGTAAATTTGAGTACAAAAGAGTGTTATAATTTCAATATAATGCCTTTCCACCAAGTATTGACGGTGAACATTTTAAAAGTGCATGTTATATAAATGAGCATCTCTTTGCAGGACATGGACATTGCCGCCGATGGCAATCCTTTCGAAGTGTTTAATAAACGACCCAAGCTGAAACTGAAGCTGAGCTGGAGCCAAGAGCCGTCAAACGGAGTGGTGAGTCGCCCGAAACCTTACCAGCTGCGCTCCACTGACAACCGAGAGAATAAGGCTGAATCTAATATATCCAATAAAGAGAACAACAGACCGTCTTCTAATTGTTCCCGACTGAATAATATTATGAACAAGAAGTCCTCCGCTGATGGAAAGAGTTGAGTAATGGTTTTAACCTTTTACCATTCAAAATTGGGTGTTTTGAGTTATGAATGCAGATTGATAGATTTAAACATGCGCTATTGTCTGAAAAAACAAGCTCACTCATGTAAAATTTATTTATTTTCTATAACAACTAAGTCAATTCCGTTGGCAGTTATTACTGGAAGAAATCTATAAATAACATAACGCTTTTTAGCTGTACAGATGTCATATCTTTACAGCTGCCCAAAAACGATTAGACGAATAAATGTTTTCGAGCTGTAAACATTTTGTTAAATTGTTATTTATTCATTTTTCTTATTGTCTATGGCAAGGGTTGGCAACCTTTTGTTGTAAAAGTGCTAAATATTTTACGTGGGGTTAGTGCGGGCCGCACTTGGGTCATATGTCATTACACTCTAACTACATGTGATGTGTAGACAATTATTTTAATCTAGAGAACCTTGCGGACCGTACCACGAAACCTCGCGGGCCGCAAGTTGCCAACCCCTGGTCTACGGCACCGCTACATTGACAGTTCGCTTCGTGATATTTGAAAAAATCAATTCTCTCCAGACAAGGTTTTTCGACTTAACGTTTATTTGCTCGATAAATATAATTAAATGTTCCGGTCTCTAATTGAACTGTACTGTAAGATTTTTTCTCTATTCTCGTAATATCAAAAAGAAATCATCAATGTGAATTCAATTCTACAGCAAACGGTCACTCCAGCACTGTCAGCAGTGAGACTAAGGAAGCCTGTGGTGAAACTCCGCAGATAACCTACCAGTTCCTTTACAATAACAATTCTCGACAACAGACTGAAGCTTGCGAAGACCTTCACTGCCCTTGGTGCTCCATCGACTGCGGAACACTCTACTCTCTTCTCAAGCACCTCAAATTCTGTCATTCCAGATTCTCATTTACATATACTGTGAGTACTCCGCTACTTGTCATGTAGCCACATGTTTTTTTTTAGAGAAATTTGTTAATTATTGCCTTTTTCACACTACTAATAGTGCCTGACATCACCACCGCTGCATGTGTTTGTATAAATTAAATATATTTATATGCATTTATTTTATATGTGATCGTATTATTTCAGCCCATTCCAAAGGGTGCCAGGATCGATGTGGCCATCAATGATCTGTACGACGGTTCTTACTCGGGTCCTCCGCACGCCACATACAACGGAGGCCGCGTCGGTCCCACCCGAAGGTCTATCCTCACTCACATTCTTGTCTGCAAACCGCCCGGAAGACGTTTACACGCGGCGAGAACTAATGCCCCTGCCAATAATCTGGCAGAGTTCCTCGAAAGCGATGACAATGAAATGGCCGACGGGAGGCGTCCATATATGACAGGGCATGATAGGTATAAAAAAAATCTGTTGGAATTTTTTCTGTTAACTTAAGGTTAACAGCATTATGGCAAAGACACCTTAGGCTTCTTAATAAAATCTGGCAACTCGTTTGACCTGACCCATCCTAGCTTGTGATAAGTAACTTACTAATATACATAGCTTCTATATATAATTATCATATGAGTTTAGGTACTCCTCTTAATTGAAAAATCTTTTCGAAACAGCCACGAATGACATTGCTGTATTAGTTAACGGTGATGATTTATTTCATCTAATTGATGGTTCCATCTAAGGATCGCAATACTGGTATTATTGAAACTGGCATATCGGTAGTTGTGGTTTTTTTTCAATTGATAATGAGCCAAAATCGAATTTTGAATGTACAGAAATCGTCACATATTTTAACTTTTCCGGTTCTAAGCTCAAGAAATACGACCCCAATACCCACATTTTCTTAAATATCTATTTTAATATGGGTGATACAATGTTTATAATTAAGGTATTCTTATATCATAGTTTTTTGGACCTTTTGTAGTTTATATAAATACGCGATAACGCAATGCGATAGCGAGATAAGCCCCCGCTTATCAGTGATCGTTCGAAAGATAACTACGCGGAACGCGTCAGTTGCAAATACATATTGGAACTGGAATCACGTCTTTTTTACGCTCAACTCAAAATATGATTAATTATTAAAAAACCACAGATTTGTATAAAAAAATGTATGAGGAATGATGCAGAAAGATATTTTAAAGCCCTTAGACTATTTTATTTTTTGAAATTCATAAGAATAAGGCCAAGAGTTAATAAAATTGTTCGCAATGAATTGCAATATTTTATATCTGCTAAGAATTGATCGATATTGACAGGTTCCAGAATTTTTAAGCCTTTCAATTATTTATAATTATTTTATGAAAGTATATTTTTTAATATTTAATATATTTTCTAACGTCGGTATTTTGTATGAAATATCGAAATACGAGTTTAAATTTACTTTCCCAAAATTGCAATCCCAATCTAAACTCTTTGTAATACCAGTATTTATATATTCATCCGTTATTGTAATCCTTAATTCCATCTATGAAACAGCATTTTATTCTTGTTTTTTATTTATTCCAGATTGTATCACCATACTGTCACTTGCTTGCCTGTTTTGCCAAAAGAGTTAGAAGGTGACTCGGAAGAAGAGACAGACCCCCTCTGGCTGCAGCAGAAGACTATGATGATGATCGACGAGTTCACAGATGTCAACGAAGGAGAAAAAGAGCTCATGAAGATGTGGAATCTGCATGTGATGAAATACAACTTTGTAGGCGATTGTCAGACGCAGATTGCGTGCCAAATGTTTCTACAAACCAGAGGCCGAGAACTCCTCGAGAAGAATCTCTACAGAAACTTCATCTTGCACATGTCTTCTCTGCACGATTTCGGTCTCATAACGCCGATCGGACTGTATCAAACCGTGCAAATGCTGAATGAAATCCTTCAAGAGAGTCCCGTCGGCAAGCAGAAGCTGCGTGAGAATATTCTACTGCAACGCGAGCACTGGAAAGCAGTAGGCATGCATCAGCAGCCGACTGTGGTTGAACCGAAAGCTGTGAAGCCGTCGACTTTCACCGGCTTCCACGGTGAAGCTTCTCCTGTCGTAAGGAGAAAAACTTCAAACCTCCAGACCATGAATAGAATGGCTTCGTCGAGCTACAGCCCTCAGCTCTCGGCCGCTTCGGGAAACTTGGATTCCAAGAAAAAGAGTGACACGTCTTCGAACCTTGCCGTCGATACGCCCCAAAGAAGAAAAAGCATCCCGGCTCCGATGATTAGCGTCGTCCTCGCCAAGAACGCTTCTAGCGTGCCGCAAGTGCCTCTCAGAAGAAAGTCGGCCGGCAATAATCAAGCGGTCACTGTTCAAAATAGAAAGAGGCTCTCGTTAGAGGAGAGAAAAAACTCTACATGATAGTTTGACACGGCGGTTGTGCTTTCGCTTAAGTCTACTTCATAGACGTTAAAAAGGTCTCCGGCGGACACTGAAAGAGTTGAAGATTATAGGTTGCTCGTTATACATGATGAGTTACTTCCTGCAATATGAGGTACGAAATAATATTAAATTTAAAGTAATCGACTGAACTTTTGAATGGAGAAAATATGACTTTGTTATTCCTTTATTTCTGTGAACGGTATCAAAATTTATTTTAACACGTTTCTCACTGTTCATACCGGCTAGATTGAAAATACTCGTTTGAAATAATGTGAACTAGTATCTCTTGTATTAAACTACTAATCGAATACAAGAATTGCTGTGAAACATGAATTGCATTCTTTATAACTAACATTCTTACGGTCACAGTGGTTAAAAAATTGTTGATATTTCACTGTATAAATGTTTTTAACAAGCAATATCTGAATTCATATACGAGTCTCCGTCAATAATTCGTTAAATGTTATTTTCACCAGGCCCGCCTCAGGAAGGTCGGTCGCCCGTGTGCGAAATCACAAAAAACCACCTTTTAACATTCTGAATAATTAATACACAGCAATGAAAGTAATACTTCTTATTGATTTTTTTTTAGTGAAATCTTATTTTTAACTGGATTCCCATGTAACATCTGTGTACTCTAGAACAGTGTTTCGCAAATGTTTCCGCGAGCTACCTAGTCAAATTACATATATGTTTTAAAACTCAGAGCTGAATGGAAAAGATAGAGTTGATTATTTATTTTTATTATTTTACATAGAATTCTTCTATAAAACATTGCAACAATTACTGTTTCACCTAAACCCGTTTTTCAAGGGAGTGTTGGCTTAAAAATTCAAGCAAAACAGGTTAAATTAGAATGTCAAAGGATGTTCACAAAACTTCAGACACTTCATAGAGGTCCGCGGTAGCAATAATGTTGCGGAACACTGCTCTAGAATATTTCGTTCTTCAGGATGATCTCACTAAATTATTACCGTAATTCCTCGATTATATTACTCGGCCGTATTATGATTCAATATATTTGATGTTCATGTGAGAATAAATATCATTTATAATAGGTCTTAACCTAACTTACATACAGAATAATTCAGAGTTTATATAGTCATGCACTCTATGTGATATTATATAACCTTTAATTATTTATTACTGGTGGATTGGGAAAGAGAAAATGAACCTATTTTAGAATATTTCGATGTTTACCTGTAACTACTACGTCACTTTAATAGTTATATTGTGCACTTTATTCCATAGTATCATCATCAGAGTATGATCTATGTCAGGGTGGGGAACCTTTTCATTTCAAAAGGCCACATTCATTTATCTGATTCAACATAAGGCCGCGGTAAAGAAAACGTTGACACCGCCCCCCTTTTTTTTGACTGTCTGAACATATAAAGGGTTGATTATGCTCTTTTTCCAAATGCTTGCGTACGATTTTTTGATCAAGTTAAAAGGGCGCAGATTCCCCTCTACTGTACTATGTCTTCCGATAAATTCATCTTTTTTGCCAACAAGCAGCGCTGAATTCAAAAGAACTATTTTTCTTTGCGATTTATTTTCAAGCAGCTGACGCTCATTGTGGAATTTTAAAATCAACTTTTTCTCTGAATTTTTATAACTACTGCAGCTTGTAAGACATATCCCGATTTCTTCGAAGTGGGATAAAACATGTTTCTTATAATCGAGGAAATATGGTATACATACTAGGTATGAACAAGTGACATCTCAAATGGTGTGTAAACTAACAATCGCCGCAGATTAGTTCTAATTTTGGCATTTGAATACACCAAAAAATAACATATTAATAGTTTGGACTGGCTTCAACTTGGCCATATGTATTCTTTGAATACATTGCACGTGTAGAAGAGGCAGGACTGATTTTCAGTAAAATACTCTCAAATATTTTTTTAGTTTTTGCACCTAGTGTATAAACATAGTACGGAATTGCATCTTTATTTTAATTTTAAGCGGAATCATCTCGAATAGTTTTGACGTTGTTCAATTGCAATGTCAGCCATTATTACTCTTTTTCTATACGGGAAAAAAGACTTAAGGACTATGAAAGGTGCTTACACCTTTATGAAATAACATAGTGAAATTTTTTAATTTTATATAAATATATATTGTAATTATTTCACAATGTTAAAAGTGACAATCTCATTCTCGTCTTAGATTTCTTTTTGACATTTCATCTTCTTTTTTTTTTGTCATTGTTATGTTTGCTTATTTTATTTGTCTAAAAATTTTATGATTTTATAATATTATGTTCAATGTGACTGTTTTCTTAAATTGTTTATCTCTCGACCTCTTTTTTACGAGTGTATATTGTTTTTGCCCGACCGCAGTTCTACCCTGTGCAGTGAAGTTGTCCTATTTTGATATGTTTTTATTCGTATCGTGAAAAAAACATGTTAGATTTTTAATCTATATTGTTTTTACTTGACAAAAAAAGTTCATTTTCAAAATTTTATTGTTTATTAGATTAAACATAAAAGGAAATTTAATGAACCGTTAATCATGCATATAAGATACTCTAATAATTTATTCCAGATTCTGTTTTTGTCTCATATTGAATTAATTTGGATGTCAATTATTTGATTAAACCAGGACTGTGAAGTCTGAGTTAAGAATTTACATTCTTTTGTGCAGACTTTTAAGTCCAAAAATCTTGTTTTTATACAACAATTAATATTAGCAACAAATCATATATCGTCGCCATACAAGAGAAAGTTATAATGTTTTAGAAGAGAAGAAACCGTTTGAAGGTTTAAAATTAATTAATACATGATGTTGGAATTTTTTCAGGCGGCTAGTGTACTCTTAAAATGTATAGTTTTACATCTGTTTTTGTGAGAATTGCCGTTATCACTCTTGTGTGACGACTATAGGTGAGTCAATGACCCTCTATAATGTGTTGAATAATAACATATTCTTCACAGAGGTTGCTGATCTTAGAACTACCTATGTACATGGCAATAAGATTACCCATTGGAGTAATATTCAATTGTGCTTATTTAAATTGTTAAATTTTAGTTGTGTAAGGTAACGTCGGTAGATTTAATACACATCTCAATTTTTCTTTTATCATTTTTGATGATAAGTCGTTTCGATCATTATCCTTTTTTATTTTTCGGTACAAACCTGACTTGACATTCAAATTGCCTTGCAGCTTATGCCACTGAATGTGGTGTTAATCTTTTGAATTTTCTTGAATCATGCTAGATGGAAAAACCTTTTAAATCGACGGTTGCAACACCCCCTTGACATATTGCATGTTAACATGATAGTCCACTAGCCGTTTCTTCATAATTATTATTGTAATAATTGCAACTAATATAGCATGTCTTTTATGTAAGTCACTGTATAAAAACATACTATATATGAGTTAATACAAATGTTAATTAATATTCTCATTGCTTTCTATCCAAAATTAAATCTAAAACAGTGTTTCTTAACAGGGGTGCTTAAAAAACATAATTGTATATTGCAGTGATGCAATCTGTCATCTTTCTAAATCATTGTGAATCTTTGTTCTGTTTCCTAATTCTTCTTTATTGCAAGTAGATGCACTATTGCATTTAAGAAATATGGTTTTTGCTAGTTAATAATTTCACTGTGAAAAATAAGGCAGTCTCTTCATAATGTTTAAAAACACTAATCCATCATTATGGTGAAAATCAAAAACAACAAAAAAATGACTTGTAGATAATTTATTTTTTATGGCTATGACTCGAATCGATATTTATTTATGATTATTTCATGTACATATTTTGAGCTTATTTTGCTATTATTGTCAAGGAGATTTCTTGTCTCCTCTCGTTGGTTATATAGTAACACAATGCCAAATTGCTGTATTGCGTAAACACTATTAATCTGATATCTGTTATTTTATTATTATTATTTACTTAACGAAGGATATTCATGATTTAAAACTTTCAACAGAATTTAAATAGGTTGTTTTAATGTATGAACTTTTGTATCATAATGAAATAATATACAATCAAAAAACATGCTATTTAATACGAGGTAGATGGAAAGGCAGTTTTTAGTAGTTTTTGCCAATAAACTAAACAAATTTTCAGAATTAAGTTCGGATGGATTTGTAATCGAAAGACCTATCAAATTAAATCAATTGTCGCATTTCCGAATACGGTGTCAGTTCTTTAATTATGTTTTGTTTGATAGTACTAATATTAAGTAAAATATAACTCAATATCAAAAGTCTGTCTTGAATCTTATAGATTAATTATTTTAACAATGGTTCACATTATTATGAATTTTTATATTTTCAGATGCTCTATTATACACTTAAAATTAAGATATTTTTGGTCTCCGTTCCATCCAAACTGGATTGAAACAACAAAATCAGTGCCTTTCGAAAGTTTTTTTTTTCTTCACTGCGTAGGGTTTTCTATCACATTTTTGTACATAGTAAACAAGTAAGGTGTGTCAATATTATAAAAATGTCTTTAATACTTTATTTTCCACAAAAATAAAACAAATATTTAATGTCCATCTGGCTAATAATATGTAAAATCATAAGAGTCTATTTTTCGTGAGGTTTCGTGTTCGTTTGTTGTAAGAAAGATATTTAAATATCTAATGGATTCGGCAGTTACTTCAGTTTCAATTTAAACAAATCATTTAAATTCCGTTACATATAAAGATTCATACAGTTTTCTTCCACTTGGTCATTTTGATCTCTTACTTTTATGGAAGCATCTACAAAAAACAATCAGTGTTTTGGACTGTTTCATTAGTTTATAAAACACAAAAATGATTTTTCAAACAAGTCACGGTTGGTATAAATATGAATTATACAGCATTTGCGTAACCAATCCACCGAGTAAATCTAGGTTTACCTATCATCCACAATTAAATTGGATTTCAGACAATGTCTGATTGCAGTTTTGAATTGAAGACGTTTCAAAAGAATAATTTGAATCATGTTTTTTTCAATTACTCATTTTCTTGATTTATAAACTAAAAATTAGCTGGTCTATTAATTGTATCAATATGTCTACATATGGTATCATTGTCGCGTTTGTAATATTGTAATAATTATAATAAAATCGACTGTTTGTGGAAGAATTGGGGTTTGTGATAGCACAATACAACAGGAAGTCATGAAGGAATAGATTTTCTTTATTAGATAATCAGTTTTTGTGATTATCTATGGTTTTATACATTTTTTGGCCAATGATTTTTTTATGTTGGTATTGTACATTAGGGAATTGTTTTATTAAAACACTTAAGCAAATGAAATTGAGTTTTTATTTAAATTTATGGACACATATTTGTGTTTGAGATGTACATGAAAAAAAAATGTACATACAAGGCCTTATGCTCCACATTGGGAGCACAAACACAAGCCCAAGATCTTGATCTGATAACTAGGGTAAACCTCTTACCACTGCGGCTGATAGTCGGCAGTGTGTAGTTTTCTTGTAAGTTGAAAATTCCACCAGTTGAGGGAATCGGAACCAGGATTGAAACCACATGATATCAGGCACCTCAATTTTGATTTATCTGAGAAATCACAAAAAATGAAAAAGATGCACTAACGAAGCATCATTAATATATTTGACTTTCAAGAAAGCTTGCAACTAGTAAATTTCGACAATGTACAAGAACAATTAAATGTACTGGCTATAATGAATATAAATTACCAGATAGGTCCTTAATTAGACTACAAATATGCATGAATTTAGTTATGCCAAAGTAGGAAATGAGAATGTATAAAATATAATTCAATAAAAATTAAGAACCATTGAAAAAGCATTTGTATTTTATATTATTATCTTTTCCATAGTGTTATGTTTTGAAGTGTGGGATCTTTAAGTCATTATTCCTAGTCCTCAGATTTCTCTAAAAGGCTTGCCTGCTTATACATAGACTGACGATATTTATTTCCAACAAAAACTGGACAGGGCAAGTCAGCAGAGAAGTATTAGTTGTAGAGTATTAAAATAACTATATTTGTCTTGTTTTATTACTCAGATAAAAAAAGTAGGGCAAACACTAAGTACTGACATACTTTATAAAGTTTATATGCCTGTAAGTTTTAAGTGCCCAGGTAAAAAGACACGATTTTTTTTTATTGTTTCCCTATAAAATGCTTGGCCAATATTGAATACTATAAAATGGACAATAATGATAATGGAATACATACAGCATAACATGGGATATTGTTTATGGTATTTAAAAAATATCACATCACTTAACAACCATAAAAATATTTGAATTATCGAATAATATATCCATTTTATCTATAAAGTGACAATTAATGATGTTATGATTTGACAAAAACATAAAATTTGATGTATAAACATGAAATGAAATGGATACCACTACTGATAGTATGTGATATATCATTTCTCTCTTAATGTTGTTTGTGTTGAAATGAGTTAAAAATAACATTTTTATTCTTCAGGTTGTAAACAGTTATGTTTAGAAAACATATATGAAGCAGTTTCAAGTATCTTACAGGAGAATAATCAAGTTACTCCAACAGAATGTAGCTTTATGGACAACACAAATAATGATAAGTTTTCATATCATAACACAGTTTTTCAAGAATTACCAATTAATACTGAATCCCTTAATTGGAATGTTAATGATGAAAATAATATTTCCAAAAATGTAAAACATTTAGTAAAAGAGAAAAAATCAGTAAGCTTTCTTTAACATATTACACTAAAATATATAAATTTTAAATATATAGATGTACCAAATATTTTGAAATTGTAAGATTGTGCAAGATAATCTTTTATAATGTTACTCGAAAACAACTTAAGAATCATCACAAACACCCATGTCTTAGATCCCAAATTTAAATTTTAAAAAATCTCAATTTGACATTGTCCTTGCCGGAACTTGAACACAGACCCACCACTACGGCAAAGCTTTTACTAAGACAATAGAGGGCGACAAAATAATAATTATGTACATTTATTCATTAACCTATGTAGTATAGAAAAAAATGGTGCTATGTTCCTTGAAAAGGTCGTTACATGGGTCAAATAAATATTGCGAGTAATAGATTACTTTTTTTCATTCAAATGAGTTTTTAGGAGAAAAAAATACGAAAAAAAGAAGAGAAAAGAAAAAAAAATGCATTAGCACAGGATATTGTTGAAACCCCAACAGACAAAATGAAAAGTACCAAGAAACTCAGCAAGAAAACAATGAAAATGAAAAATGGAGGTAATTTTACAAATTTGTTTCTTCAATGTACATGCAAGGGGTCTCTGCTTTTCGAATCAATTACTTAAATGCATAAAAATATTAGAAAATCTGAACAAAAGCGCAGTCATTGTCAACTGCCACTTTACCTCAGATGCCCCACGCTCAAAGTGGTTTATATTCACTTCTCAAATCACCCATTATCCTCTTCCCTCTCTCAGACTTTAAGTGTTTTTGGTAAGAGGGGATTTTTTCAACTCCAATTATCCACGCATCACAAGGACCTCCTACACCAGTGGAGGGAAACCTGTGGCCTTTTGACTACTTTAATACGGCCTTTTGACTTGATAAAAATATTCACTTTGATCAAAAAATTATACGCAAGCGTTTGGAAAAAGAGCGTTATCAACCTATTATATGTTCGACAGGCGAAAAAAAAAGAGGGGGGGTGTCAACATTATCTTTACTGAGGCCTTATGTTGAATCTGATAAATGAATGTGGCCTTTTGAATTGAAAAGGTTCTCCACCCCATGTCCTACACCCTTTTCCTAAATTCATTAAATTGTTTTTTTATTATTTTTACCATGTTGATTGATACATCCTTTTTTACCCTATAGCGTTTGCAACAGTTTCCTATTTTTTATATTTTGAAGGAATCATATTCCATTTGTAGACTTCAGTGCAGTGCAAATGCTATCTATGTTAAGTTTTCTAAAACTCATCTAAGCTGTCCATATGACGAATAGTTTTCCCTACGTGACAGAATACTTAAAATCTTTGTAATTTTACTGGCTCCTTGAAGAGCAATAGATTTAGAAAAAATACATTAATTTTCCTATTTGTTTTTTTCATAGAAGTATCTTCATCGAAATGTGTTAAATTCGAACCGGTCGTAAATGTATATCTATACACAAACAATATGGAAATCAATCGGGCCGTAGTTCCAAAAATGGAATATTTAAGTCTTTAGTAAAGATAGTGTTACCGAAGAAGGACAAAATTATATGACTATTGATATCTGTAAATAAAACTTCTTTTTCAACTGTGTTGACCGTGTTAAATATCTCAGGAATTTTGTAAGCCTTTGGATACTAAATAAAATGGTTGGACATATTAAATATCTTTTATTTATTTCATTTTAATTTTTTAATAACGATTGAGGGCAATATAAAAGTAAATATTATTAAGACTCCAGCTCATTAAAGAGCTGAAGATTTTAGTGTTTTTATATGCTTTATGTGAAGTATTCAGTAGTAACTTTATAAATCAGCTTAGGATACATAGATATTGAGAATAAAGTCAAAACAAAAACTAATCCAAATTTCTAAACAGAGAACTTTACATCCGGCATGTCTCAATTTCTTTTAATGAAACATCTCTGACGTAAAAAGCTGGTTTTAAATGATTCTCAAACATTAATTTATCATTTGGTGTCAGAAAATAAAACACTTTTGTACTCATTTCACATAATTAATTATAAACATCATGACTGCTCAATGAGTGAAAACGGTTCTGATCTTGAATAAATAATGTAGAATAAGTACAAAAAAGTGTTTTATTTCATTAATATAATGCATTTACACCAAGAATTGACAGTGAACACCTTAAAAGTAATTAACATTTGGTATTACCGATTAATGTATCGTTAAAATGTAATGTCTTTTATAAACATCATAACAGAAAATGGGAAATGGACGAAATGAAGAAATTGTTCTTATTGTGAATCGAAAATCAACATCAAAATAACTTCACTATGAGTCTTTCAATAACTATCTCTTGACGAGTTTATTAAGAAAACTCCTTAGTGATAATAAGCCTTATTGACTTTTTTAGGCCAGTGTTCTGTTGATAAAAAAATGATAAAACTTATTAATTTTTCTTTATCACTACTTTTGTACATTCAGCATTCTTACAATTTTTCAGTAAACAATTGAGTGCAAAAGTCGATAAATCCAAAAGTTGGTATAATTAAATAAATCTATTGAAAAAATACTTTGAAATTGATCTTGCAAATGATAAGGGATGTATAATTAATTTTTATTTTTCTTCAAATCTGGATAGCTTAAAACTAACAGTTTCAGACAACACAATTTGTGACTAATTGAAATTTGCATCACAATTTCCCAGATGAAATCTGCCATAAGATTAATTCTTTGACTCTGTCATATTTGAAATATTGAGGAAAATCTATGGGTAGCTGCTCAATTTTCCACTCGCGCTGTATATTTCTACATTTAGCCTTATCTAATAATGTGAGGAATGTTTCGTAGCATGGCGCCACCGACTCCATGTTCTCCAATGTGAAGACGTATCTTTTCTCTAGGGCGACGAGAATCTTCTTCGCTGGTGGGGTATTCAGAAGCTTTTCTAAGATTTCCATGAATTTCTCAGTCAACGTGTCATCGTAAATCACTAAAAATATTAATATTTGTTCAGAAAAAAAAACTAATTGGAAATCAATTAAAAAATATTATTGAATATTCTTGTAATGAAACAACTCTTGTTCAATTAGTAACTTCATTAGGAGTCTAGTGGGACTATTCCCATGTTCATAAAATCTTTTTTTAAAGTTTTTAGAAACTTTTTGAGGTTTGGGTCAAATTTTGTTCAGTACTTTTTTTTTAATTAATGCATTTAATTTTTAAAAATATAAGATTTTACGCATCATATGCATTTGATAGATCAACTATAAGAATCAAAAAATCTTCTATGATGACAACAGTGAAGCGTATGACAGATAAAATATGACAACCGTGAACATAGACACAATTGTGCTATACCATCTGGCAAAAGCTAATACAAAAAAATGTTCAAAATAAGTGTTCAGATTCTTATGCACATGCGAATAGCCCCCCCCCCGCTTATACTTGACATTGACAGTATATTATTAAATCATAATAAAAAAAACCTACATGAATGTAAAAAATCACTATTTTTTAAAAAATGTTTAAATTGTATAGAATAATTTAAACATACCATCAGCTGCAAATACAAAGTCCACTGATGTTAATTCCTTTTCGATTTGTTCAGAGAATTGTTTTGTAAAATCTAAGTCACAAACTAAAAATTGTGATTTCATAAAAGTTTTGTTTCTGTTGGCATTCAGTTTTATTAAATCTAATATTCCTCCCATGTCAATATCTGAAAAATAAAATAAAAATATGATTAGTTAAATAGATGAAACGAATATTTATCAATGTCTAGGTAAATTAATAACATTAAAAAAAGTTCTGCAGACTACCATTGAATCGGCCTAACCGGAACATTATTAAATTAAACATTATTTTTGTTTTTGTTGAGAATCTTTTAATTTGATTAAAAAGAACAACTTTTCAAATTGTATGATTATAGTAAAATATAATCAATTTAATGGTTAGGAAGTATTATGAATCTGTTTCCTACATCTCTCTTAGTATTTCGTATCAAATAAATGATTGTGAATTCCTATGATGGAAAAAATATCCTACAGTAAATAAGAATTGAACAACTGCTCACCGCAACAAACAAAAGAATACAAAATGTCAATGAGGTGAAAAATTTGGTAAAGATGACTCAACTTTATTCCCATTAAATCATTTAAAAATTACCTGTGCACACAACTTTTTTTGAATACATAGCGGCGATGAAAGAAGTCAGTCCTGTTCCTGCGCCCAATTCTAATATGGTTTTATTTTCAAGTAGACCCATTTGTCCCCAATGCAGCGCCAGGTCGCCGAGCAGAAGAGCTCCTCGCCACACCTGGAGACCTACCAGTGAAAGCACTGTGGACATGCTGTGCTCTGAATTCAAAAACATTAATATTAAGGGGGCGTAACATTTTTTAAATATGTTGCTATTTTTACCCTGTTACAATGGAGTTCTACTAAGTAAATACCAATTCAATCAAGAAAATCTGTTTCTTATCAGTTGATAATGCACGCCATGAGCGAAACCAGTCCTGATCTTGGTAAATAAAAGTGAAAATAAGTACAAAGGAATATTGTGTTTTTCTTAATATATTTTTTTTACAAGAACTGCATGTTACTCAGTTGCTTAACATTTTTTAAAAAAGAGTAGGGACAGAAAGGTGAGGCTAGGGACAGGACTAGTTATTAGCCAATAACTCTTGCTACAGGCTGTTTCAGGGAAGGAACTTTATCAAAGTACAATACGGGAGTATATTTTAGGGTATAAAATATGGGTGAAGATATAGGGTATGCACATTGCACTCTTGTGAAATGTCGCTTCTGCAAAGTTTAGTGCTGGTTATTTCTCACCTATTTGAACCGCCCCTTTTTTGATGTTATCCACCAAAATGTCGCCATCTTCATCACATTTTAAATTGGATGTTTCATTTGGATAATCAAACGGAAACTCTGATACAACATCTGTAACATAAAAACAACCAAGAACAGATGAAAAAAAAATAGCTATGGAAAATGTGATATTACTCGAATGAAATCTGATGTTTTTTAGTCTTTAATTCGAATCATATTATAGTGATTTTATTATCAAAATATTATATTTTTGCTGTGTTATAAAAAAATACATGTCATGTTTGTTTAAACTTCGTACAATAACGAACAACCAATCAAATATATTCGAAACACCAACATAATAGCATAAAATCTTTGGCGCGAAACGACGCCATTCAAAAAGTCTTTGTATGTATCTTGATTATTGATACCTGTTTATACTTAGCGATATAAACACAATAGTTAAGAAAACTGCGCATTTAAAATATTCTATCACAATTTTCGAATGCATTCGTCTTTTTAAGTCGTCATTATAAAAAATGCTGATATCAGTTTTTGCAGACAACACATGTTACGTACGTATTTGTAGTTTTTAGAGCATTTGTACAGCATATATGAAAATCCTTGAACCGTGTTTATACAAAGGAAAATGTAAATAGTATATACTCTTAAGATTATTATCACAAATACTCACTGCCCGTTATAATCGGTCCATGTGTTGATTTGTAATCATATTCGGAATAAATTTCCGACGCAACTTCCAACGCAGGCATTTGAATCTAAAAAAACATAGGATATTTTTATGTCAACGTATTAAAAACAATCTAAACAAAAAATATTCAGTTGTTCATGATTTCAGATTATTTTATAATATACGGTGGAAAATTGTCTCCAAGCACGTAAAAACAGATTCGCCCCGAATTATTGTAAAGTAAAATAGTAAACTGGGAGTTTGTTTTAAATCATAAATTGTCTGAGGATGCGGATGGATACGAAAAACGTTTCACAATTTGTAACACAATTAGTGAAATAAGCAATGTTGTCAAATTAAATTTTAAATTAAAAATAACTTATTCTTCAGTGGTTTTGCGAAATTATGACTGTATATAAATTTGTAAGATTTGTTTACGTCGATGTCGGTAGATTTTAAGAAATTCCACTGCCCTGGAAAATTGTATAAACTTTCAACAAAAGTATGCACTTGTTTATGTATTGGTGATATATTAAGAAAAACTGCCTGCGTGACAAATTTATATTAAAAGGTTGAGTTCATATTGGGATTTATGATTTATCCATGTCATTCAAATTGTTTTCCGCGTTTAAAAATGTAGTGTAAGCGTATAATTATTATTTTATTTTTTGCAGGTGTACGTGGAGCTTGTTACCAGTAAATTATTATGAGAAAATAATAATATGTCACTATGCAAAATAATTGTCGTTTGCCCACGATTTCGCGCACTGTAAGGTTTTTAAAGTCTTAAAATTTAAGAATTCAGAAATGTGATGAACGTTTTTATTTCGAAATGATCGTGCTGTGTTAACGGTATATTTTTTACAACCATCGCCACGGTATTTAAAGTGTTTGTATTAAATCAAACAAGAAATATTCAATTTTTGGAAACAACAGGCATGTCACAGAATCTTTTCAAAACTCACTTTTGCGCGGGGTAAGATCGAGAATGGCTTTAATTGTAACACAGGTAGACTTCGATACAAAAGTGCATTGAATGTTGCACCGTTAAGATAGGATGCAACGAAATCTTAAAATAAAATTCACGGTCGATGTATTATGCAGATCCAACGGGCGCCAAAATTAATTAAGACCGATTTCATAATTTCTCCTCGTGCTTATAAGCACATTAAAATTATTACAACACATATTATTTATTATGACATCGCTGTCACGTTTGTTCTTTTTTCAAAATTCGATACATACCAGTTCGTTGAAAGATTTCGCGTTAATGACATTGTCAGAAGTTAGAACCGATGAAAAAATAATCTTATATAAAACCAATTGGTTATTGGCCCATGTCCAGATATTTTGTTTTAACATTTTTCTGGGTTAAAATCTATTTTTAATTACACTAATTCCATTAATAAATGTAGGTGTGTTCAACCAATGACAAGGCCAATGATCAAAGCTTTGGCGGGAAATCATCGCCGTAGGGAAAATAAAAGCGCGTCGTTGATAGTAAAATTATTTTTTAAATTTATCTTATGCAAATAAATACAATTTATGGTAAAACATGTGTAATTATTTAAGTTTAAATTATAGTGGCAATACGACAAATTTGGCCTGACGGTACTTTTTACGATTCTGGGCGAGTATATAATATAAAATAATCCTACAACAATAATTTTTGATACAACATAATATTAAATTTAAGAGCAATTACTGAGATCCTTAAGATTATTTAATGTCCTATAACAAATAAAAGAAATTAATCACAATTCGAGTGGTTCATAAAACAAAGCACATGTTACTTTTCCGCCACTGGTGACTAATCTATCAATAATTTTGGCAAACGGTAAGTATTTTTGGAAAGTTAATTTTAAAGTATCAATGTTTTCGGTTTTAAAATGAACAGATGTTTTCTGCCGTAACATTATTATATTGTATTGTATAAACACTATATGGTAAACATATGCCACCATTTTTTTTTAAATATAGCACTTTTACAAAAAACAAATTAATTCCGAATAAGCGACACCATGTCGAAATTTTTCTATCTGGAGAAAAGTGTAATCGTTTCTACATTCAGATGGGCAAGAACACGTTATGCAAAACTACAATGCAGGTAAAACGGTGGTTCGATTTTTAAAATTCTTATACAGTAGGTAATATTGTATTGTAGAACATTTATTACCGGTGGCGGATTACGCACGTAGGAGACCCTAGGCGCAATCAATTTTGGAGGCCCTATTGTTCGAATAACATTAAAACGTTGCAAAAGTCTACAGAAAATAAGAATAATTTTGAAAACTCAATTAAAAATAATAGGCCCCTTAGATTCGGTGGCCCTACGCGCGCATCTCGCACTGTTTATTACCATTCTTTAACATCGTGTTTCTACATTACAAAATAGAATTTTCTTGTCAATCGATTGTCTGCAGGAATCTATAAACTACTTAAAACTAAATAATTGTAAATTAATCGCCAGATATGTAAGTCAATAGATTTACTATCCACAAAGCTGTCGTAAAAATCGGATAAGGTAAAAAATGATCAATGAATGATAACAATTTATTGACTATTAATAATATAGTGCTTATATTTTTTTTTGTCTCAGATATTAAAATCGTATGAAATTCACAAACTTAAACACAAAAAAAAATGTTTTTTTCCCTTTTCAAATGCTTACGACAAACATACTCAAACAAAGTGCTGATTAATTATTTTTGATCACACTCTGACGAATAAGCTTTCCTAGGTGAGTAGGGTTGCCAGATACTTTGACATCAAAACCGGGACTTTTTTAGAGACCAAAAAACCCGGAATTCGACCATTACTTTGGTGATCGTACGAGGATCGATGTATACAACATGTTATGGCCGCTACATACACCAGGGAGGTAAAATCGGTAACTAGAGTGGTGGAGACGGATGTTTTCTTCGGAGTTGGAAAAATCGGAAAAAAAAAATTTAAAATTTATCAAAAAATTATTAGTCTATTCATTATATTGATTGGGATAATTCAATAGATTTATTCTAGTGACTAGAATGATCGAAAATGGTCTACAGATATGTAAGTTAAAAGGAAATGATTGAACAAATTCATTCGGAATAGAAGTAGTCTTTTTTCCAAATCCGTGATATACACCATCAGAATCGTATTTGATGATTTGCTAGTAGGAATATTTTGTAATTATTTTGCTCAAATTATTTACACTTAACAAAAGATTGAAAATAAAAACACAACTATTATGGCGGGGTTTAATATGATCGTTGATTACTACGCCACTGCACATATTTTGTATATTTTTTCATTTTTGCAATTTAGTAACAATCTATATGTTTGAACAATGAGAGTTTATTAAAAAAACGGGTTGTTGGGATGTCCCGAAAGGTCCATTCAAGATGCCGGGAAATGGAGCTCTAAGCCGGGACAAACGCGGAATACGAGGACGCCAGGTGCCTTATTCGTGGCACACTTAGTAAATTCTAAAGTAATACACGACACAAAGAAAACTATCTGGATTACTATGAAATTGCGACAGAATCTTTTCGACGACACATGCATCATATTATGTATCTGAAATTTACCCCGACACAAAATAAGACAAGATAGATCTATGAAATAAGGAAAGATTTGGCCAATGCATTTTTTTTCTACGTATATAAATTCAATTCTTCAAATTACTGTAATTATCTTAAATATATCAACGTAGCCCTTTTAATCTGAGTAGTATATTATAATCTTCCTAGTAATAAAGAAAATACCATTGTCGTTGCTGAATGCATACAAAATTACAGTCAAAATTGCATCATAATTGATCGCAATCATCCGTCATCGTATATTCTGTCAACATATCAGATTAAAGAACATTCTAAAAATATATTAACACGATTTTGAATAAAACATGACGTGTGAACTTGACAGTCAACTGACATGTAAACAAAAGTTTTAAAAAATTGCCATTGCCAAATATATATTTTTTAACTTTCGGTGATCACTCGGATGATTATTATTGGGTTTTAATTTATTCTAACTAGAATCAGAAATACTAATTACGATTCCTGATCTTATGGGAAAAATAATTAAAGGGACCAAAAACTTTGTAACACATTTCTTACTATTGAATTAAGAAAGATTTAAATTCTTATTTATTGTGTATGTTCATACTCATTTAAAAAAATATACTGAAAATTACTGATACTAGTTAGATTAAAAAGTATGTAAAAAATATGATTACCTTAAGAAATATTTACATCCATAATTACTTTTTTACGCTTTCATATAAACAAAACTAAATATAGAGTAAGAGTCAAAGAGGTTTTCTCAAATAATAATAAAATATGCGTCGTCATACTGCCAACTTCAGAGAAAGTGAGAAAAATAAAATCCGCCAATCAGAATAAACCACGCTCGACGTTGCCACGTAAAGGCCGGCTTTGCACATTTTGGCATTTTCTAAAGACCTTTCAATTCGGTGCCAGCTTAGTTGATAGTTTGCTTGTCTGGTGCGTCGACGATCCTTCAAAATGTACTTTTTATCGGCGGTATTTGTAGCGCTGGCTGTATTTGGCGCAGCCTTTGGTGATGCGGAAATTAAAACCGAAGAAAATGTTTTAGTTCTGACAAAAGAAAATTTCCCTAGCGCGATAGCTGACAATGAATTCATCCTAGTCGAATTTTGTAAGTATCCTTTTTATATTACCGGGTCGAAGAATGCACAATATTCATAATTTATTTCTTTACTGAGTGTGCTCGATAAAACCATCCATAACTACAGAGAGTTATCAAAGTTATTCACATTAATCCTCAAGCTATGTTTGTTTTCGTTCGAAAGCCTGAAAAATAAATGACACGTCAACTTATCTAGTCATGCATGCTTAGTGACGTTAACCGGCTACTTGGTTAATTTATTTTTAATGTATTTAAACCGGTATGTAATTTACATTATCTATAATAAAGCGTCACTTAAAATGGTTAATTAGCGGTGAAAATATATAATTTAAATGTTCTATTCCCACATGCACTTTGCTACCATATTCTTGTTCTTTTAAATTAAAAACTAACATTAGCCAATACGTAACATATTAATCAAACAATATGCAATTATTTTTCAATCATTAAATAACTTTCTAAATAAAAACCGCAAAGTTTCATTTGAAGAATATTTCCTAATAGTAGTTTTAAGTAATTCTTTCGATGGATTCGGCGGTAACTTTGTGGAAGTTCATTTTAATATAAAATATTTAAGTAATTCTATTATATTATTTAAGTAATTCTTTTCTGTTTATTAAAATTCTGAAATTGGTATTTTAAGATATATTTATTTTAATCTGCCTCAACATAATTATATTCAGACAGTGGGTATCTATCATACTGAATTATCTAATTCGGGTAGTATGTAAAAAACTGGTTTTTACAGTTAGTAGATGTCAGCATTTTGCCAAACTTGCACATGTATGATAGATCCTCATTTGTCTCAATACTCATGTTTGTAAAAAAGTACTAATAAGTATCTTGTAAAAGTTTATGATTAGTTTTGATGAAATGATGTTCTTTTTTAAAATTGTATCTATTGTTGAATTGTCCTTAGTTGAACAAGGTTTCACCTGATTGATTTCAATTGTTTTGTGGTTTGGTTTAATTTGACCTATTTCATCAAATTCATATTGCACTGTCAAAATTTTTATCAGTGTAACAATTATTCCCCATGTAAACATTCTTATTTTTTAATTATGTAGAATTATTTTTTTGTGTAACAGTTATAATTTAATTATATTGTACATTCATTCGATTTATCAAATTTTAAATAAATTTTAACCACAACAAATTGAACAGATTTTTTAAAATAAATTATAAATATTTCATTCTAACTTTTTCGTTCAACAATGCAGAAACACTCATATTGGTATTAAAAAAACAAGGACTGGATTTGCGAGTTAACATTTAGACTCTACATTAAAAATAGGATATTAAAAAGATTGAGCGTAAAGGCATATCTAAATTAACTAATCCTGTTGTGATTGTATTCTTGCACTATTCTTACGTGATATTGGAAAATTATAACTGTTAAACAAATGTTTCATAAATATATGTATTTCTGATTTTAAATTCTAACTTGTATGGCAAGTATAATTTTTATTAAATACGTATTAGTGATTTCAATTAAAAAATATATATATTTGGCGCTAACTCTAGCTTACTTTAAAAATTAACTAGTGTGGTCTCATTATCACGCTGCATGTAGCGTCTAGGTGCTTAGGACATCCAGTGTCATGTAATGCTGTACGTGGCCGACAGTGTCAATTGTAGGCTGAGGCCTAGACTCCTTTTATGCTTTTTACACTAATATTACAATGGTTATCAAATATTATCCTAAAAAATAATGTCATTCACGGGTATACTCACTGGTGGATATTGCAGATGCTCCATGGTGCGGCCACTGCAAGAGTCTGGCCCCCGAGTACGCTAAGGCTGCCACCACACTTTTGGGACAAGAGTCGCCCATTAAGTTGGCGAAGGTTGACGCTACCCAGGAACAAGATCTCGGAGAGCAGTATGGAGTGCGCGGATACCCGACACTCAAGTTCTTCAGGAACGGATCTCCCGTCGAGTACAATGGTAATATATTATTTTATCGTAAAAATCTCGACATTTTAAATAATTACATCTGTCTGTAGCATTTCTAAGGATATTCCAATCTAACAAATGTATAAGCTCCTTATCAGAATGCCGTTTGCTCCATACTGGAAGCAGATGTAGTTTAAAGTCAACCATTCGTCAAATAATCAATAGATACGAGAATATTTTTCAATTATTGGTTGTGTTGTTATTTTTGCAACTGTTTTTTTTTACATTGGCGTTAATATGAGTTCCACAAATGACCTTCCTTTTGACAGTTATTGCACTAAGCTTTTTATACATACACATCATTATTTGTGTCTATGAATACAGTGTCTGAAGTTTGAAGACATCCATGGCTTTTCATTCTATGTAAGCGTAAGCGAAGGAATATCTGCGTGCCGAACACGCAAACCAAAGTGAATTTAAAATACTTAAAATAAAACATAAACATTGGTTTATTTGTTATTTATACAAATATTTCCGTACGTTGGATCGAAAGCTACAAACATCTTCAAATTCGAAAGTGGAGTTAGATAATTTAATATTCACTTTATAATGTATAGGCTTATCTCAGTTTATAATATATGACAAAACTCAATTATGTTTTGCTTAATTCAATGATAAAAAAAGGTTTATTAAAACAGTTATTTTTCTGACATCAGAGCTAATTGCATATCTTTTCTAATGTTTCTAATCTCATCGTCGTTATCACCCTTGTTTATTTGCGTTATTTTGTTTTATTTAATCGTGCGTACAGCGTAGTATAATGGCCGTAATTTCAAAAAAAAAAATTTTACGATGGAAGTAAACTATTATTTTAGCCTTCTATTTATCTGTGTGATCATGATTTTTTTTACTGCGAAAAAAATAAATATTAAAATAATATTGTATTACGAATTATCTACTTATGCATAAAAGAAAGATAAGATTTTAAACAATTAGCTTATGTTCATAGTGAGTTGTAAACACCTAAAATGGCTTCTGAGATTGTGCAAATAAATAATAAAATGTTGATATCAAATTATTGTAGAATATTTTCATTTGAGTAAATTCTGTCTAATCAACTATTCATATCTTATCAATCAACAGGAGGCCGTCAAGCTGAAGACATCGTAAACTGGCTGTTGAAGAAGACCGGTCCCCCGGCCAAAGAACTCACCACCCTCAAGGAAGCCAAAGACTTCGTCGAGTCAGTGCCGGTCGCCGTCGTCGGTTTCTTCAGAGACCGCGAATCCGATGCCGCTAAGAACTTCTTGGCCGTCGCCGCCGGTCTCGATGACCAGGTCTTCGGTATCACCAGCAGCGATGAGGTGTATGCTGATTACGAAGCCAAGTGTGGAAGCGTGGTACTCTTCAAGAAAGTGAGCATTTTTTTTCCAGTTTGAAATGAGCTAATTGAAAAAAAAAATCAGTCAATGCAATATTTCTCTGTAAGTAATCTTCATTCGCATGTTTGTTTTCATATCTTTTATTTTTTTTTAGTTCGATGATGGTCGTGTAGAATACTCTGGAGAAAACAACGAAGCCGATTTGAAGAAATGGATTTCCGCAGAAGCCCTCCCTCTTATCGTTGACTTCAGTCACGAGACCGCATCCAAGATCTTCGGAGGAGAGATTAAGAACCACTTGTTAATGTTCTTGTCCAAGGTATGTCTATTGTTTACACCTGTTTATTTTTTAAATTTGAAATTTCGCTTTTTTTTTTTTTTACCACTTGCCACTAGCCGGCCCTGTTCATGATTTTTAATTTATAAAAACAAGATAGATAAAACTGGTTGGATTGGTGTAGATATCACTTGTCAAGTGATAAAAAAAATATTGAATAATAATATGAATAACTTAACTTTGTTAGTGTCAAACCATTTTATGAGTTCATGTTTTTTTTTTCAAAATGCATAAAATTTATCAATTTGTTATTTACCAGTTACTTTGTGGAAATGATTTTGAATATACTATTAGATATGTTAACTTTCTGTCATTTACTGATTGTGTCGCAATCTCCTTTCGTATATTATTTGTTAAGAATTGAAATCGATGTCTACTTTATTAGGTAATAACCTTACTTTAGTCAGTCTGAAGATGCTTCTCAAATAGGCAAATGCATGTCACAATTTGTTTTTGATTATATATATATTATGCTATGGAATCTGAAACAAATACTCAATTTTTTTTATTTAATCAAGATATGTCCTATGTGACACAATTTGGCCATCCCTAGAGTACCTGTAGTTAATATGACGAGTGATAATATTTTTAATCTAAAAATCAAAAGTTCCGCTTCTTACAATGCAAAAATGAATGATATAAATTTGTACCTTCATATTGTAAATATGTTTGGGATATTAAAAATGTGACTGATGTGGACTTGTGAATGTTGATAAGTCCACAAATCATAATAATTATTGTTAATTATCAATTAAATGCAGCATTGATTTAAAGATAAAGTCATTTATGATTGGTTATCAGCTTTTATTTTGATTATATATTTTGAATTAGCACCTGCCACAATCATTTCAAGGAGTTGTGATTTATGGCTTATCTATCATTAATATTATACTATCTACTACTGGCTTTACTATTCATACATGGATATATAATCAACTGGACTTATTTAAAAAATGTCAAACTTTTGTCTTTATCGATTGTGCTGTGTGCAAACTAATAATGCTATTTTCTTGTTGATAACCAGGAAGGAGGAGACTTTGATAAGTATTTGGAAAATGCCAAGCCGGCTGCTAAATCTTTCCGTGGAAAGGTACTCTTTGTCACAATTGACACAGATGAGGATGATCACCAGAGGTGAGGATATCTGATTTTTTTTATTAATTTAATGTCAATTTTCAACTAAGATATTTTCACATTTGTCAATTGTATTCCATTGTTTAATGATTTTCCATATTTTTTCTGACAGAATCATGGAATACTTTGGAATGAAGAAAGAAGAAGTTCCCTCGATGAGATTGATTGGATTGGAAGAGGATATGTTGAAATACAAGCCTGAAAACTCAGAATTGACTGCTGAAAACATTGAGGTTATTATCTTTTTATTTATTTTGCGTATTTTAAATGTTTATATTTGTACAATCGTTTTTTACCCTTTCCCCTGTTTCTATCAATGGTAACATATGCTTTGTTTGATTTTATGCAGGGTTTCGTGTCAGACTTCCTGGCTGGCAAGCTTAAACAGCATCTCTTGAGCCAAGAGCTCCCCGAAGACTGGAACAAGACTCCCGTCTGGACTCTGGTCGCTAAGAACTTCGATGAAGTCGTCTTCGATGAAACCAAATCAGTTCTCGTTGAATTTTATGCCCCATGGTGAGAATTTTTTTATTGAAGCATAATTTTTGACATGACTATCTAACTTCTATCATAGACCGTTTTCATTTTTTCCAATTTTATAGCTTATACTTTATTTTTAACGTATTTCAATGTGATGATTTTCCTCCAGGTGCGGACATTGCAAGCAATTGGTGCCCATCTATGATAGCTTGGGAGAGAACTACGCTTCAAACAAGGATATCGTCATCGCAAAGATGGACTCAACTGCCAACGAGTTGGAACACACTAAGATCACTTCCTTCCCCACACTCAAACTGTACAGCAAGGAAAACAAAGTCATTGAATACAATGGAGAGAGGACTCTGGAGGGCATGATCAAGTTCATCGAGTCCGGTGGTGAATACGGACAGGCCACTTCAGAAGAGGTAACCTTGCCGCTGTTTTATGACCTCACTCTTCTTCACTGTCGCAGAAAATTAATTAGTTAGATTTCTGATGTCTTTATTGGAATATGTAGTTAGAAATAGAGAAAGAAGAGCACGGTTTTTGTTGAATGCTCTTTTACATCCAGTGAATGAGCAGCAGCAACTATGTTCTATTATCATCAAAAATAATCCATCCTCAGGGGGCGGGCTCTGAGAATATAAAATTTTGTATTTTGGAAGTAATAAGTAACGGTCAGGCAATATAAGTTTCTTGAATGTATTATCTTGTAATACTATCTAGTAAAATGAACACTTTGATATTGCAGTATTCGATATTGAAATGGTCAAGTAATTTTTATAGTACCTATAATCCTCTGAAAAAGAGGATGAATATATTTAATTGTTTCTTTAATTACTTATGTCTTTTTTTTCATTTTAGGCCGAAGAGGAAGATGAAGATGACGACACCCCGAGAAAAGATGAGTTGTAAAAGAAGGCAATACATTTAACTAATCAATTATTCAACAACTTTTCAAGAGTCCGCGTGGCAAAAGGAGATATATCAACAACAATAAAAATATCAGAGTATTTAAAGACGAGGCGGACAGAACCGATCGACATTACCAAACAATGGACTCTCGCGAAACTCGATTCTCCGCCGCCGCGCCAATTCGAGATCGTTCTGTCAGCCTGCGTCTTCGAGATAAAGAAAAACTTTAGATAATTTAATCATCCGCGATGGGTATATTTTTTTAAGACTTCCGTCGACTGTGTTGCCGCGGGTCAAATATTAAATTGAATAAATGAAATCGATCGCATCTATACGATGCATTGCAACAAGCAAACAGAAATCGCTATTGAGATGCTCCAACTTAATATTCAATTTGATAGCTTAACGATGCAACTATCCTCCCTGCAAGAATATAGATATATTTGTATTTATATAACTGAAATCCCATAATTTTATATATTTTTATAACGCTCAAAACAGGGTATCGTTGACAATTTTCGAACCTGTGTTAACCTTTCAAGATTAATAATCTTCCATATTGTTTATTATTGTTGCCATTGTACGTGTATGTCATCTGTGTTTTCTATTTTACATAATGATATTTTTGCATGACTGATAAAACGATAAAAAAGGAGCATCTCGGTGGTCATACTTCTGGAAATGAATGAGTGAATAATACTTCATAGTTGGTTGTGCGTTGGAGTTGTAATACTTAAGTTCGGTTATAATTATCTTTCCTCGGCGAGGCGTGTTTCATTTCCTGCCGAGCGTCTGTTCGACGTACTGGCACAATATTTTTTTTTTAATTCTTCCACATTCCGTACGATCTGTTACTCTTTGAAATTGTACGCACTCAGATATTAATTTGTAGATATTATCATTACTAGAATGCATTTAAGGTCTTCACTGGTGAAATTTTACATTTTTGATGTTGAAATTTATTTTAATAAAGCCGTGCCTGCCTTTTTTGTAATTTTTGCACTTCAGCATTCGTGTCACTGATTCTCGTCTTCTGCTTCACAAGCTTTATTGGAAAAAGAAACAAGAATTTTTATATTAATGCTTACATAATTTGGTCATGATTTTACGAACCATACATTTGGAAGACATCGCAGTGGAGACTCGTTAATTAAGTAATATTTTTTTTATTGTAATTAGAACTTTTTCCTCTTCAACGAATCTGACTTGGAGTGTTAGTTTAGTTGTTTATAAACCTTCAGAGGAAATTATGTATTTATGATATTGCCTTTTTTATACAAAGATTTATTTTGTCTAACTTGTTTTTTTCAAAATCTACGATAAGATGAGAGGTGTGAGCTGTTATTTATGATACGATTTTAGCTTGAAGAATGTACGAAGCGCACGGGTCGTGGACTACACCTTTCTGCAGCCTAAAAATACATAGCGTACAGTCAGATGTATGTTTTGCGATGCTGAATTGTGAAGTTTCCCAAATCTGTAAATAAACATTATTGTTTCCGGAACCAATTGATCGGTGTCCGTTATTTTTATGAAGAGACTGTACTTCCTGTATCTCATCCCATATGACACGACACGTTCGGCGCTGGTGTATTTGTAAAGTTAGAATAAAACAAATCTTCCAAAATAATTTTGTCTTTTATTTTCTTGCACCGAATATTTATTACCGGAGCTTGTGATTGAGAATCCTCAGGATTTTTTTATTATGAGATTTTGAAATTATTGTTCATCGAAAAAATTATCAAGAATATGCATATCCATTGGCCCTCAAAGAACCTGGTGTGAATCATCATTCAAATGTGAAATAGAAATCAAGCTAATAAAATAGTCACAAACTTGGATGGAAATCACCGTAAACTATGAGTAAATAATAAATATTAAAAACTTATTGAACCATTTTGCATCAAGGAGCAAAAAAAATCAAATTTCAGAAATATAAAACATCAAAATGATTTTTTTAAAACATACATGTCAAATTTTGGAAACGTCTTGGTTGATTATGACATTCTATATAAGTTATATCTCATTGATGGTTCACCATGTGTGAAGGGATGCATCAGTTTAAAAGTAGTTTCATAGATTGATTTGTAATCGAAAACATGGGTATGCTTAGATTGCCTCCCACCTATCTGATTCAACCAGTGCCATTTTCTCTATCGAGGAGTGAGGTTTGGCAGGTGTTCCTAGCAGTTTTTGTAGAACAACTTCTGTTGAGGCTCTATTGGGAGTCCATTGAGCTCTACATTCTAAATAAGAAGTTTCCATTTGCGTTGAAGTTCTAATAACAGACTAAAAATGAAAACTGAATTTGCTGATAAAATAAGGAAACGGGTCAATTTACGCTAAATTCTTCAGAATTCAACAGCACTATTCTAAAAAGCTAGATTGCTTTACTATATTATATTATTTATCAGACTAAAAACTTACATTATATTTAGTTCCAAACTTTGTCTTGATGAAAAAATCTACACAAGTCTATTTTGCTTTTTTCCATCCAAAAAAATATTTACCTGTTCCGAAACCATAATAACTAAAAGTGGAGATTATTTAATTCTTTCAGATAAAAGCTGGAGCATATAAAAAAAAAAAATAAGGGTTCTAGGAAAAAGGAATATGCAATAAAACATTTGTTTTTCATATAAATGATTTAATATTTGGCATATAAGTACAAAGATTATAATAGAAGCTATATGAAAAGTATAACAATATTATATTATATACCCTCAACATAAAGTTGACAACACGTAGATACGTTTAGTCTAAAATCATACATTCAATTTATCTGAAGTCTTACATAAAAAGCAATTCTAGCGATTATGATTATTATTAATAATAATTTAGGTAAAATCAATATGAAGACTTGTTAGCACAGGTTGTCTTGTTTGTTTGACAAGTCTGATGTCTTTTTTTGTACACACATTTACGATAATTATTATACAACCTCTGGAATTCCATTTGAATTACATCTTAAACTTGAAAAGAAGTGTCTTATTGTGAACATTTTTTCGATCTCTTCTGGAAAATAAGTAAGTTTACTTATATTCAACCAAATATTATACATGGGTAGATGGCACTCAAAGTAACATTCCACCAATAGGATTTGCTTATATACAAGCGTATGAGAAGTAAATTTAGACACTGCTGGAATATATTTGACAGATTTTTAAATGGAAATTATCATTGAAATCAGATACAATGACTGTTACCAAAAGTATATTCATTTGCATTATAACAATATGAAACAAATGGAAAAATAGATTGGTACATTACTGTGTAAAAACATTTTTTAAAATTTTCGTGTTCCGTTAGCAACAGTAGCTTCTTTTTAAATTCAGTGTTGCCATATAATTAAGTCAAAAAGTTTTATTTATTCTTTCTTTTATAATAAATTTAAAAGTCGGAATGTACACAGTTTACAGTTAACACCCCAATTAAACATCTTTTCATTCGGTGCAACTCGGATTTAGGAAATTAAACAAGCACCGAGTTGGATCTTGATCACTGAGCAAACCTAATCAATGCTATCTACTGTGATATTGGAGGGTTGACTGTATCGAGATACATAAAACATGAATTGGATCAGTGTCAATAATATATTAACAAATTATTTGTCAGATATAGATATAGAATTATTTGCATTACTGGACACATACATCTAATATTACTTCGTCGGCATAAAAAATATTGCTACAGGTTGTGATGTAAAAATAAATTGGATGAAAATAGAGGGCTAGATTTTCAATGGAATATTTTGAAATGAAAAATTCATCGAATTATTCAAAATAGATATTTTCATGAAGGAAAGAATGTTTTTTAACAAAATGGTTAAATTTCATATCTGTCTGTTTCTTAAATACTCGAGACCAAGAACTGGCAATATTAACATGAACGTAATGCATTTTTTTTGTAACTAAAATATTTTTTTGTCAAAAGCATTGGATCTCAAAGCAAAAAACAATATTTAATTGTTTCCCCTTCCAGATGCCATAATCTACTTGGATTATGGAGATTTGGTAAATACGGATGACGTGCCACTCGATACCAGCTTTTTGGTTACCGTTTTGTTTTTTTCCTGCATAGCTCCCACGAGTGACAAACAAAATCAATACAGATCATGCCGAGAGATTTTTCATATATTATAATATGTTGATTGAATTGGCATTTACTTGGTAGAACTCCATCGCAATAAGGTGAAAAATAGCAAAGTGTTTAGTTCTACAAATATTATTTTTTTATATAGTTGATACAAAATTTTATTTCGAAAACCCCCAATGTAAATGATAATAAATATCACTTTAATTTGAATTGATTCACTTTGAATAACCCCATATTTGTCATCGTTCTTAGAAACACTTCACGTCACGTGAATAAATGTGATACTATAATTTGTAATATAAATTAGGATATAAAAGTGGATTACAGAATGTATTGTGTAAATGTAGGTTTAAACATAGTTCTGATGAAGCAGTGGTGTACGAAGGGGAACTCCTTTCAATTTGTCGCCCCCAATATTTCCTCTAATTTTGTTTTTAAATCACTTTTTACTGGGTGGCTTAATTTTTTATATGTATACAAATAATTTCTTGAAAAATATTGTATGTATTTTTGAAAATGCTGCACCTCCCTTGCTACGCCACACTGTGATGAAGACATACACCGAAACAGCTATCAACAATATAAAAAATAATATTTGTAGAACTTAATACTTTGTTATTTTTCACCTTAATATTATTATAATGTATTCTTCAAATACTGTTGTTAGCAAAAAATGTTTGATGTTTATTATGGCTAAAAGCTTTAGAGGTCTTCTATTATAGAAAAATTAAGATAAAATCCACACTATTTTACAAATGGGAAGCAATAAAATTAAAGTTTCAACACACATGTGTTTTTAATGTAAATACATTTGCAAGACACCTGTTCAAACTTCTACTTAATTCAAACAGACATTGAAATGATGCCAATTGAATCTTAAACAATAGGCACCGGTAAAAATAAAAATACATTCTTATGTCACAATTTCAATATAATTTTTCACGATCATTTAACAGCAGTTTAAATATCGAAAGGTTTGCACTAAATTTCATTTGAATTTTTTACAATCTGTACATGAGAAACAAAAATTTTCTTCTACAATTTAAAATAAATAATATTATCAACAAAATTTATAATTTACACTACACAAAAGAAAGCAACGAAATCATTTAATTAAAATTTGTTTAATTTCAAAATATTTACTTGCTGTAATAATTATAAAAACAGCAACATCTCGCACTCCTAATTTTAAACTATTACAAGTGAAAAATTGTTATTTTGAGTTAACAATATACAGAAAGGCTAAAAATAGTATATTTACCCTGTTAAAATAAGTCTAAACGAATTTAAGGGTTGCGACAAGAGGTTCTAATGAAGTTGGTAGTTTTCTATACAATTACTAGAAAAAGGAATGGTTGAATAAGGGTAAAATAGGAATACAAATTTAGTTAAACCAAGGGTACTCAAGCTAACATGGCAAGCAATCAAAATCATGTGTTTCAAAAGAGAATCACGTTAGGTATGAATATTTAATTCATGGTGACGTTGGAAATGGCTGGGTCACGTGCTGCGGATGCCTCCGGAGAGACTTAATCCTGCCTGTCTTTTCTTCCGACCGGTGAGATTCCAGCGTCCTGGACGACCGTCGAGTACCATCAATAGGATGTACTAGGCGGAACTGAGAGATGCTGGCATGTCACGGAAGGAAGCAAAGTAATTGGCAGGAGACAGGGAAACATAGAGCTGCTGCATGGTACCCATATAATCCACATAAGGAACGAATGGTCAAAGAAAGAAGAATAATCTTTAAATTAGATTATTTCAGAATGCCATTTTTTAATTGTCGTAGTTTAAAACTAGGGGTGCGATACTATATGTTGATGTTTTTCTTTCTAGTTTTATAAAATTGATAGAGAAAGGATAATATACATTAGTAGGTAGTTAATTTTTTTATAAACTTATAAAGATTTTTATATAAAACAACTAAAAGCCCTAGATAGAATATTATACTTGAGACAGCTCATGTGAAAATGATTCAAAAAAATCATTCAACACAATCATTCTTCATCTATAGTGAACAAGTAGATTTGTTGAAATTCACATACTAATATTTTTTTGAGAAAAAAACAATGCCAAAAATGATTTCAAGCAAAGTTTAATTCCAATATTGTATTAACTAAAAATCTGGGTATTGTAATACTTTTAATATTTTGGGATTGTATCATGGCATATTTCGATGATACAATCAGTCATCTTCAATCTTTATAATACGGGCTCATTTTTTTCTTTACATCAGTGTACCCAAGTACTTCTACATCAAAATTGTTTATTATTTCGAAAAGATCCATTGCATGACATATTTAATATATCAACACTAGAATATGTTTGAAATTTCGTTTTTATTCAAGCAGGGAGGTGATGCCTATATGGTTAAGAAAAACTGATCTAGACAAAGTTGTTATCATTCATTTGTAAAATAATATATGTAAAGCATACACGTTAAGGCGGTATGAACAAAATAACACCTATAGCCCGAGAAAGAATAATTTGAGAGAATGTTAAAAAGAAGTTGATAAATGTTAAGTTCATTTGACTGTGAATTAGTTATGATTTTGTTGAATGAAATTTTATATAATACAACATAAGAGGTGATACAAAGGCACCAAGTAATGTGCTGAAAAATTATTAAATCTATTAATTCTACTTAGACGAGATTCCAACACAAAGTTATTCTAAAAAAACAGTAGATATTACGTCTTTAAATGGATACTGCATATGTACCAATTTCCAGCACGACTGCAGCTTAAAAACCTGGAATGCACAAAAATTGACAAATCTCATCGGAAGTTTTGTTCAATTGTTAACGAAAATAGTGGGTAAATATTTATATTTTTTTTTCGTCTACGGTCGCAGACAGAACAAGCACGATCGCTGAAAACAAGGATGCGTTATTTATTTTTCTGAATGTCGTCGCCAGTCGACAGGTGTCAAATATTATTGCACAAAATAATAATTAAAGCACACGATTAATTTTAATTTTGGCACTAGTAAAACAATAAACATTAAGCAGAGACTGTAGTGCACCTTTCGACTGTTCTGCCAAAATAAGCACAAAGGAAAGTAATTTTGGACAAATGAGGAAAATACATTTTTTTTTTTAACCATGTCCGCTCCCAATGTGGAGCATATGGACTCCTAATGGAGTTTATCTCAACAGAAGTGTTCCTACGAGAACTGCTTGTTACTCAGTTGCTCAACCTCTCTTTTTCCAAAGAGAGTAGGAATAGAAGGATAGGGGTAGGACAGGACTAGTGGTTAGCTAATTGCTCTCCATGCGCCCTGTTCATGGGATAGGATAGGAGGGAGGGGGGAATTCAAGACATCACATACATCCATGCCTTCGAACAGAAATTCAAAAATCGATTGAAAAATCAATTTATAAGACTTTCTGTACTGGGTACAACCCGTGACCTCCGTAGCCGAAGCCAACGACGCTGACCACTCGACCACACAGGCGGCTACAACTTGAAATACAATAATACTCAAATATTTAGATTCATCAGTTACTCTCCTTGTGCTAATGATGACAATGTTAGTTTAATAAGTTATTATAATATTTCCAATCGTTCTGAGGAATCCCTACCGTTGCAATTTAACATTCATTTACAATAATACTTACATTTATATTAGTTTTCTAGAAAAGCTGTTAAATCTATAACCATCCCCGATTTTGGGTATGCTTTGAATAACCGTCCATTCTTTCCAATATATTTCAAATTAAATGTTATCACCGATAAACCTTATGAAATTTAATACTATGTACCTTAAAATGTAAATAAAATCATATAGTTTCTCTTTCCAATAAAAATAGTGAAGTCGCTGGTTTTTTTAAGAAGTTAGCATTTTCGTAATGTTTATCAAATTGAAATTTAGATAGGCAGTCTCTGAACAAATCTGCGTGATTTTACACGCAATTCAATGTCATCGTAAGATTTTCTACAATTAATTTTCAATTTTAGATCTATAACAAAACTATGATCCGTCTTACTATTGCAGAATAAATTTAACTGGTTGCAAAAATTATAATTTAGTGTGTTCAGAATCGAATAACAACCACACTTTTGTATATTTCAATAATAAAACACAGAATCACTTGAAGCACGGTAATATATATTGATATCCAGGGTCATGAAACATGTGAACAGGCAAGCTTATCGGTTCGGTGAATGTCTTGATTTCTTTGCGATCAACGTATGTAAATATTAAAAATCAAGATTGTCGTAAAGGTGACAAAATGAAACTTTTACTTATGAAAACCAGGTCTTGTTTAATTCACTTCTTTACAATAATGATGCGAATATCACGCCCTTACTATGAAAAATTAAAAAATACGATTTTCAATTCACAGATGATTTATAAAATAGTTTTTCCACAATCAAATACAAAGTGTGATGTGAAATGCATTTTGTTAAGCAGTACCCGGTTAATATTAATTAAATAGTGAAACATATGTATGTATATATAAAAGAATATAAAATGAAAAAAAGTATTCTTAAATAACAATTAAAACAATAGTTTATAATTCTACTTTGTTAACATAAAAAGAACAAATCTTTGTTTCAAAAAATAAATACAAAAAATAGTTTTGAAATAAAAATGTTTTGCTATATCGACAGATTAGATCTCAAGTTATATGTTACAATGGTAAATACTATTAAACTAAAATTATTACAAATAAATAAGATGAATTATTCACTCCACGCATAAAGTTAACCAATACCGATGGATGTAAGAAAGAGCATTACATTTACGAAATTATTAATGGTTATAATTTGTTTTTACAAATATAGAAAATTCAAAAAGAAACAGTTGACAAATCAATTTTTCTGTTTTTTTTTTTAAATGTAATTATTTAATTGATAAAAAGGATTTTACTATTTTTAATTCATATCTACAAATGTGTTACTTTCTTTAGACATTTTTTGGACCACATTTGATCTGCTATTCATTCTCTGTGTCTTGAAATCGCTTTTTTTTCAGTATAACTGTAGTACTTGTAGTCTTAATCCGTCAATAAATAGTATATTGTTAATTTTTTAAAAATGGCATATGGATAATTATCTTGCTACAAGCATTCTCGAACAAAGTAAAATGGCTCTCTTATTTTTGGTTGATTACATTTCAAAGGATCTTATAATAGATTTTGAATGTGTTATATTTAATTGTACTTTAATCATTTTACTTTATATATAACAGAAAATAATTTAAGATTGTATAGAAAAAATATTTTTAACATACCGACAGTTGATTGCCAGTATCAATATTATATTAAATGCAGAGAAAGCACATTTAACCTAATTCATCGCCGTATGGAATAATTTTTGTCTGGTTCATAACGTTTTTCACAGTGCAGAATTAAATTCAACCTATTTTGTAGTTACTCGGAAACAAAATAATGTGTTGATGTATCGTCTAGTTGTGTGTTGCCGTTTTATACTTGCGATGGAACAAAAAAATGGCATACAAAATGCAAAGCCTGAATTATCCCGTCGGCAGTAACTATAAACGCATTATATATATCTCCTATCGACAGATCACGCTCAAATGGGGATATGGTGATCAGAGGGCGAACATGGATCCGTCTTCGTCAGGCTTTTTGGGGTTGGCTTGTCTCTGCCCTCGGTGGGGGGCTTGCGATGAGACCGGCAAGGAGGGGGGAGGGGAGGAAGAGTCGGCGGCGGCTGCTCGCTCTGCTAGGAATTTGTCAAAGTCGCTGCTCGTCACGCTCTCGTGGGGCTCCGATGCAATACCCGATGCCTGGAAATTTTAATAAAAAAACGTCAAATACAAAGATACTATGATCGACAGTACTGTGTGTTGTAAATAACATATTAACACATTATAGGCGGGAAGCGTAAAAAAATTATCGCAAACTGTCCGTTGCGTTGGTATATTGACTCATAATTTAATGGTTTCTTCAAAATAACTGCCACGGCAATTGACCCTTTTTGACAATAAGCAATAAACCTCACAATTTATTATGCCCTGAATGTTCGTTCACATAGTATTTTTTTAAAAAGGCGACACATGTTTCTCGAATATTTAGGGCATCAGATTTTACACTTCCAGTGATTGTACATTTGTAGGAATGAGGATTTTATACTATAATTATTTATATAATTGTATGGTATGAATTAATGTTATTTTTTATACAGAATATTTTGAATATTTCATGTTGATAACAAGTGGAGTGCTAACTACTAAATTAATAACAGGTTTTTATATTCAGCTTAGAAAAGTAGTGAAATTATGATGTATTCAAAATGTTTTCATTTTATTTTTAATGATTAAATGTCACATATGATTTATGATAATTTCAGCCGAAAATATTGTTTGGTTTAGAAGTTGTGTTGATTTTAAGAATGTAATATATTTTTGCGCTAATCACTAAAAAACGCCCGCTTATAGTGTTAACAATGGCAAGTTAATAGATAACTGGTTTTAAGCCACTCTCAATTACCGTAGGTGTATTTCTATTTTTTGACTGTGATAACCTATCTACCTGTCAACAAAATAAGTTTTAACTTAATTTCATTTTCTGATATGTCAAAGAATTAGTCTTCACTGATATAATTCATTTTAAAATAGGGAAGATTCATTGGTTAATTCTGTTAATTAATTATTAGTGATCGTGTAATTTCTTCTTCCACAATTTTTTTTTGGAATAAGTATAATTCAAAGCTCAGTGGGTGTTCATGATGATAAAAATAAAAAAGAAGCATGGGAAATATATAATCATGCAAACATACAAACAGGTAACAGTTTACTATGAATCTTCAGTATTCTTGTGCATCTATTATAGAGGAAAATATAGAAAAGCAGAACGCAACTCACAAATATGAGAACAAAACATTTCGCTTTCACCTTAGTAACGTAATTAAACATTGAAGTGCAAACACGACATTCACAGTGCGTCATGTATCGACTGAGGCGGTCAGAATGGTAGTGGCATATCCCGCAAGTGTCTAAGCGGACTTAGCAATTAATTAATTATTCAGATTAATTAATTCATTAATAGATTCCATCAATGTATTCAATTCATCCCTGAACATGATACAGCAGCATGGCTGAACATAATGCAAATATGTCTGATTCAACTGCTTAAGGGTTATGCCACTTTCGTTCTGACTGCCTCAAACGTGATAATTCAAGATTAAGGAGCTGTCCTATTCCCTATGCAGAATTATTTACCGCTTCGAGTGATGATTTTAATTTTATTAAAAGATAATACGCCTGTTGATTTCCAACATTAGATTGAGCTCATCCATGATTTCGTCTGAGAATACGGCGTTGTATATCTAAACATGATAAATTATAACTCAACTAGCTATTTTGGCATCACACAACATTCTCTTGGCTCCATTTTATTGGAGGTGCAACATATTAGTATATTACTTTTTTAATATTATTTACATACACCCGACACTTTTTTTACACGATTTTGAAATAACACTGTCCACTAAAAAGAATGACTACTATATATTTTTACGCAAATTATTGGTTCTAGCACGATTCCCAGAAAGAAAAAAGCACAGAAGCGTATAACAGATTTCCTAATAACGAGAAATTTAACAACACAAGACAGTATTAACAAACAAAAGGCTTCATTAGATTCTAACACATAAGACATGTCAGAAATTTCTAGTGATGAAAGCGATTTATGCCCAGTCCCTCATAAAAGTCCCCATATATATAATCAAGTAGTGATAATAAGTATTAATTTTTCTTGATTAAAATACATATTATAAATAATATTTTGTGTTATACACTACTGATTTACCTTTTTTCTATACTACAAGGTTTCATTTTTTTTACACGTTTTTTTGTGGAACATGTCTATCGTGTAAAAAAAGATTCGAGTGCAATTCTATCGATTGACGCTGTTAGCGCACGAGCGGCAAAAATATCTAATATGTAATGATTTCTTTTTGATTGTTAATATCGTTTGGTGATATGGGTTAGTTGAGACACGATTGGATGAAATATTAGATGATTGGGGGTGACGGTAATGATTGCGTAATCTGTACGTGCTGCTAATTGATGCTAGTCAAGTTACCAACCTCGTCGGCGCTCAGCCACGCGGCTATTTCATCAAAGTCTCTTTCGCTACCGTCGACCGCCTGCAAATCAACAACAGATGCCACAAAAGAACAAAAAATGAAGCACAATTTATATACATACAACAACAAGATATCGTAAAACACAGAGAGACTTATGACCAAACATTGAATACCCAATTGCAATACCGCTATTAACCCTTTAAGTGATTTGTTTGAGTAGTGTTTTCTTTCATCTATTGCCAAGTTTGCTACTATTATCGAATCATCATAGACAGGAAAAAATATGTAACTATTCGGCCGTTGTTGGCTACGCCTACGGAGGGCCCGGGTTCAAATCCCGGTACGGACAGTTTTAGAAGTTGATTTTTCAATCGATTTATGAATTTCTGTTCAAGGGCATGGATGTATGTGATGTCTTGAATTCCCCCCTCTCACCCATCCTATCCTATGAACGGGGGCGTATCGAGAGCGATTCGCTTACCACTAATCCTTTCCTAGCCCTACCCTATTCCTACTCTCTTTGGAAAAAGAGAGGTTGAGCAAATGAGTAACAAGCAGTTCTCGTAGAAACACTTCTGTTGAGATAAATTCCATTAGGAGTCCGTATGCTCCACATTGGGAGCGGACATGGTTTAAAAAAAACTATTTGGAAGAGACTAATCAGAACCATTTAACCCTCCAAGAACGAGGGTGACCATATGGTAACAGTAAACATCGCTGTCTATTGGTCCTACTATTCATCCTTTTTCTACCTGAATGTAGTTGTCTTCACTCAATTCTGGATAAAAAGGATACTGACTTCAGTCAATGATGCATTCAGCTGCGGGGATGGACATAACTACCACAAGTATATGCAATTTTTTCTTAAAAATGGACATTGTTAGATATTATTTTATAAAAACTTTAATTATTTATTGACACTACTTTTACTAATATATTTGTATTGAAATAACGTTGATCTGAAGAGGTCAAATTGTAAATATTTTTTAATTTTACACATTAAGCAATATTTCAACCGCGAATCTATGTGTTAACACAGCCAAAATATCTTTTACATAATTTATTTCCAACTAAGCTACAATGAATAAAGCTTACACTAAATGTTTTTTTTTAGATATATTTATTAAACAATTTGTGGTCACATAAGATTATTTTTTGGTCGATTTAGTCGAATGGATGCAATTGGATATTCAATGCAGTATAGTAATAGCAATGACTTAACATTAAAAAAAATTGCTGATTTAGTATGACTGGCGTTAGTTGACTCACAGAGCATAAGTGTGAGGGAGAGAGGCAACTAACACTGGCCAGACTCTAAGTATACTGAAGAGAAAATATATAATCATTATTCTTCTGCCAGAGAAGCATCGGAAGCAATAAACAATCAAAACATTAAATTACTTAATATTCACGTAGAAAAATAATAATTTTATAAAAAGTTGCGAAACAATTTCAGAACCTCGCATGCAATAAATAATATTGTTGAAAACATCAATAAGACATTCATAAATTTAAAAAAAAACCACACCATTTCATACGCCCACAAAAAAAACAATGACAATGCGGCATCCATTTTATAAAACACAAAAAATGCAAAAATAAATTTATAAAGAGGAAATTTCAAATTTCATAAATTTGTGTTTCACAACACCCTGCTAAGGCACTGTTGTGGTAATTGACAACATGGGCTATTTCGAAAATTAAGCCCAATGCTGCCTGCCGCTGGTCCAATCATTGTATTCTATGAATGCCATATTTCCCTGAGACCTGTCTTTATTATTATTTACCCGCCGTTATTTTTAAATAATTTTATTGATTTATTGGGTGATCTTTATTATTTTTTTACATCGTGAATCTACTAAGCTTTATCAGTACGTGGGTGCCGCATGATTTGAAATTGAAAAGAAGTTAATGAATCTATTTATTAATTGTTTAGCCATAATGGCAATGAAATCTGAAGCTTTACTCTCTTGGAGTATTTTCTTCAAACTATCAAATCCTTGTTCTAGATAACAGTGATTTTGGATTCTTATGTAAGTCTATGAATGAGGAAAACTTGGAAATATAACGGCACCAAACCAAAAATAAACTTACGTCAAAAGACTTGAAAAACACCAATTCATGTATTTGGTGCATTTGGCTCATTATCAAAGAACTCTTTCAAAGGTTCCCATGTTTTTAAAACCCTATATCAATTACTGGCATCAGGAAGAACATCCTAGTGCGTAAATAGGAAAAAAATGGTGCATTGGTATCAGCTTTAATGCCATGTATTGTTCTTTTTATTTTTACAACAATAATCAACACTGGTTAGAGAGAGATTTCAACAAATTCACAAAAAGTTTTAGGCCCGTCCGTACCCACTGTATAGATAGAGAAGAATTTGAAAATCTCGATAGTAATTATTTATGATTTGCTGTTTTTCCACATAATATCGGAACATTTTCCAGATCGCTGGTACACCACTGTCAGTAGGGGAAACTTTTCCCAACGTATCGAGACGAATGGCAACGTGCCATTTTTGATTGAAAATTAGTTAAGCGTTGTCAGATGTTGCCTTACATTGGCTATAGGGTCTCAATGTCAGCAAATTTTAACTCTGAAAAAACAATTTGACTTCAAAGAATTTACATTATTTTCTCGCCAAATTTTGTAAGCTAATGAAGTGTGTGATTTGCTACGATTCGTTGATTAATGTCATACAATTAAGTATAATTGCTGTCCTTAACAAAACAAAAACAAAAAAAGACAGCATGTTTACAATTATACATTTTTAAGCGTTTAAGAGTAATTGTAAAATATCCGATTCGTCGCCTTCAATGGAAAAATGAGCAGACGATATGCAAAGGATTTGGACTCACTTGCGGCTGGCCGGTAGTGGGCCGAGATTGTGAGAGGGCGGCGAGTCCCACGTTTACTTGCTGAGGTTCCAGATTGTCTGCGTAACTACTTGTTCTGTGGAAGAGGAACATTTTCTTTAATTTCTCATAACTTAAATAATTTTAAAATTACATCTGCATAATAATAATACTAACACTGTCTATATCATCATCGATAGATAAAATATCTCAAGCGTTCGCCCATACATTGTGAGTACACTGATGAAGTGTGCGAACCATTTCGAAAAGTTTGATTGCCACCTTCAACACAATTATAAGACACTACTGTAGGAGTAAAAACTTAAAAATATCTCATATAGCAAAGACTGACCCCATGCACTTGATGAAGAACAATCAGATGCTTATTCATATCCATAGTGGAATGCATCATCGAAGCCTGCAAAGCTTTCATCATGTGGATGTATCGAAGTACATTGAGTAAGCTAATAAAACTTATTTTTAAAGTTGGGCTGAATCAAAAACATCATTAGCGACAGTCTTAAAATATTTCTTATGGGCCCTGGTAATATGCATTACGAATGTAACTGAAAGCTACTCACCCGTTTTTGGAGCTTTCATATGTGAGGTTTCTTGATTGGGCGAACATATCAAATTCGTCTTTATCGATTCCACTGACGGGAGGCTTTTGCGGGGTTTTGTCAGCACCACCCAAACCTGACATAAAAAAATGTCAGGATTCATGAATTAGAATATTGTATAGGATTTAAAGAATAAATACAGTATTTGAAACTATCTATGTTATGATAGCTTTAACAATTCCCAGTGTACAGTCGCAATATGCGTTCAACAATAGCACACCCAAGTTTTGCAATTAATAAAGTCATTGTTGAATTATATTTTTGATCACTTTTAAGGTGTTCACTGTCAAAGTCACCAAGTGGTGGGAAGGCATTACATTCAAAATATAAAATCAGGACTGGTTTCGATCATGCCGAGCATTATCAACTGATTAGTATTTTTAACCCTAACAATTTTACTTTGTTCTGTATAAAATAGCACTGTTTATATTGTATTCTCTGAGCGAAAACGGTCCTGTTCATATAAAGCAATGGTTCCCAAACTTATTTCCCCCGTGGACCCCTAAGCCCAGTATTTTATCCTTCGTGGACCCCCTCCCCCAGGATGCATAACAGTGAAGTTTTCAATTTTTTTAAAATACAAATATGAGTACACTGTGATAGGGTTTTTTGTATAGTGGACAATTGTAAAAAAAAAATGTTAATTTTTTATTCTTATGAGTGATTTTTTTTAATGAAAATGAACAAATCAAAACACAATCAAATTCTTACATAAAATAATAAAATCTGTTAATGAGAGGGATGAACCTGATGCTCCGATATCAATTGGTCAATATTTGGGTTCAAATTCGTACGGTACAGTCGTAAATCTCCACGTTCAGTGATTTGCAACCGATTTCTTTTTTTCGTAAGAAAATTAGTAACTGCACTAAAATCTCTCTCCACGAGGTACGAAGAAGAAAATGCTATCAAAAACTTTCTTGCGATAGCCCACAATACAGGATAAGCAACAGGGATATCTTTCTTCAGCCAGAAGTGCTCATTCATTGAATCATTGCTGGTATGAAACTAGTAGAAACTTGCGCATGAACGTGAAGGATGGTAGGGAATTAATAGTGGATGTGAAACGTAAAATTTGTCAAATATATTTTGTTTAATAAATTTAAGAGATAGTTTACTTTGACCTATTTAAACCCGCATTATTTTGATTAAATTTGATTCCATTGATTCCGGTCCGTGGACCCCCATTTACATCTCGTGGACCCCCATTTTTTTTTATTCCTGTCAGGGACCACGGATGTCCGTACGGACCACTTTGGGAACCTATGATATAAAGTAAAAGTGGAATTAGTATAAATGAGTATTTTATTTTTCAAATTATATTTTTGTAATTCACCTTCCTGATTGATTGATTAAATTCACTTTTATGAGGTTTATGGATCAATCGTATTAAATAAATTACCTCATACAATACGATAAACTTGTGCATAGCATGCTCTGCCCAAAATTATATAAATTGCAAATAAATATATAAATAAGATTACAAAACTAAATCTTGTTATTATCAATTGATAACTTAATATTATTATTGAAAACGGAGTCAATGTAGATTAATTTTCATAACATGCAATTTATCGTTAATTCTACATTTTTTCGTCTAACTACAATTTTTAATGAGCATTCAAAATTATCGATTCATAGTATTTTGTTAAAACAAACAAATTATTTTCAAAACATTTTTTGAATTGTTTGTGTGCTTATGATTTTTATATTGTGACAAATTTTAATCAAATAATTGTTTCAGAATTCAATTAAAATTTATAATACTCTGTGAATAAATTGGTAATTCTGTTCTAACAGAATTACCAATGGTGCATCGCTGATATAATATAAGCAAGCAATCTATTAGAGCAATGTTGCAAAATAGTCAAATTAGAAATAGTTTAAAACTTAGAAAAAAAAAAAAAAAAATCTAATAAAAAAAAATGTTTATATAATGAATAAAATATTAACTCACTTAATTTGGACATGTTCGGAGTTTCGTCACTGAGATCTATTAAGGCCACTTCGCCAGGATTTGCTGCAAATACAAAATGGGTAAAATAAGAATAGCAAATCAATCACTGGAAAGTGTTCGAAATTGATTCTATCTTATCTAGTTTGAAAAACAAACAAGTACCCTATATTTTGAATATAATTCGGATTCAATGCATACCGGCAGTCGGCGGCGCACCCATGGCAGCAGCTAATACAGCAGAAGGATTCTGCGTGGCGGCTGATACTCCTCGGTTTTTATTGAATCGCTGGTGCCTCAGAAGCAATCCGTTCAGCTCATCGTTAACCCGGAGCAGTTCCCCAGTGAGGCTATCGTCAGCCAACTTTCCGATCAGCTCAACTAACCGAGACTGCATCGCTTGGAGGGTGCTATTTAATTCCTGCAATGAAAAAGTGGATGGTTTACATGTTTTTCTAATATGGAGATTTCATTTTTGATTCTGGTTTCTCATGTTATCTGAAATTATCAGAATAGATCATTGGAATGAGTGTTGTGCGTTATTATACCACAAAAAGTTTTACTGTCAAATTGAAATGTAATTTACAGTTCGAATTAAATCGAGCTTGCAATAAAAGCGGTAATTTACATAGTTCCAAATAGCAAACACAGCAGTTATTAAACTGGTTTCGCATTCATGGATCGGGTTCATAGCTCAGTGGTCAACGTAGTTGGCTTCCATGCCGGTCCTTATGGTGGGTTTGAATCCCAGTACGAACAACATTTTTTCAATTGATTAATCAATTTCTCATCGAAGAGATGGATGTTTGTAATTTATAAAAATACCAATAATAAGTTATGTTTGTCACTGTGTATCATCTGTGGTTCGTGTCATTGTCACACGCACAATTAACAACACAAATACCGATAGCTTGAGAGTAAATCTCACCTTAAATAGCAGGATGGAATAAAGTTCTAGCCAGTAGAAAACACTGTAGTTATTCAATTAACTTCCACAAAACATTTTAAAAAATTGATACAAAACTGCATAGATTTTTAATTGTAATGATCAAGTCTTACTTGCAGCAGTTCCAGATCGCTGGCGTGATGCTCGTGCGGCTTGGTTGCTGTCATTTCGTTGAGCATATCGGCCATGACACTCATGTTGCCTTGAACCACGTTTAAGTCCGTTTGCAGCTTGCCTACCTGATTAGGCGAGAGGTTAACCTGGAAAATAATTCAAGCAAAACGACAATAATGATATGAATTGAAAAATAACCACATTAATCTGTAACCTGTATGGCTCGATCAATATGGTATCAAAAATTCATAATTTAAAAACGGATCAAAAAAAAAAATTTTTTAACTGATCAGATAAGCATAACCCCAATTAATTGCAGCTCGAGGTTACTGAATCAACCACCAGTGTCACATGTAATGCCAACGAATGAGAACTATTACCACCACAAAAACAAAACAAAAAGCAAAGACCACACACCCGCCTACGCCCAGGTAAATCCAAGACGATACGCGGGAAAAGCAACATCAAAATACACCAGATGAAAAGGGAAATTGGAGCTCAGCTCTACCAGCCCCAGAATTTGATGTATAAGATACCAATCAATTTAAAACATTTTTTTGATTTCAAAAGTATGGGATATTGAATTTTCACAACTGTTTATTATATTATTGTGATAATGAATTGAATAAACAGTATTTTTCCTGCAATAAAAGGGTTTATGTTGAATGCTTCAACAATCACTTCAATCACTGAATATTTTCATTTAACTATGCAATGTGGATTTGTTTATGCAGATTAAAATGCGAGTGGTCGGTGGAAAGAAGCTTAAGGGAAACTAAGGGGTTATCAATAATATGTATAATATTGTGCTCAAAGTAAGATGATCACCATAGATGCCGGAGGTGTTTCCCTGGCGCCCCTCGGCTGAGGCGAAGCGGCGACTCTTTGAGGAGAAGCTGTCACTCCGCAGTTGTTTTCTCCCACGGCAATTCCTACAGCCGGAGGAATTCCACCACCCATTACACTCAGAGCCGGATTCGGGAGGATAGCGACGTCCGGTTGATCCTCAGGCACACTCTATTTGAAAAAGCAAATACATCACAACAGGCCCGGCATAAATAATATACAGATACCAATTATCAATGTACTAAACCCGAAACACATATTACTAAGCTTACCCGTTGTGGTGTATAGATTGGTGCCATTGTGTCTAAATCTGTCATCGGGAATTCAATTCCTTTAGTACGTAATTCTTGATATATAGAGACCACACCCTGAAACATTTTAAAAATAATACACACTGTAGGTAAAAACCAATATTATATCATTACTTCTTATAGAATTTAATAAGATATCATCAGCTATTTTTATTTAAACCAAGTGCAAATTGATCTTGAGATGAAAAAACGATACGGAGAATATTTGGTGGCACTGTCCTAACATGTCTACTGAAGGATGTACCGATTCTTTTTTAATGTTAGAAAAAAATATTTGGCATTACATTTAATAAGGCTCTATATCAGGGGTGGGGAACCTTGTCTTCTCTAAAAGCCGCATTCATTTTTCTGATTCGACATGAAGGCCGCAGTAAACATTGACTAGGGAATTTTTGATCGGAAACAATTTCATGCCAATTTCTAAGGCATGAAATTGTTTTCTTCTAATTTGCAGATTTTTTTTAGGTCTTTCAAGGATTTTGACATTGAAAATCCCAAGAATTTACGAAATTACAAAAATTTACAGAATTAGAGAATTGGCCAGAAGGCCCCGCAGGTTTCCCACGCCTGCTCCAGATATTTGGATTTCTTTAACCTTTTCCTTACGGTGCTAAAAATCCCGCGCGCTCCGGTGATATGTATTTACTACGACTTATGAAAAAGTGATTTAAATATCGGAAAAATAAGAGTATTAATGAATACTAGCTGTAAGCCCGTTGACCTCAACGGAGGGATTTTTGTTGCATTTTTAAGTAGTCAGAAAAGTTACTGGCGTGAAAAATAAATTACTAACCTATTTATTGAATAATCCAGAAATTCTGATAGTAAAAGAAATATCTCGGGGCGTATATCGACAGCCCTGCCCTGCAGTATTTAAATTGTAAATTATTTATTTTTGGAATAATGTTCTAGTTTGCTAACAACTATTTTTCGTAATAGCAGAAATTTCGTAAGTTATTGAATTTTTGGAATAATGTTTAAGTTTGCTAACAACCATTTTTCCTAGAAGCAGAAATTTTGTAAATTATTTAATTTTTGGAATAATGTTTATGTTTGCTAACAACCATTTTTCTTAGAAGCAGAAATTTCGTAAATTATTTTATTTTTGGTATAATTTTTAAGTTTGCTAACAATTATTTTTCCTATTAGCAGAAATAGACCTCGTAAATTATTTAATTTTTGGAATAATGATTAAGTTTGCTAACAACCATTTTTCATAGTAGCAAAAATAGTCCTTGTAAATTACTTAATTTTTGGAACAATGTTTAAGTTTGCTAACAACTATTTTTCTTAGAAGCAGAAATTTCGTAAATTATTTTATTTTTGGTATAATTTTTAAGTTTGCTAACAATTATTTTTCATAGTAGCAAAAATAGTCCTTGTAAATTACTTAATTTTTGGAACAATGTTTAAGTTTGCTAACAACCATTTTTCATAGTAGAAAAAATAGTCCTTGTAAATTACTTAATTAGGACCGTCTTTCTTGACGTCATCGAAAATGCGAAATCGCGAACATATACTAACGAAAAAAGTATGTATTTAGTATGAATAAAAAATGGCGACAGCGAGGCTGGGGCGGAGGAGGGGGAGGGGAAATCGCGGACTATCATACAATCATGCAATCATACGGACATTATCGAGTATTAATATATAGATTGTTTTTATTAATCATATTTCAAGTAGAAATGTAACAATTTTGTAATATTAGCGCTGAAAATTGTCTGAAAACGAATCGCAAATATCCGGCAGTACCGCCGCATATGACAACTTACGTGTTACTAAATCGAGTGCCGGCAGCGACGTTTCATACCAGACGTGGTCAAACTCGTGCATACAGATACGCACACAGCGAAATGCAACGCCAAACATTTCTGTATTGCCGAGTCTATCCCCGATATGTCGACAAATTATTTATTTGCTTCACTCCAGATGAATAATTATACAATTTTTTTTAAATATATAATTTGTAATTATGTTAAAAGCATGGACCGTAATTTCCTTCAACTTAACAATGCATATTAAAAAGGTTTGGAAGTTACCAATAAATCAGGCTGATGCTGGAAAGCATCCGCCCAACATTGAATCAAGCTGAGGACTTTTTCTTGAACTGCTGTGGGAGGATCATTCTTCGGTCCGATCAATTTGACCTGTGAATGAAAAGAAAATATGTTTTAAATTATAGTGCAGTGAATATATTATTACCTGTAGGGTAACATAAGATATCGTCGCCTAAGAACTGTACTAGGACATATAGGTATTCTGTTTTTGCTAGAAAGATTCCTTTTCCTTCAATAATGTAAGGGCTGTCTTTGTTTCTCTCTTTATTATTTTAAATCTACCACTCTAATATGACTAAAAATATAGCACAACATTGCATAGCATCTCAATACTAGATTTTTGAGATGTCCCGGTACAACTTTCAGGCGACGATATCAACATTACAATATGTTTTTAGATTTGAATTTGGAAATGAATCTATTATTCATTGTGAGCTGCTATTTTTCAATCGTTGTTAAATGTACTTATTCATTGTTTCTTCTGAATTGTGCCACTCAGTTTAGTTAATTTAGACTAGTATCAAAAATATTCCTGCATCTTTAATGCATGGGTATTGATAAATTAATTCCTAAAATAATAATTTATTATTTCAAATGTTTAATATTTACACTGGAGTACCGAAACATCGAAAATAAGATCGAGGAGCGACGGGGTACAAAATGATTCCAGAAAATTTTTCGCAATATTTGAATTTAATTTATTGAGGTATCATTGTAAATATGAATGGTTGAAATAAAAAGAATTTTTCAATAATGCACCCCATAGAAACTCAAAAGTTAAAGCAGTTGTTTACCATTTACTTAAAACTATTCTGATTATATTTATTGTAACATATCAATCAGCATATTGTCACCATACGTGATTTAACAAATCAATCAAAAAAATGCATATTACCATGTCATATCAAACGAACAAACATACAATAGCTAAAATATTTAGCATGAAAGTATTGACTTGTTGTTTTTAGAAGTCTAATGCATGAAAATAAGCTTCATGGATTAATTGCGTGTTTGAAAAAGCCACCCCACTGTTGTAGATGAGGAGGATAAGAATGTGTCATTTGAGGAGAAAAAAAGGAAAAATAAAAGAGCTAATGCAAACAACAAAATTACAGTTTTGAATGCAAAAAAAGTTATACATAAACAGAGTATGGTCTAACAGAGGTCTTTTAATTTTGATTCGATTATGATGTTACCAATCTGTGACAATTATAGATAAAAAATGTTTCCATGTGTTAAGCCTGTGAAAATCATGGCGAGTGTCATTGATCTATGATGATAGACATTGGCATTTTTATTTTCTAATTAATATTGCAAAAGTGGTTGGATGAGTTTTTTTATCAGTAGTATAATTATAGACAGTAGTATTAATACTATTTTATTAGAAGGAGTATATAGTATATATATATATAGGAGTATATATATATAGTAGGAGTAAGGTATAATTGAGAATAAGGTAGTTAATGTTTTTCTGTACCTGTATGAATTTATATTTGAGTGATAAAATATAACTCAATATGTGTTGACAATATGTCCATATTCATTTTTCAAACAATCACGGAACACAATGTCATATAGATTTAAATAATAGCGGTAGATGATCATGTTCATAAATGCATTTGTAAATTAAATTAATTCGCAAACACCCACATGCAAAATATAATAACCTAGACTGTCATTATTCTCAATTTGCATTCATTAGCTGGAGAAAAACAACATTGACATTCATAATATGGGATACGTCATGAAAAGATAATGATGGTGTCAAAATTTTTGTCTCAAAATTGAATGCAAACAAAAAATGAAGTCTATCAAAAAGTAATATTAATTGCTAAACTTTCAAAAATATGGTGGCAAATGTAACAATTAATTTTCCTACATGTGTTTGTTTTACCGCATTTGATATGTAAGCATTTTTACTCTTCCCACCAATATTACTGCTTCAATTTTAAAGAAAATTTTATAGCTGTGATACTTAATATAAAATAAATTCATTTTTTCTTAATTATTTATTAGTTCATAATAGAAACATTTCTATAATATTATTGGCAACGGTGAAAATGACTTTGAGAGGTCTTCGTATTATATTTAAAAAAATAAAAGCTTTTTGTACTAATTCCACGTTTATTTAATATGGTCAGGATCAGTTTCGTTCATGACGAGAATTTTCAACTGAAAATGCTTGTGATGTGCGAAACCTCTCCTGATCATTTTATGTAAATGTTGAATTAGTATAAAACAGTGTTTTGTTTTATGAATAAAACGGGTTTCCACCATTGACGGTGGACACCTTAAGTGTTCTTTGTATTGTTTAACTATGACTGATCTTAACCAATTGGCTGAGTATCTCAAAAGAACTTGTTTTTTCAGACGATACGAGACATTCAAAACGTAAAACATCCAATTTTCAACTTAACGTTTTCTGACAGTATACCGACGATATAACAAACATAAAAAAATATTACTGCACGAAATTAGCTCAAGTTCACCTTTAAATGGAAATGTATTAGTAACGGACACACATATGTTGTTGAAAAGGATACAATAATAGCTAAAATAGATAAGATCAGCAAAACCTGTTCGGGGAATGTCAACGAACTGTCAAAACAAAATGTAGATAAACACACAAATTATCAGGTGTTGCATAACTAACCAACGGCATTTCTAAGCAGGTAATATTGCATTTCGGATAAACTATTGAAAAAAATTATACATATTTAGATATTCAAATTTATACTACTGATAATATTTATTTCCGCTCCCAATATCCAGCATATGGTATTCTAATGGGGATCATTACAAGTTTTTCTATGATAACTGGTCGTGACTTATTTCCTCGTCCTATCTTCTCTCGAAGGGCTATGATAGCACTAGTGATCAGATAATTGTTCCAATCAAAATTATTATAAAAGTATTTTGTCGCTATAAATGAAATTCATAATCAATTGCTATTTAATATAAAAATTTATAACTTTCTCATTCCACTGGTTGTGTTACTAGCCGACACATGTCTGGTGTCTAGATCAGGGGTTCACAAAGTGTGTCCCGCGAGAAATTTGTCTTCGACATATCTTTCATAGCATATTATCCATTTTAGGATGGGAATTCAATAATTGCGATCGCAGTCGGCTGACCCTGTTAAAATGAAGAAATCTACTAGTTTAATGTCCATTGTGTATCAATCAAACAAAAATCAGGAGGTTTTGAAAGATTATATACCTATGACATGTGAATAGATAAAAATATTGATAACATGATAATTTACACAATGACTCAATTTTAGAAATGTTACTCATTCCACTGGTTACATTACCAGGTGTAAAACGTGTTTTACTTATTTGAGAAACAACTTCAGACACTGAAAAGAAGAAAAAAAGGATCTTAAGATTAGAAATTTTGCTTTTAAGCCCTTCCTCGTAATTGGCCCATGTCATGTCAATTCAAAAGCAGCTTTTTGACAGTATAGTTGTCAAAAACACTAAATATTAAATTATGTTTAAATAAAAAGTTTAGCAGCCCTCCAATAATTTTAAAAAAAACAGATTTTTGATTGTAATATTGATTGATTCAATTATACACTGGAAAAAAATTGGAAAACCACAAATTAACCACAAAAAAATTAAATCAGTCAAGTAAGATTATATTACAGTATTCTAAATAAAATAGATATAGTAAAGAACGAACTATGCAATCATTATATCTTTGAAAGTATTAGAAATTTAGAATTGCTCCATAAAGGGTTTTGTTATTCACAAAATTTTAGCAATAACCCGCCAACACTATCTGCAAGCTTTTAAAAATTCGAGAATTCCTAACGACATACTAACTGCTTAATCGGCAAACTGGCTAAAACACTCAACAAATTTTTGAGGATAAGTGTTGTTAGGAAGTTTAATTATAATAATATTTAGTTTTTTCCCTTCTCCCGAAAGAAGTTAGCCGATTTGCAGATGATACAGTTGATTATGAGTAAGCCATTGCTTATTATTAAAAAGAAGATACAAAAATAGACAGCAGACTAATGTATTTTTTTATCACCTTAAATGACATTAAATTGTGTTGAGTTTAAGTTCAGTAAAAAAAAATGCTGCGTAAACAGGTTAAGAAATGCAGGTGATTCATTAACACTTTCATGCCTTGTCATTATCCAACAAGTATAAAAAAAAAAATATTTATATCAAAATAATTACATGGTTACCAATGCAGATTTTTTTGTAATCATGTCTGCCTTCAATATGGAAGCATGAGGACTACAGACAGATCATATTGCAACAGAATTTTTTCTGTGAGAGCTTCTTGTTAATCAGTTGCACGGCCTCTCATTTTTTGAAGAGTTAAGATAGAAGGGTAGGGCTAGTAGTTATCGAATCTCTTCTGCTACAACCAATTATTAGGATTTGATTGGTGGGAAGACACATCAGACATCCATGCAATTAAACACAAATCTATAAATCAACTAAATAATCAATCGATGAAACTGTTCAAAGTGGAATCCTGCAGCGATATATGTCATAATCTCGTCACAACTTTTTTTTTCAGACCGCAGAAGTTGAAGTTGTGTCAGTTGAATGATAAGGTAAGTTTGAAAATATTGCCAGGAAAACTTGCAGGTGGATCCGTCCAAATATGCGAAACAGTCCAAAAAACGATTGTCAAACGAGTAGGAATCAAATAGACAAAATGAAAACGGTTTATCATAAAAATTTATCACATTTCGGATGTTCACAGTATACTCTTGGTATCGACTGAGGATACTCGAGAGGGGCAGAACCGGTCTTGAATGAGAAGTGTTTTATATTGCAAAGTTGGAATACCATTTAATTTTTTATTCATGCTCGCTCGCAATGTGTAGCGTATGGGGTCCTAATGGAGGCACCTCAAAAGAAGTTTTTTTTTGTGCGAGAACCGGTTGTTACTCATTTGCTCAACCTCACATTTTTTTATGATTGTAGGGACTGAAAGGATAAGACTAGGACAAGACTAGTGGTTAGCTAATTACTCCATGGACCCAATAAGTCATCATTCAAATATTTGATAAAAATATGCTATTTGAAAAAGCCTATGCTGAATATTTCGAATGTGGGCTCCAATGTGTTAAGTAATAAAAAACAAAGCAGATTCAAATTGCTTTTGCTGTTGACAAATAATTATCATTACTTTTTTACAGCCAGTGGGTGTAAACAAACATTATTTATTTGCTTATGATACCTGCCTGTCACAACAACAAAGCGGGGTATATTAACTTTATGATTGGAAATGTTGCAAGAAGATAATGAAACAATCTATTTCAAAAATCGCAGATGTGCTATGCTGAATTATGGTGCATCAGTTTTGTGTGTTTAATGACGTCACAAACATTATTTATTAGCTCGCTTTTGGCCTAGGAATAGATGGAGCCACATTTATATCAATGCGGACTGTCTGAGGCACACAGCTGTACGAGATTAAAACCAAATGCCAATTGTTCAATGCTTGCATTCTACCTTTGGGAATAGATGCTTGCGACGGATAATAGGGGTGAGGTTATTTGATTTCAGAAACTCAAGTGATTAGGGGATGTACAAGATAGCACCTGTCACATCAGTGGTCATAGAGAGACGTTAGAACTGGCTGGGTGACGTGCTGCAGATGCCTCCGGAGATCCTTAATCCTGACTAGTGAGATTCCAGCGTCCTAGACATACATTGGGTAAGATTTTCCTATATACTCCACATAGAGAGCGTATATGGTCAAAAAAGAAAGAAGAAACATAAATATACATGGACACGATGGTGTGCCTCCAATAACTTTCCTTGTCTTACCAAAATGCCACATTATCACCAGGGCTGGATTTTCCTGTAAGCTAACTAGGCTGGAGCTTTCCACCTAGAAAGCTCATAGAATTGGTTGAAATGTTTATTGAAAGTAAATAAATATTCGACTGAAAGAAAAAATGGTAAAAGTTGTCATCTTCGTTTTTGGACACCGACAAAGGGGTTTGAATTATTTTATTGCAGGGTCTGAGTCCCACCCCCCTCCCCTTCCTGTATCGACAAGTTTGAGACTTTTAACAATTATTCTCTCTGGGCTACAGTCAAAAAAGTATGAAATGGTTTCATGTTAACGTTCATCCCAGAGATGCGTTTGGACTGTTTATAGACAAATCAAACGCATCTTTCAATTTAGGGGGGTGCTCACAAGTAAAATAGCTATGAGCGTCTCTTCATGTATATCCAGCTATGATTATCATAGAAAGTAATATCTGTTTTCAATCTGTTCTGAAAGTAGTTTCTGTTAGAGCAATTATTTAAGAACTAGTTTTGTCCTAGCTCTATCCTTTCTATCCTTACTCTCTTCGAAAAAAAAGAGAGGTTGATCAACTGAGTAACAAGTATTTCTTGTATAAAAACTTCAGTTGAAGGACCTACATTAAAAAGCCACATGCTTCACATTCGGAATGGCTGTGGATTAATACAATAATAACAATACCTGACGACTGACATGCTGCCAACAAGCTAACAAGCTGGATTGTAGCAATAACACTGACATTCTAGTAATTTTTAAGTATATGAGGGCTCTCACAAGAGGTTAGTTGGTTTAGAACTAATCACTTCCTCTAAGCTTCATTTTCTGGATCGATAAGGATTGGTAGAATGCGGTAAAGAAAACATCATAAACAGACATGCCACTTAACACAAACACAACAGCATTGGCCACTTGGCAATGCGACTAGCAGAATTAGATATATCATTTTCAAGGAACGCTGATGACTTATAATTTGCTACGAAGACAAAACATCTTAACTGCTATTGTAGGCATCAGGCTACAAGAACTTTTTAGAGCCGAGACTTATATCTAGATTTCATGTTGTCAGTGTTTCCATTTCATTATAAAACAGTCATGATATAAAATTGCACACTCACCAATTCTTGTATAAATTCCTTATTGCACACTAGCAGGTGAAACTGTTTGTTGCAATTCTTGACGCACGTCTCGAGAACTGTCAAAGTATACATTACGACGGTGTAATTCTTGCCGGCACTCTGCGTCATCCTCTTTTTGATGGCTTTTATTGCATCGCGTGGCCCGTCCGCGCTGGCGTTTATCAGATCACATATTTCCATATTGAGGGCCCAATTTTCGGAAGCAAGCGTTGCATCAGTCGCTTGTTCTAAAAGACAATTAATTTCATTAAGTTTTAGGTTTTTAAAAATTTAATTTGACTTCGGACCAGTCGCACTACTTTCAGTTTTAAAGCTCAAAACCATATAGGAATAAGTTTACAAGGATGGGTAAGGTAGAAAAAGTTTCAAGTATCAAATAAACCAATACTTTTAAAATGGAAATACAAAAAATTATTGAAAATCAAAACATCGCTCATCTGGTGCAAGGTCACAAATGCTAAAAAAATGATATTAATGCTTTGATCGCCATGGGGGTCACCGGTGACCAGCGAGGAAGACCTGGCTTTGAGTTGTTATTCATTACAGCGCAAGCGGAATCTGTAATCACATACTGTGATTTTTTAATATTTTTTAAACTTTTGGCTGCCGTAGAAAAAAGTAGGTCTTTACCTAGCACGCCGGCTATAATTTGCAATTATTCATTTAATTAGTTATTGACGAGATAGTTGTCTCCGGCGTGTTGAGCACAAAAAATTTTATGAGATATCTCGTCTGTGGCAGCCATAGAGTTAACGTGGTATTTGTTAATTAAATCAAAAAACCTTATAACTTTTAAAACTTGGAACAAAATTTAAATGTATTCATACTCATTTTGGTAGTTATCTTCTAACATTGTAACCATTTTCTTCACAGCTGCTTCCGTGTGCAACCCCAATTAATGCGATACCTATTTAGGTATCGCATCAATCGGGGGATGGGTTTACAACAATTTAAGATATCGAGATCAAGGGTAGAGAGATGCAGCTAATACGTCTGGTTATTAATCCATATCTCGATACGTCAGAGAAGTGGGTAGGTTGGAATAGATTGGAAATATCACAGCCGGAATTATTAATTGAAAATTAATAAAAAAAAAAGTAAAATATGAGCAGTATTTATAAAGTGAAATTTGATTCAAATGAATTTGCGTTAATCAAATACCAAAAAAAGGAGAGTTTTTCTGTAAATAATTTAAAATAGGACAGATGTTTTTAGTCAATATGATGAAGATTATAAATTATTTTATGGATACATATATTTAAACAATAAATATCTTCCTTGAAGTGTTGATAGTCAAAATAAATGAATGCATGAACTATTTGCGAAGCTAAACCAGAGGTGTATTTTTTCAAAATGTTTGTCAACATCTTTTTGAACAAAGACTATTGAACTGATTTGAAGTAGGTATAAATAACAAAAGGAAGTTGAGAATTTATTTCAATATTGTAGATGTTTGCAATAAATTATATCTCATTTAGATAAGGAATATATTTTAGAGAAAGTTCATGAAATATAAGATATAGATATCGATTTCTATAAGAGAAATCTTTAAAGAAGTAGAACGTATCGAGACGTAACATAAAACCTGAGTCACGGGATTACGCCGCAGTCGGTCGCTAATGTAATCGATAAAACAAATGGAATTAACGAAGGGACTAGCTTACCTATCTTTTGACCGACAACGGTGGAAAATGGATTTCCACTCAATGCGCCCACATTGAAGAAAGACATTTTCGGTGTTTTTATTTTGCAAAATATCGACTGTCACTTTCCAAAGTCTTGTTCGAGTTGTCAAATACACAATAAATAAAGAACGTTCAAAAATGTCATGAATTAAACTATGTTCGCAAAACTCTGAGCACCGGTAACAATACTTTTTGAAATAAATGTTTTTTGAGAGAACTAAATTAGTAATATAAAAAATTGTACAAATAGTATACTTATTAAAATAATTATAAATATAATAAAAAAATAAGCGGATAACAGTTTATTTTTTTATTATATGTACAATGAAATAAACTATTTTCGTTTTTAGTTATTCTATGAATTTCCGGTTATTTGTGAAGAATAATTATGAAATTGATAGTTGTAGGTGCTTTTTTTTATTTTCACAGAATTTAAGCACTTTTAAAAAACGAGACTAAAAATAAAAATTAATAATTTGAGTTATTGACACAAATTTTGTTTCCAAGATTATTTTGTTTAAAAGATAATTATATACCTTAGATGTTTGAAGGTAAATTGTGTTATTTTAAAATTGCTGAAAACATAACAAAATATTTCAGTTTTAGTTCAAAGAACTTTTTTTTGTTGTACAATATATTTAGGTACTATTTAGTTTCATAATCGAACATGCTAATGCGGCAAATTCGAACGAATAAATTTTTGGTTGTCATGGATATGTAGCACTGTTTTTATGTTGTTACATTGATATAAAAAATATTCGCTTAAGGCGAACTTAAAACATCATTCCCTTAAATTTAATAAAATACAAAAAATGACTAGCGTTATTATACATCCTGACATTGAGCCGGGAGTCATCGACAATAATATGCTTATAAAATGTGTTTTGGAACAAGGACCAAAGGGAGAAGCTGGTCGCTTGTTTGCAGAAGAAGGAGTACATCTGGAAGATGTGAAAATACTTCGTCTCGAGTTTTTGAACATAATCCGTATTGATCATTTATGGATGTTAAAATCATTGACAAAATTAACTCTCACCCACAATCATATAGAAGTTATAGAAAATCTTGAAGCACTAATTAATCTAACTGAGCTTGATGTATCCTTTAATAATATAGAGAAAATAGAAAATCTAAGTTATTTGATAAATATTGAAGTACTCATGCTAAACTACAATAAAATTGAAATAATTGAAAATTTGGAAAGTCTGGAAAAACTTCTTGTTTTAAGTGTAGCAGGAAATAGCATTACAGATTATAAAGAGGTATGTAAATATAATAACACTCTTTAATACTCCCGACTAAATCTTTCATTACAGCAATGCTTATTTTTTTTATTATTATTTGGCAACACAGCTATTGCAAATACGCCAAATTTTTTGAAAATAGAAAATCATATGATATTAAGCTTTATGAGAATTATTATTATACATGAGATTGACAAATCAATCGAGATGATCATACTTTAGAAAAACCATGTCTAATCTCGTGTATCCATCTACATTTGCAAAACCAGTAGCGTTACGCAAACCTTTTTAATGGATGCGTTCTGCACTCCGAGCATGTAGAGCTTGTGACGCAATCCGAATGCTGTTGGATTTTTGGCAGACAAAAAATAGAATGCAGTGCATTTGTAGATGCCAGTAAACCAGGGTTATAGTGTTTACGTCGTGTTTGTGTTCAAGATTTACTATAATAATGTTCGCTACATTCAAATAAACACTGTAGAACTGTTGAATTCACAAAACACGTCTCGATTTGAGTAGCTACAGGTTCGCGGAAAGCATCTGGTTCACAAACGTAGGTGGATGCCAGCTATAAGATCCCAAATTTAAATAGAAAAAAATCTAAATTAATCCTACTGAGACTTAAGCCCAGACCGGCCGAATTCTTCGTTCTGGTCCTTCTTCATTGAATTGGTCCTCAAGTGGGTCAAATAAATATTATATTGTATGCCTTTATCAAATTCATACATTGATTGCTTGAATAAATATTTGGTCAACATCTCAACCTCTATTTTTTAAGAGTGATAAAAGGGTGGGTCTAGGAAAGAAAGTTTGGTCAAGTAAACACTCAGAATGATTTATTGGAAAAAAAAATGTATTGAGTTGCCATTCGAGAATTCGAATTCTGACGATGAATTCTCGATAAGCATTGACCAATCGGCTATGGTAAGTACGTATTATTAAAAAGATCTTCATTATATATTCTTAGGTCATAAAGTTGCGCCAATTCAAAGAACTTCGATCACTGAGCTTTAAAGACAACCCGTGCTGTGAGGATCCAGACTGTATGATCTTCGTGAAAGCTGCACTACCAAGAGTTACTTACATTGATTACATTATGGTCACTGAAAAAGAAAGAGATGAGTGCGCCACTGAATACAAGTAAGTCTTGTTATAAATAAACGCATTACATAAAAAAATAAACATAATATTATATATTTTTTTTTGTCCCCATTAAATGAATTTAGCTATGACAATCCAACAAACGCGTGGCATATCTTTAATGTTTATAACCCGGTTGTGGGGAACCTGCAGCTTTTTGGCTACTCCAGTGTGGCCTTTTGACCTGATCGGCCAATTCTGCTAATTTCTGTAATTTTGTAAATTTCTGAGATATTGGATTCGAAAATCCTTGGAAGACCTAAATAAAAAGGTCCCACGCTGGTAATTTTGGGAAATCCGCAAATTTTTGAGCTTTAGAAATTGGCATGAAATTGTTTCCGGCCAAAGATTCCCTAGTCAATGTCTACTGCGGCTCTATGTTGAATCAGAAAAATGAATATGGTCTTTAGAGAAGAAAAGGTTCCCCATTCCTGGTTTAATCGGTTTCCCTATCCCAGGAGAAGTGTACAGCACGGAAATGTTCTGTTTTGATGTAGCAAAAGTTAGCTATAATAATAGCAAGAATTCATCAATTCCATTCAGGTGACATGATTTCTCATAAAGATTAAATTGAAGTTTTAATTGTATTTTTTAAATACTTAGTTTTGAAATATGGTAGAATTTTCGAATTTGACACATTCTTAGCACGAGTAATTATTTTTATGAGGTTATATATCCAAGTGGACGGAGAGGACCTCCAATCCCATATTCATGTGATGTTGGTAAAATTTTGCTTTATTAATTTACAGGTCATTTATAAGACAATTGGACGAAGCCGATGAAATAACAGAAGCGGCGAGAATCAAGAAGCATGTTTATGATGCCCAAGTAAAATTCTACAAACTGTCTTTTGTTGAATACCTGAGTGGACCTGAACTCTTTGAAAAGATGTTCGAACAAGATGCAGATGGAATTGTTCTTCTAGAGGCTGGGAGAGAATTGAAGGTGTTATTTGAAGAGTATCCTTAAAAAGTGTTATAGATATACAAGTAGATTATCTGATAAGTGATTATGCTAATCGTGTACAGTAATAGGAAATGTTTTTTGTTTTATTTACAAATCTCTACAATGAAATATGGTCATATAACATAATCATTCTTAGATAGAAATAACAATATACTAGTGATTAGTGAATAACCGGTGTTTTTTTTTGTACTCACTTCTTGTCGAGCTCTTTATGAAACATTTTTTTTCTAATCCATGTCCGTTCTCATTGTGGGTTACCTCTCTTTTTTTCGAAGAGAGTAAAAATAGAAGGATAGGGCTAGGACTGTACTAGTGGTAAACTAATTGCTCTAGCTTTGCCCTGTCAGTTTTATGATTGGAGGTGTGGGAACCCGTCAGATGGAATTCAGATCAATATTTTTGGTCAAGTACGTTAGTACAAACTTTACATATTTTCTATCTAGCATCCTTTTTTCAATAAGCTCTTTTAACGAGGAAAAATATAATTTAGTTTCAGTAAGAACACTATTTCGTAAAGTGTAACTCCAAGAAAACGCAGATCGCCTACAGTACATTTGTAAAAAGGTATAAAACTATGTTTCAACTCCTCAGAAACTTTAACTAATGCATTAGGTTTTTGATTTGCAATATGAAGATTGAAGGTTCAATGAAAGATCCAATAAAAAGGCTATAATCAGTGTTTCCCAACGTTTTCAAAGAAAAATACTTGAAAGATTATTGATGCTGAGAAAAAAGGTACCGTAACCACGGTCCACCTTGTCACGTGAGAAAAAAAGCCCTGGTTACTATTTTGAAAAATTTCATGGACACACGGCGTTTGTAGAAACAAATATGATTCTAGAATAATTAAGAAGAAACATTAGAGTACTCGCATAATATATACAAAAAATACATTTTCTTAACAATATAATTCAAGATATATGGTGCATTACATTCAGACTATGCAGGGACTCGTTGAGTTCGGACAGGCTCAATATTCCGTGAGAGAAAATGAAGTCAGAATGTTTCAGGAGGTTATCGATAACGCTAGAAATAAAAGTCTGGTCAAATGCAAAGGGTAAATAAACATGCATCTTTTGAGAGATGGCAGTTTTAGATATGATTGTAATCTTTTTAACAAAAAATTGCAACTTTTCAGTAAGATATTTCAGAATAAGACATCGAAATTGAATGTATACAAATGGCTGTTTTTTTTAGATTAGTCAACGAATATATGAAAGAAAAGGAGCAACTCCTTGTATCAATTTCATCATTGGAAACGCCTACTTCTGATGGGGTAAATTTTGATGATGTAGAAGAGTCTTTGGTAGAATGCAATGAAATGTTTTCACTGTTAAATAAAAAACTGTGGGACGTTCTCATGACAGAAGAGATGGCACTCTATGAACAGTGTGAAGTAAGTAATTCCCGTACTCCCCATTGTTTCAACTGTGGCCTGTTTGCCATCGTATGAAGAAATGTACCATTGTATCACGAGTTCCATCAGCGCCACAACCATAATTGTTTTTTCTGTTGAGTGTATTTTTTATTATTGATGCGTAGGAAACCAGAGTTCAGTTTGGAGAAAACGTAAAAGACCTGGCAACCAAGATGAGTGAAGTTTCGAGAGCGGCGTTTACTCTGTGGCGAGAGAGGGAAAGTCAATGGACAATCAGGCAAGGAGATGTTCTCACGAAAATGATAGGGTTGCAAAATCCCACTTACGACGAATCTTCCCAAATTGCAGAGGTAATTTTTGATGTGCAAAATTATTTAAATATGCGACAAGAATAGATCTTACAATAAATTTGGTACACGTAATTATACCTTAAGCAGTTTTATAATTATATTATGATAATTGTTTGTAAACTAATTTAATTCAAGTTAATGGGAGATAGAGATCTGCTGATGGATGTGATAAGTCAGTCGGCAGACAATCACATGCGCTTCATTGATGAGAGGGAAGATCACATTATATCTCGGATCAATACATGGCAGAATGATATAATCGATAAAGTCAACTGGTATGTTTCAAGCGACAGTTAATTATTATATTTGAGCTGGTCAAAATATTAAGTATCATTTGGCAATCAAGTTGAAGAAAAAAACATGACGCCTTATGAGCTTTATAATTTTTTTTTGTTAATTTACTGAACTTATTAAAAACAATGTACGATTGTTTTATTCCATTTCAGGGAAGAGGTTGAGCGCAACAGAAGTAGAGTTTTAGAGATAAGCTATTTGTTGGACAGTGAAAAGGAGGAATGGGAACGTCTACTGAATGATTTTGCAATGGAAAAAAGCACTCCAGATATGTCTGCGCTCCTTCATAACAAGGATTCAAATCTTTCATAGATTAACAAGTATGAAAGTAGGGTAAAGGAAACAATTTAATATTTACAAATATACTTTATTTTATTAAAATGATTCTGATCTGTTAAAAATAAGCACTTATATAATATGTACTTCTTTCATAACCGAGATTATAATACTAACAGTTTTTAATGAAATGAAAATGAGTCTATTCTATTCGAGAGGAAAATAATGATGGATATTGTCATTTTATGCACAGAAAACATAGAATGTATGTGTAATGATAAATGTATCAAAAGTACAAAAATATACATTGTTGGCCAAGTCCAATGTGCGTCTAATATCCTTATCTACGATCGTTACAATCTCGCCAAGATAAAACCTTGTTCATTATCTGAAGTTAACATTTGCAAATTATTCAGCTGTAGTAAAATTGACATTGTATGCTACCATTAGAACAATATAACAAACACATCAATTTAATTCAATTTGATTTACACTTCAAAGCTATTTAATTTATCAATCGGCAATGAAATAACATAAAACTAGACAAGTTGTTTTTCAGTGATCGACAATTTTGGCTACTTAACATAGAAGATAATCAATCCTGAAAACAACGTTAGGCTAAAATAGACTATTTGATCGGTCGCTATATTACATGGATTTACTTGCTCTTATTTTTAAGGGCTTGCATATACATCTCGAGTGATTTTTGCACTTTAGGATTTGTGACAGTCATAACGAATATGTCCACATCTTGATCCCTATTCTCCTCCAGGGCTCGGAGAGCGTCTCCTCTGAATAAAGTCTTACTCATGGATCTGGCTTGAGGACTGATTTTGTCAAATCTGGAAATGAACTGTTCGGCTTTGACGATGGCGTCAGCTTTGTCGGTGGCCACTTCATCAATGAGACCTATCTGAAAATGGAGAAACTTGATTTATATCTCAAGTGTAGGTCACGTAACATTTATTTGTCTATTTTCTGTGAATTAAATTTGCTTCGGCGAAAACAATACAACATATAAATTTGAAAATAGATGTATAATTAAAATTTTAATAAAAAAATGAAGACAAAAAAACAAAAGTGGTTCACTAAAAATGTCCATATCTATCGGCAGTGAATTGAGTCATATATATTGCTGGGGGTTGTACACTTCAGAGATGTTCAAGAGCAAATGGGTAAGAATAACAATTATATTCAGTTGGAATGGAGTGGTCTTATGTATTCTGACGATGCCTCTCTACAGTTGAAAGTCAGAAGGACATTGAAAGCAAAAGCTTGCGGCGAGTACTAGGGGTACAGGGGATGAATTTGTGAGAATTTTCAGAGGCAGTAGATTTAGGCATCGGAAGTCTTTTCTTTCAGCCAACCGTCAAGTGTTGATGAGCACCTATACTGCCATAAGGGAAAAATACTGACTGAAGAAATATTCTGAGCAATGAAAAATCAACTCAATTAATTTGCTTTTTAGTTAATACCATAAATTGCTGACTTACGACTACAGCTTAAGCCCATTTGTTTGACCAGCAGGCTGCATTACAAATTATGGCATACATTATAAGTTTATACCTTCAGAGCCTCATCAACAGAGAAAAGTGTTCCCATGGTAAGAGCCATCTCCGCCTGTCTTGGAGAAATAGTGTTTCTCATTGTGTTCTGGAACCACGGCGGTGCAACAATACCCAGCGCAGTCTCATTCAGTCCAATTGTAGATTTACCGCTCACCATGACACGGTATTCGCAGCACATTGCCAGTAAACATCCTCCGGCTGGGGAATGTCCCTAAAGATTTTTACTCATATAAATTTTAAGTCACATAGACATGGTATCAGAAGAAAGAAAGACTTTAATAATACTATATTGCAAGATTTTTAATTATAGCACAGAGACATTGATTAAAATTTTTCATTTATATCATAAATGAGAAATGAAGGGTGACATTTTTTTACAGGAGGGTGAAGATACAAACAAAATCACTACTGATCACAATATTAATTAAATGTGCTTGAAGAGGAAGTCCCATAATTTTGTTGTTTACTAAAAAAGTTTATTACAATCACAGTTTTTATTAATTACCCAGGATTCTAGATAAATCATTTTTAATCCTTTATATTATTCATTTGTGGACGTTTTTGCTGTACTAAAATTCTTATTTATACTACAAATAACATACATATTGTTTTAATTGTATTTCTGGAAACTCTGAGAGAACTCAAGCCATATTATTTTACACAGCTGAAGGGTGAGACAATTTTCAAAAGAATTATGAGAAAATAATGGCTGCAAAATTAAGTGTATAATATCATTGCGGATATCTACAGTATTTTGAAGTATTAACAAAAACCACAGAGATTTGTGTGGATATTATTAGACACCTAGTATTGCTTATTACCTATGAGATGTATGCTGGCTTTGTCACTTCCTAGTCTCAATTTTTTTTGTTTAGAGTCTAAATCATTTATGTAGAGTGATAATGTAAAGATGATAATGCCGATCATAAATTAATTTGATAAATTTAATGATCCCTGATAATAATTGACTAGCAAATTTTTTAATTGGAGGTCATTTATAAGTCAATATTAAACTAATATAAAATTTAAAATAACTTTGATTATTCCACGTATTGTGTAACTGAACTAGAATATTAAACTACCTAGCACACAGAATGTGTGATCTGCAATATCAACCATTCGTGAGCATTGCATTTTTAGATTGCAGGTTGCTATGTGGGACCTGACTCAATTATAATTGTTGTAATTTATTTTGTCTTTGCTTAACAAATTTATTAAATAAATAATATAATTTAAGTATGCCCTACTCAGTGGCTAAACACGATTTATACCCAATGCACGAGTTTTTTTTCTTCTTCATAACAATGTCAATATACATCAATTCCAAATCAATTAATACTTCTTACAATTTATGTAAATATTATATCAACATTCAAACATCGCTACCATACTGGAAATTGTTGGTAGAATGATAGGCAACAAATGGATAGTTCTAAGTAAACAGCAAATGAAAATTTGAGCTTTTTGGAGCATACGGCCTCCTTATGGGAGTTTTTTATCCTCCTACAGGAGTTTTTCTGCGAGAACTGTTTGTTAATCGATTGCTTAACCTCTCTTTCCTTCAAGGACTAGGGATTGATATGATACAAGCTAGTGCAGGGATAGTAGTTACCTAATTGTTCTCGCTGCGCCTCGTTATTTTGGGATTTGGAAGCGTGGGAGGGAAATTTTAGATATCACAAATAAACATGCCTTCGGACAGAAATTGATAAATTAATTGAAAAAATGCTGTTCGTACTGGGATTGGATCCTGTGAGATCTGTCATGGAAGCCAATGGCATTGACCACAGTACTATGGACCCCACCCATAAATTTGCATCTTACTGATAAAATAATTTGCTGTGTTCTGTTAAATTAGTATAATAAATACAGATGAAGAATTTATATCCGAAGAATCTCACTGTGCACTTATCTTATTTTTATCAATTGATGATATAATATATTCAGGTAAGGAAAAGATTAAAATCAATATTTAGACAGCCTTACATTGATGGCTGCAGCCGTAGGGAAACTCGAGCCGTATAATTTCAACCATACTTCTTGGAGTGTGGTCCAGAATTCTCGCACCCTAGTGGGGTCTGGTTTGTACATTTCAGTAATATCAAGGCCGCCAGAGAAAATTGTCGGGAGAGACTGAAATAAAAACATTTCATGTCATTGGTCAAATTTTATTCAAATGTTCGTCTGATATCATTAGAGCAAAGAAATAGACTAGATATATGTCATTAATATTTTTGTATAATTTTGTCTCTGATGTAGGCGCTGTTCGTTTAGAATGTTAATACTTACAGAAGTCAAAATGGCGCCTCGGGATCTATTTTTAGCCAAATCATCAAAAGTTGTAGAGAGGGCTTGCAACAATTCTAAATTCAGCCCGTTGACGGGAGCTTTTTGCATCGATACAGTTGCAACACCAGTCTTGTCGTTCACTTTCACATCCACCAGGGGGGCACCCGAGCTCATCCATCTCGTCTTATTGGAGAAAGCAGTTCTTTCTCCCAATAAGAGTTTCCCGAGTTGACGTGCTGACATCATTATGGCTATTATGTGAAAAATAACAATTTTAAAAAAATAAAAGGGCAAACACACTTTACTTAATATTTGATTAAGCAAGAGAGAAAGAAATTAACAACACACGACTTGTCATTATTAAATATATATATTATTAAATTTGAATTTCACATGCTGTATATTGAATATTATATTTGAGGCATCCAGCAATTGAGCTAGCTTTGATTTAATCTCACTGGCAGAGCATCAGTATTACTGCCATCAACTTCTGATTGTGAGTTTTATAACCATTATAATCCCACTATTTTGTCACTAACAACCCGGGTTTCGCTTTTCGGTTCAAGTGCACGGATGAATTTAAATAAGTGTATTGCGCATATATATAAATTAAAATTATTATTACTAAGTTAGAAGCTATTGAAGGCAATAAGTATTTTTTTTCTATATCATCATCAATAGCTTTTAATTTAAGTAATATTATTTCTACAAATAAAAATTCTGAAATCGGAAACCAGAGTCGAATTAAAAGAAAAGGGAAGTTAATTTGATAAATGAGTCTACTGTGACGCAGCTGACCATACGCACATTTAAGAATCTGGTAATGTGACATGTGCGTGTTTGTGTGATTGCCATCAGGCATATCACATATTTTTTAAATTAACCCATTTAAACAATTCTAAATCTGGTAAAGAGGATATCTCCTGTCAGTTACCATCTGGTCCGAGCGGGTCAAAGTAAAAAAATGTGACTATTAACTTGATGGCTGCCACAGACGAGATATCTCGTCAATAACTAATTAAATTAATAATTGCAAACTATATCCGGCATGCTAGGTAATTACTATTAATTATCTACGGCAGCTAAAAGGCTAAGAAGACTATTCGGGTCAGTGGGTATTTTCATATCATATTTTATAGTCACTTGAAATCATCAAATTGGTCACTTGGTTACCCGCGGGTCATAGGTTGCCGAGGCCTGATCTAGTCTAAGTTTACATAGTGAATTTCATATTTTATTGTTCAATTAAATATAGTAATTGAAATAAAATTACTAATTTAATTTTAAGCCGAATTAATTTACATATTCACTTTTTATGTTAAGAATGAATCAAATTTTGGGTGTTCATGAAATAATTATTTTAAAACCTGTTTGATTTACATAATATAACTTTTTTCGATAATATTATCTTACATTTTGCAAAAATGAGCTCGATAGTATTTTCGTTTAAATTAAATTCACTGTGGCGACGAGTGTGAATGGAAGAATACTGTTAGAGGTATATTTATAGTAAAATTACGATTCCTGAATTTAAAAAAATATTTTCCATAGTTACCAAATTAACACACCAGACTTCTAGTAATTACTGGGATATATTAGATAAATAAAAGGATTAATAACGTGAAATTATTTTTGCAATATTTATACAGGGCGATAAGATTATATTCAACAGATGCCACGACAGAGGAGTACAGGTAATGTCAAAAGAATTTTGTCATTATTTAAAATATAATAACAATATCATAAAGAAAGGTTGAATAGAACACGGGCAATCTAAACATTTGAATGAAAATCATGCAATAAATTCAAAATTACACTCGGGAAGGCTACTAAATAATTGAAATAGTTACCGGTATCCAATAGAAATTATTTCGCTTCTAATATTTACTATATGATTGACTTCTAAAGCTTTTAAAATAGATATAATTATTTAAGATTAAAAATTGTAGTACAAAGTCCAAATAACTGACAGCTCTCAAACTTTTCTTATTATTTTTTTCGATCGGTGTTCGTAAAAGTAACATTTTGAATTATTTTGACACACCGTGGCAAAATAGTTAAAATTTAAATTAAAATAAATGTTGTGTTTTTATCTTACTGACTAACTTACTTAACTATGCTTAACTAACTGACTTGAGAAAAAAAACAATTTTTAAAAAACAAATATTGAATTGTTTAAGAAGTCATTGGCATTATAGAGAAATCTAATTTTTTATCGTTCGCTATGTTATCTCACTGATTTTTGACAGCTAAAGTCAAACATTATTCTGATAGTGTTTGGTCAGCGAAATTTGCCGACTATTGTGAATAAAATTGCCGAAATTATGTCTCTGGAACAGACCGCGTGTGATGGTAAAAGCTTGGAATAAATCAAATCGTAATTCATCTTCTATATTTCTACAATATGTATGTATATTTAAATTATAACCTAAAACTGTTTTTGTTTAGATTTAAAAGCCTTTGAAAGAAGACTCACCGAAGTCATAGCATGCCTTCAACCGGCTACTATGAGGTGGAGAAGTAAGTAGTTCATAATTAATATCTTTATTTTGCATGGATGCTCATAGCTATGTCATCATTAGTCATTCAGCCGAGTCAATTTTTTTTATTCACAAAAATAAATAATCAAAAACATTTTTTTTTATCGATCAATCTGGAGAGAATAATTCTTATTAATTCAAGTATTAACTACATTTTTGGAATCGTTAGTGAATGTAAAAAATATAAATTAAATAATTCATTAATATTTTCCAAGACTTATCTTGAAGCTTTTACTTACAATCGGTGTCTAGATTCTTATTGAATTCATCTGAGGGCACGTAGTACTTTATTGAAATTGATTCCAGGAAGGGAATTATATTAGATGTAAACTCCAGTATAGTATATAGAGGTCTATCCATCAGTTGATAATGCTCGCGATAACTGCAAGTGGTTCTAATCTTTATAACAAAAAACATCTGGAAAATAGAACAGAAAAATTGTGTTTCATTTTTTGTGAATAGATCACTTATAAAATAATAATATTAAAAGTTTTACTGTTGTTAATCTGTGTTTATTTGATCAGTTCTTTTAGGTGTAATTGGAGTATGCATAGCAATAGGGACTTGGTACTGGCTCACCGATCCTCTGACTGCGATGGTTTCTCTATCACAATCCCTCTTCAATCATCCCTGCTTCACCATAACAACTATCGTATTAGGTAAAGTATTTTTAAATATCTCTCACAGTATCATTGTAATATGATAAGAGGTATAGACGCTATGTACATTCTGTTGAACGTAGATAGAGGTTTATCTCTTAAACATAGTAGGTCATATCTAAATTTACCAACGGACTGATGATAGAGAGAAAAAATCTCTCAGTGCGACAAGGTGAGTTTATTCACTGCAATTTCTTTTCATATAGATATACCAGTTCTTATGTCATACTAAAGACACAGAGGAACAAAAAGTCAAATGAGGCGATTGGCAACGCAAAGACACATGGCAGGATAAATGCCATCAGTTAATCTACTCTGAAATTGAAAAGAGCTATGTGTCGCTCTAAATGGATTTATCCTACTTGAATAACGCCCCGTATGTTATGCTGTCAACACGGGCACTGCGAAGGCCGAAAAACAAAAGAAAACAGCAACAACCCCATGCTTTTGTTAAGCCATTGGAGCATAACCTAAGGCAGGGTTTCGCAAACTTATTGTGCAATGGAACACATCGCAATAATGAAATTTTTACCGGAACACTGCTTTTTTAGGTCGAGTAATTCATAATAGTAAAAATATTTAAAAAATATATATATATTTTATTAAATCACTTATTATTTATCAATTAATTATTTTTAAAACATGCTACATACAAATATGAGTAAACAAAGCTCTTAGTGATTTAAAATCTCTGCCTAATTTTTGCGGAACACCTATTTTGGTCATGTGGAACACCAGTGTTCCGCGGAACATAGTTTGTAAAATCCTGACCTAAGGGGTTAGTTAGGGGGAAAGTCAGCGATATCAGATCTAGGGGTGACCTGATCTGAGTCGCTCCATGTATAAGTGAAGCTACAACTGTTATGAAAAATTACTGAATTTACATCGATTTGATTTTATTTAACGAATTTGTTTGCGTTGCCAATTTTTTTCTCGATAATTGCTATGATGAAAAAGGTCTGAGGATGTTCAGAGTACCATGCAAAACGAAAGTGTATCAATTGCTTTTTGTATACTAAATAATAAAAAACCAACTTGAAATTTTTGAAGTATGAAAAAGAATTTTCTATGAGTAAAAACAACGGTTTACTAAATGTTTCAATTGCTTTCAGTTTTCCTTTTCCTGTTTGGAATCCACAAAAGAGTGATCGCTCCGAGTATCATCACGGCAAGAACCAGGACTGTGTTGGCGGATTTTAATATGTCGTGCGACGATACGGGAAAATTAATCCTCAAACCCAGACCTGCAAACAACACTTAAATTAATTTAGGATTATGAATTATTTATTCTTTATTCAGATTTGACATAAATAAATAGACAATTGTCACCGGGCGTGGTTGTCTTAAAGTGTTTCGGTTGATTGTTGTAAAATGTGTGCAAAGTCTCTTAAAATTAGGCATACTGTGATGTTACCAAGATTCACAATTTTTAATGTATACCTTAGGTACCTTACTATTCCTAAGATCACACATTCTTGTTTGCGTTATCCATTGTGATGCTTTCTGAGTCATCACAGCTGTGAAAACTTCAAAATTAATATTGATCCATCACAAAAAATATTTGAAATACTAACAAAGTTGTATTTATAGTAAGATATATTACCATATCCAGGTCCTGGCTGACTTCAATAGGCACCATATACAAAAAAACAGGTGAAATTTAAAATGGTGCCAGAATTCACTGTTTTGTGACAAAAAAAACATGAAAGGAATCAATAACATTAATTATCTTATGCAACATTTTTTTTACCCCTTACAAAATTTGTTGTATTAAAGAAAAATACAGGAAAGACATCTGCCGTAAGTTTGAAAAACTAAATGCGCTGTTGTTAAAACGATGAAAGGTTTTGTTTAATTATTTTTATGAAATAAAGGAGATGGGATTTTAAATATCGCGTGCCCCAGTGCATTATCTTGATTGGTCCTGATTGTTTTTCTTCTTTCACCATATTCACTCCCGATGTGGAGCATATGGCCACCACGCAGCACCTCTATGTTTCCTTGTCTCTCGCAAATTGCTTTGTTTTCTTCCATGACATGCCAGCATCCCTCAGTTCTGCCGAGTACATCCTATGGATAGCATCTGACGATTGTCCACGATGCCATAATCCTACCAGTCGGAAGAAGAGCCAGGCATGATAAAGGCTTTCCTGAGGCATCCGAAGAATGTGAACCAGACTGTTTTAACGTCACTATATTACCATTGACATGACAATATCTTTTACGTTGACCAGTTTTTGTCAGCCTATGGACAGGAACTAGCATTGTCCTAGACCAGTGGAAAGGAACCTGCAGCCTTAAGGCCGCATGCAGCCTTTTGACTTGATCACAAAATTATACGCAAGCATTTGGGAAAAGAGAGTAATCAACCTATTATATGTTCGACAGTCAAAAAAAAAAAGGGGGGGGTGTTAACATTTTCTCTACTGCGGCCTTATGTTGAACCAGATAAATGAATGTGGCATTTAGAAATGAAAATGTTCCCCACCCCTGTCTTAGACAGTCCGCATTGAGTTGACTGTGGTGCCAGCTATTCCTTGATGAATAGCGAACTCTTTCTTTGTACTACGTCATCCAGGACATGTACGCCGACGTATCTGAAGCCGTCAACCCTCTTGATCTGTCCAACGCTGGTCAGGGTCCTAACTACTGTAAGCTGATTATTAAAGTCATGTTTTATATTCCCAATTATGTCCCATAAAGTATGTAAATTAATCACATACGTTTTAACAAATTGTCATTAGATTTTTTATTGTATTTAACGCTAAGGAAATGTGAGATAGTAATTATTTATATGCAAGCGACGTTATCAACCGAGGGTATATGTTAGTAGTTGTTGATTATCATACACTATTGTTTTACTTACAGTCCGTCAACAACATTGGAGTGAGTACAGTTTTGATCGTCGTTAGTTATTTATGTGTACATATTGTATAGCAGATAGATTTGAGGGATTTCTATTTGTCTATTTAGTTATGTAAGGTTTGATTAGTACATTTTTATGTTTAAACATTTTCACCTGTTATGATGAGCAAATGAACATATTTTTTATTGAAAACTATTCAACAGAAATTGAAATAAACTTGTTTATTTACAAAGTTATGCCTTCATTATTTATTACTGTTAGTTACCCAAGCTTTACTAGATTTCCATATCCATTAGTTTGCCATCACCTAGTCCCACAATCATCAAGATCTTGGAGTTTGGGGTTTCTACCTCAGGGAGAATATGGCTTCCAGCTACATCTTGTACCCAACTCTATCCAATGTGGCAGTATTTCTATTTGTTACGAAGATCATAGAATAGTCATCGACAACTCAATTGAATTTTAAGCCGAGTACAAAGCAAATTGCGTCCGAGTTCAAATGAGCTGAAGTCTCAACAAGACGAATATCAAATTTATTGTTTCAATCTAATTTGAGATCTACAGGCGTTTGTGATGTCTTTATTTATGGAGTTGGTGTCAAGTGTAAGACCGTTGAATACTGTCTAATAACCCAATAGACTGGACCAATTCACTGCTTTACTTGAAGCTAAGTTTAACATTAAGAAATATTTGAACAAAGCAGTACATATATCGTCACCAATATTGTAAGCACTTCCCGGAATGAGTGCGCGGGGGCTTCCCAACTTGTGCGCGGCCGAACACACGCGCAGCTTAGAGGGAACGTTGGCTGTGATGCAAAAACATTGATTAAAAAGGATAAATGAAACATCTCTGTTTATTGTGTACGTTTTTTTATGTTCGCCAAAAGTAGTTTATTTATTCACTTACAATCATTCTAAAACATCCACACATAAAAATGGTAATATAACATTATGATAGTTTATACTCTGCACGAGTTACAATAATTTCTATATTATTATTTTATCGATAACATGAAATCAAGTCATAAGATATTATTCATAAACCAAATAAGCCTCAATGATTATTAATTGGAGACATTTGAAATATGCAACCGTAATGTAGTTAAATTCTTTAATATACCTGATGAATTATTCAAAATGGCAGTCGTGAGATATTCTTCTAATGTTAAATTATATGGCAAGAATTCAAATACACAATAATTATTTTTTTAATTAAATATTTGTTCAATAATGCAGTAAGTGTGTTCATAAAATGACAATGGTTACATCAATATTAAACTATTGTATTCATACTTTAGAATCAGTTTACACACAATATATCGGTTATTTTGATTCAGAAAATTCTGCGACTGAACAAAAGTTCGATGGTTCCTTCATCACCAATGCATTTCCAAATACCATAAAAATAGAGTAAGGCGGATAAAATATTTCAACCGTTATAAAAATGTGATTATTTAATTTAATAAATAAACACTCTGAAATGAAAAATTTAAGTGTTGTGTAGGAACCATCGATTTAATTGTGAAAAAGAATAAGATAAGAGGATAAAAAAAATATATTGACAACAAAGTTATTATTTTTTCTAATTTGAAACCTATAACTTTGGAATAAACGGTAACTGAAACATGTAAATAAAAATATAAAGTCTTTTAAATATTTGGGATGAATCAGATTTGAACGTAATTTAAAAGGCTTACAAGTCAGTATAGAATTTAAAAAATTGTATACTATTTTTTCTAATAAAAATGAGACATGCTTGTCAATTCCAATAAACATTTTGTCACTTTATTACTTGTGAATTTTTTTAGTAATCGATTATTCCTAATTAATTTTAATAATATTGGCTAAATAATGGTCTAATATAATTAATTAATTCACTTGGAAAATTAATTATCTCTTAAAGCGTTCGTATAATACACAATTTAAGAAATTATTCTAAAATTTAATTTATTTTGGTGACAGTTTTGTATATTGTGGTGAAACTATTTATTATAAGTGATATTTGCTTCTAACACAATGTTAAAAATAACACTAAGCAATGTAAACAAGTCTAAAAACATTTTTTTAATAAACGTTTATCTACGTGACTCGGGAGTAAGAGAGGTGCTCTATAAATTTCCAGAGAATAATATAACACATTAACCTAAACTGTTACGATTCATTCTTTTGTAAATATCTACAATGTATAAATGATGTAATAACTATGTACGATAAGTGGTAAATTTCGGTAATACATGCACATTTTTATCTAGTAAAATTGGTTAGAAACATTGGAATTCATACCTAATTATATTAACATGTGGTAAACAAATTTTCAAATACAATTTTGACATCTTAACATTAGGGAAAGATATAGTTTTGGGATGGCACCACCGACACACAATTTGGAATTTATTTTTTATTGCAATATCTTCTTCATCATTCTATCTATTCAACCGCACCGTTAATATGTCAAATCTGTTGACTCATGAGTCAATTATCACAGCAATCTTGTGAAACAATATCATAATTGTGCTGTTCAACTACTTATCCAGATAGCAATAAGGTTCTTATGCAGTTGTAGGTTGCCATTAATAATTTTATCCACTAGTCGCTCCTATATAATATGAATATTAATTGTGTAAGTGTGACCAGGATAAAAAATATTGTTGCTTTATGTCAGACAGTAAATGATTTACTTATTCAACAGAGGGGAGGCACTGCTGGAACAGACAGATACGCAATTATCTATTTAAAATGTTTGTGGAAGAGCTATTATCAATAGTAGTAAAATTAACAGCATTTAAAGATGTCAATAAAATATTTAAAACCACTCTCTGTCATGTTTTGTACGGATTAATTTATCACAAAACAGTGAAATAATGTTTAATATATGAATTTATTCCAAACGTGTATTAAAATAATGTCATTGCTTAGACTTACCTATGCACGGTTAAAACTTAACAATATTCATTAAAAAATTGAAATACAAAGATTATTATGAACACATCCCCACACGACAAACTGTTAAGTTCATAATTTAAATTGTAGACAAAATTATACAATTACAACTGTAACCAATTGTACCTCAAAAGAACATATTATTATTTTCAAGCACGGTTAATACATATTACAATATTTATTTAATAAAGTTTCAGTTCTTTTTTGCCATGATCGAATTTGAAAGATAAAAATCTCATTCGATTGGTGGTCGGTAGAAATGTGACGTAACAAACAGTCGGATGGGATTTGATATCATATTTTACAGCTCAGAATTGCTGTCTGTGATGTATTTTTATTTTATTCAAACCTGGGCCTTCCATAAACTTGGAATAAAGTTTACGTCACTTTCTTGCTGACCAGGAAGAAGTAGTGAGAAATGTTTATCACCAATTAACAGTGTGAGTATAATTTTTTTTTAAGCATTTAGCAAAGTAAACAATTGTCATAAGCAATAGTATGGTAGATGTATTTAAACCGCATTGACTTTCCAGGACATTGACATTACTGTGTTAGCGACAGTTTTATTCAAATTATATTTGTTTACATTCTATGCTAAATCTGTTTTTCTGTGAATGTACATTCATAAAACATATTGAGGCAACTTGAGACACCAATGCCATAGTATTTAATTCGTCAACATAAAAAATATCAAACTTCTCTCTTTTGCAAAATTCATTTTTGTTGTACGATTGGATGCCGAACAACAATATATTGATCATGGAAAATTGTACAATTGCTTATCAAAGTGGTGCACATATTTGATAGAGTTCGAATCATGCAACTTTGCCATTTTGTTATTGTATTGCCGAGGCTCCCTTACACTTTGGTATAAGATTACAAATGAGAGACAAGAAATATTGAGTATCGGTGCAGACAATATACCTAGAATTAACAATCTATTGATCCGTATTTTATTACAATGTGATGCTATTAATACTCGAAAACTAAAATTAGTCTAATAGTAAAATAAACGTATATTTACCGTACAATTTTACATTCATCAAACTTATGCATGATATTTAGAACAACAATTCACACTAAAAACGTACAAACAATTCACATAAATAACTTGCGTTAGAAAATGACTATATATGTAAGGTAGGGACTTAAATTATTTATCAGACGATTAACTTTGGTTTAATGGAAAATATTGAATTAAAAACATTTCATAGTCTGCGTATGTAAAAATATCTAATATTGCACAAGATATTCTATATCAGCCGTAATGCTGTATACGAAAATTTTTCTAAAAATGAATTTTAATAACGGTAATATTCAGAGCAACATCACAAAGGAGTCTCTTAATAAAAACTATTGACTTGTTTTGTGCATATTGGACAATGAAAATTAAATTAATATTTAGTATATCTTAAAAATATTTTTTTTTTTGTTGATATTAATCTGTTACACACCACTCGTTACATTTTTCAATAAAGCGAGACATGAATCAATCACCACTATTTAAGTGCGGATAAATCAGAACTGCAGGGCAAATTATGTCCACTGCATAATTCTAGACTACTTGTGACTTTTGTGGAGGAATATCAACCATTCTCAGGAATGAATTGGCAGATCATTCAATGATTCTGTCAGTCCTGATGTAACTTAAATGAATACAATTTGCTAAAAGACCATCTTAAGTCAGGTGGATTATTCTTGAAACCGATTCAGTAAAAATGTAGCAAAGCAGAAGTTAGTTTTTTTAAATTCAATGTCAATATGTTTATGCATTTATAATATTGATGTATGAGAAATTAAGTGTCTAGTTAAAATTGTATATAATATGAAGTCAAATAACAAAAATGACACATACGCTTATGTTAAAGCGGTACGAATTAATAAAATGCCGATTGAATTCATCACAGTTTGATTTCGAAAGTTGTTTGTTGTGAAATTATTTCTGTACAACAGAAAGGCATTAAAATATTGAAAGCAGAAAGTTAATCAAATATTGTCATATTAATTTCTCTAAACTAATTACAAAACGATAAAAACATCATTCTTAATAACTATTTTGCAGCATGTTCAAGCAATCATTTACTGGCTATGTATATTATCAGAACTTAATTAGTAAATAATTATATCATTGTAAACTTATTATGTAATTAAAAATAATAAAAGATTTTGGTATTTTTTTGAATATACAATACTTTAAGATGTATTCAAAATAAAGTCTTGAAAAATTGTTCATAAAATTGCTATAAAAAAATGTTGCGAACATGATATTGATGCTGTGCAATGTAGGGAATGATGACAAACTAGAGTTTTTGAATAACTCTAACATGAATGTAATATGTGAATAAAGACTTGATACCAGTAGCCAAGTTTCCTAACCATTTACACAACACTGTGATGTACAAGTTATTGGCTATGCAGTACAACATTTTCAATATTGTTAAAGTTGGATACACATCTACAGAACTGAACTGTCAAATACATTTCCACCTTTTGTTCACTCCATTGTAAGAGAGAATCTCCCTTACTGTTGCCAGTGTGAATTTTTACTGCAAGTATTTGATAGGTGTATGTGAATTATAGATGTGAATCCACCTCAATACATTGTCTATGGGTGGTCCATAACAAATGGCTTTTGATTTGTTTCAGTGATTTCATGTAGTGGTAAACTCATAGAATTTCGAATATGGAGGAATTTTATTCTTATACTGATGACAGTTGATCGTGAAAATTCGTAAGAAAATAATGAAAGGTGAAATAAGTCAACATTAAATAATACAGGAATAATCACATTATGGCACTTTAATACCACATAAATTGAATATATGTATGTTAAAGAATATGAAAAAATAATACATACATGCATTTACAATAATTATTCTAAAGGAAGCGAGTTCAAATAGGCTTGTCATGTTAAATGTATTAAAAAGTATGCCTGGCAGTCAATGTGCATTAATTAACAGTTAAAGTTAATCATGTAAAAGTGAAATGTACATTTGTAATATCAGACGTAAAGATTGCTCTGTTGAAGCATTCAAAATGTGAGTGTTATTTTTTCTCAATTTAAAATGATTGTTTCCAATAAGGTTTGTACAATTAAACTGTATATAATTAATAGCAATTCCTTTTGAATATACAAAACATTTATGCGATACTAATTCATCTAATTAGGTTTTGGTTTATATGTAGAAAATAAAGTTGAATAATGGAATACTCAATCCAATTGTCATCATAATATTATATTTCTTCATATTTACAGTCTCGCCAACCATGTTTTTTTTTTTGAATTGGTGACACTGATAAATCCATTTTTTGATAATTTTATTTCAATTGACCACTGTATTTCCTAGTAACTGACAGTTGGCAACTGATTATTGTATTTATTATTATTTGATTAACACTAATAAATTGTGAAAATAATTTATATTGAAGATTATAATGTATGTGTTGTATTAAATACAGATGTGTCATGTTTTATTATTATTTAAAAATATCATTTAATCATGTTTGGAACGATTATCATTACATACAATATTTATACATTTATTTGGGTGCGGAACTTTTCACTCAACCGATTTTGCAGTTTATGTATTTTGATACCACTTTTTAGTCCCGTCATTATAAATCACTATTTTTTAATAAAATGGTTTGTATTTTACACATTGAAATTGTTACAGAAAACATTTTAGAACTATTTACCCAATCTGAGGGCAACAAATAACTATGGTTGTTTTGCCACTGTTGTAAATATTTGGTTTTACATTTTAGAAGCATCTACTTGAGCTATTAGTGACCAGTACTCCTGGTGAAATTTAGAAAGTGCATAAAAAAATGTCAAACAGAAAAAGAAAACGGTGGATTTTCAGTTTAATAATTGCTTATTGGAATTGTTGAAACAATATAAGTCAACCCTACTGTCAAATGAAACAACAGGCAATGAGTTAGTTTGCTCAAAGAAGATTCCCAATCATACCAGGTGGATTGATTTTGTAATGCTGTTATGGCATCAAATTAATGGCTTTTAAGATCTCAATAAGCTTTCGCAAATAAATATTTTGATATGTGCCAAATCACTGATCTCTTTTATGTTAGTTATTATGCGTCTTCAAATCCATAACCAAAGTGCACAACAGACCGAGGAAAAAATTCCAATAAGCAAATTTAAAGTATGATAAATGAAAACTGTGGAACAGTTCAACAAAAAGTAATTCTCAAACACAACATATATCACAAAATCATTTTATGAATAATATAGCGATAAAATCTGACTCATTAAAATAATTTAAAAAACACTAGAACATATCGATGGCTTAGTTTCAGTGCTCCAATTAGAAATTGTTAGTTTTGAGATATGGCTGACAAAGTGTTGAAGCATCTAAACTGAGTTGTAAAAAAGTGATAATTATTATTTGTCTCATCGTTTTAGTCATTTCAAATTTATTGCAACGTTGACAAAAACATAAAATGATATTTTGAGTTTTATTTATATAGAAACTACAATTTTTCTCTAGTTATACTTTTGTGAAGCTATAAAAGAGTGTTAATCAAATGTAATGGGTAGTATTACTCAAATGAATCAAATTTTTGACTTATCGTTCTATGGAACTAAGCCATCGATATGTGAATGAAAATAGAAAGAATTCCGGAGAGCCGTATCAACTGTACGAATGAAAATGTGTATCGGTCTATGTTGCGGAACAATTACCACAATTACCTGTAATTTTAATATTAATTAAATGTAACAACAGCAGGGCTTGATAATAAGACTCGGAATTACAATGGCAGTGAAAGTTTTTTCCGACTTATAAATAATGTCTGCCTAACCGATGACATTTCGAAAGGACAGATACGAGTCAAAGAACATTGAGCAATAATACATACAGTTTAAGAGTAGAGTTTTCCTCCCTTCGATAGTGTCCAAACTACCGGTTTTAAATCAACCTTTAATATCTCTGTTATGGCCAGACTAACACGTTCAGTGCTAAAAACGCGTCTAGCGTGTTGTCTACTAAAAACACTCTAGTGCACATATCTCATCTGTTAGTCGTTGCTTCATAAATTAACCAAACATCGTTTCCCGTCTTGATTGGTTTCTTGGTGCATTTTAGTGCCACATAAATTTACTCCTAAATTATTTATCAGTGAACGTGTTAAAATGGAGAATAAATTTTTCCACACTAAATTTGAGCATTTCTGCAAACCGTAAGTTTCTATTATCATATATTACATCAATCTATTGTGATTATGGATTCAACGTACCATATTCGAGTCAAGTTGCTTGCACTTGCATCATACACACACATACAAGCGAGGGAATCTGATGGACATAAGAGTGTATGTAGCCATCTTCTTGATACAAAAATATGCCTTTCATATAACATGTAATAATTTCATATTTTCTCGATTTCTTTGTGTTCTAAAATCTCACAATTCAACTGAAAAACTGATGGTCGCTGATTTTCGATAGTTGACGGCGCAAAAGGAAGTCATCATAGAATGAATACGGTAACAATATCAACACACCTTATCGAGAGGTAATTTCATTGGTAACTTATCGTAATAAAAAATATTTGAGCAAAACCTATCAAGCCCCGCGCAATACATTAAAACTTACATTAATAAATTCAAAGAGTGCGGCGGGGGATGACCCTCTCACCGCATCTGTCAGGAATGAACCTATTCTAATCTACGAGTGATAATAAGTAGACACAGCTGAACAATTGGACAATATACATTTTTGAATAAGGACAGAAGTTTTTTTTTTTTATTTTCACCTTTTTCATTATCCATTATTACCATCAAAACAAAGATATTTAAATCTTTCTTGTATTGCTGTGTTTTAATAAGGAATATCTCGAAAAAAAAATCCAGAAAGATCCTTTAGTAATAATAGAAAAAAGGTCATATAAACTTGCCACTTGGCTGCGGTAATATTATTTTTCTTTTCGACTTATACTTCCGCTATACTCCAGTGTTTATATTTGTAGCAGGATATTTTGAAATAATGGCATCTGTGATTTTCAACTAGGTATACTTAAATAAGTTATCCCTGTCAGAATAATCGATCTTCAAACTTTGAAAGAGAATCAGAATTAGTTAATTACAATCAATGAACTGTGATTTATATATATTTTTCACATTTAAACTGGTGGTTATGATGTCCTACTATTGGATGAGTGCTCTAGATGTAGAGATAAATGCAATGTCACGGATGAGAGTTCAGCTATGCCCAACTAAAAACACTTTGATCCTAAAAAGTCAGCGATGCAATTTTCAACGATTGACAAACCTACTCTTAGCTTAACGTTAACCCCGTATGCTGCATCCACGGTTACTCCATGCAGCAGCATGCGAGGCTAGAGTGCTGCCCTCACGCCGAGAGAAGTGTCTTTATGTTTTTGGGAGTGGACGGCTGGTTCAGGTGTCGGGTGGTGTATCGGAGAGCGTTGAGCAGCGGCTCCGCCTTGGCCGGCGGCTGCTGCTGCAGGAACTTGACGCACCCTTTCACGTCCACCGAGGACGAGCGGCAGAAGGCGCCCGACGGGTGAACCCAGTCGTACAATATGACCAGGCCCACCATCACGCGGAGCACCAGGAGCGATGTCTCCTCACGACTGAACTGGGCCACTAGTTTACTGCAAATTTCATTAGATTTTTTAAGTAGAAGTAAAAGATAAATTTAAATGATTTATCACGTAATTCCGAATATAAAACAGGTCCTGATTTTATTTGACTTTCTTAAGTGTCCCGATGTTTTGGCAAATACACAAAGAAAAGTTTTCGCAGCAGAGGTAGTTGGTAATTGTCATATTTATGAGTCAATAATATAGTATAAAGATAAATAAAACAAATCGTAAAATAATAATCAGCAGAGTTATAAAACAAATGTTGGACAGATGATAAAATGCTGGATTTACATTCAAAACATTTCATCAGCGTACTGCTTTTATTATCTGCAAAAATGTGCAAACAGAATATATGAAATATGTAAATCAATATAATTATTATATTCGTTTACAACAATGCTATCAACGGGTAAATTATTACTCAACTTTCGCATGGATAATGTAAGAGGAAATTCAAATTAATAAATTGATTGCGGGCTGACCAGTGGCGTAAATAAAATTTGGGTTTATTTCCACTTTCAAAGTTACACAGTGTGAAGGTGCTTCTCAAAAAAGTGACGAAAGAAATGTCTCTCATAGTAGCATTTAACTGTCTTAAAAACATACTGACTCCGATTTTAATCATTTTAGAATGTCTGATAGAATTTTTTACTATGCATAATTGTCGCCCGCTGTGGTCTAGTTGGTTAGAGCTTGCTCTACCGATTAGGTGGGTCTGGGTTCGATTCCCGGTAACGTTGGATTTGGATTTTTTTCAATTTTCATTTGAGATCTAAGACATGGGTGTTTGTGAAATTAATTCTCCTTGAGTTAATCTCATGTGACTTTCAAAAATTCTCATCGAGTATATCTCGTAAGATCTTTCAACTTCAAAATATTTGACTCATTGGCGTAAGCTGTAATGTTAAATATTTTTTTAAAAAAATTAAAAAATTAAATTAACGACTACTCCTACATATGAGATAGACTTTTTGAACGTCTGCCATCACTTCATGACGATGCGGGTGTAAATAATACTTTTATTTTACAAAAGGAGTCGGTTGATTAACCCTTCAGGCTAATGCCTGAAATACATTTTGAATAGCGGCTGATTCACATCCAATGAGCAGCAAATAAACAAATACACATTTGTTTCTGGTGACATTTTGGGCAAACAATTTTGATAAAAATGGTTCTGTTTTTTTATCGAAAGTTACCACTCATAAAAAATTACTCACAGACTGTTGCTTTATCAGCACTACATGGTAACACTAAAAAGCACCGACCATAGTATCCAATTTTAAATATCTTTTGGATATAACATATAGCCCCTCATAAAAATAATTCCTTAAGTATTGGAAATATGTCAGATTCGAAAATTCTATTATCTTTCAAAACTATGTATTAAAAATAACAGTCAACAGGTTTCTTTCATACCGGAATAAAAGACGTCAATAACAAGCTTATGTACTTCTTGCGAAATACATTTTAATGACTCCTTGCATCAAACCGGTGATATGACTAAAACTTCAATCTAATATTCAGAAGAAATCAAGTTATTTGAATAAAATCAGAGAACTTTTGCTATTATAGATGTCCATCAAACAGAACATGTTTTTGGGGTGCGTGTTCATCTCTGGGCTTGAAGGGTTAACTAACTAACTAATCGGTTTCGTAATTGAACTTATGAAGGTGTATAAAAGAGTGAGTCAAAGATGAAAGTCAATCGGTACTTACGGATTTTCCAACATTCTCAAGCACACTTTTGCCATTGTCCCCAGTGTCTCTGTGGTATTCTCTAAGTCTTGCTGATTGTCATCAACAAATTGGGAAGTGGCTTCCGAGAGAACTTTCAACATTGGCGTGGCGTGAGCGTAGAACAGCGACATCCGATTGGCCAGCTCTGCGCCTAAGTGGGCGGGTGGCGCTCCTGACGCCTCCGAGGCACCGGATGCCGCTAAGGCGCTGCCTCCGCGCGACACGCTCCTCCTATAGTAGCTGAAGTCGTTTTGGATGGCCGGCGTCTTCATCTGAATAGCAAAAATGACTTATATAATGCACGAGAATAACATGACTAGTGGTTAAACTGTTGCTCTCAACAATATCACAGCAGTCTGCTAGTATCGAGGCTACCTTGTAGAGATTGACAATCCCAATTATTCTACAGAAATGATCCTTGAAGAAAATAGATATAGCTATTGGGGGGGGGGGGGGGGGGGGGGGGGGGGGGGGGGGGGGGGGGGGGGGGTGTTTGGGTGTGGGGGGGGGGGGGGGGGGGGGGGGGTGGGGGTGGGGGGGGGGGGGGGGGGGGGGGGGGGGGTGGGGGGGGGGTGTTGGGGTTGTGTGGTGTGGGGGTGGGGGTGGGGGGGGGTGGTTGGTTTGTGTTGGTGGGGGGGGTTTTTTGTGGTATGGGGTGTGGTGGGGTTGGGGGGGGTGTTGGGGTGGGGGTTGGTGTGGGGGGGGGGGTGTGGGGGTGGGGGGGTGGTGTGGGTGGGTGGGGGGGGTGTGGGGTGGGTGGGTGTGGTTTGGTGGGGTGGTGGTGGGATGTTGTGGTGGGGTGAGGGTTGGTTGTGTTGTTGTATGTTTTGTATTGGTTGGTGGTTTAGTTTTTGTGTTGGTTGGGTGGAGGTATGTTTTGTGGGTATGGTTGTGAGTATTTGGGGTTGGTGGGTTTGGGTGGGGTTAAATTTTTGTTTTTGCACGACACCCATTTGTTTAGAAGTCTTGTCATGATATTTCTTAGACATGTACTTGATTCAATTCTTCCTGAATGAATTTTGTGCATCAAAACAAATTTTTAGATTGTTATTCGTGTCGCACGATAAATCAATAAATAATTTATGGTTTGCTAATATTATTCACAATGTGATTATGAATTCCATGTAATTATGCAAATCGGATGCCACTTCGGATTTGATATGCAACGATGAACACACAACTGGCGCACATATATGGAAGAAAACCATCAAGTAAAATTTAAAACACGGGAGTGACGGGAATAATTTAATTTTTGACATGAAAATAAAACACGCAGCGATTAAAATGATTGTGACGTATCGAACGGCATGTTGAATCAATGCAAGTAAATATGATATGATTAAACTTTAAAGCAACATACTAAAATAGGATATTAGGTAACGTGGTGCAAGTGTGGCAATATCAAAAGACAAATAGACATTAGTAAAAATGTTTATTATCAGCAGGTAATACAGATTCGTCGTTTGCTGTGGCTCAGTTGGTTAGAGCTAGGATTGATTCCTGGTAAGATCACAGTGAATTTAAGAATTATTTAATTCAAAGTGGTGATCGAAGATTGTGTGTTTGTGATGTCAATTCACATTATTTCTCCTCCTCTTATCCTTCTGATCCTTTAATAACTGGGTGCGGCAATAGCGATTAATCAACCACTAGTCCTGTTTTAGCCTTATCCTTCTTTTCCTACTACTCACTTTGAAAAAAAAGTGAGTTTGAGCGACTGAGTAACAAGCAGTTCTCGTAGAAAAAAACTTCTGTTGAGATACCTCTATTAGGAGGCCATATGCTCCACATTGGGAGCGGACATGGATAAAAAAAACAGCTTATTAATAAAATTGCCATCAACCTTATTTTTTTCTTTTTAATCTAAGTCCACTCCCAATGCAGAGCATATGGTCTCCTAATGGAGGCATTTCAACAGAAGTTTTTCTACAAAAATTGCTTGTTACTCAGTCAACGACTTATTTGAAGAGAGTAAGGGTAAAAGGATACGGGCTAGAACAGGACTAGAAGTTAACTAAACACTATCACCCCGATATTTTAGAATTGGAAGGGAATGTTTAGACATCAACATCTTCGAACAGAAATCGTTTGAAAAAATTCTGTTCGTACTGGGACTCGAACCCGTGAGATCCGTCACGAAATCCAACGACGTTGAGCGCTGTGCCACGGACCCGGTAATGTTTGAACAAATTAGCGATAACAATTCAGTGCATTTTTTTAAATGTATGAACAACTAAATCTCAGATGTGTGCATAAATTAGAATGTTTGTAAGGGGTCATTAACCAGTTTTAATGAAAATATATTTTAATTGAATCATAAATAAATAATATTGTTTGCGCATGTAAAAACAATCAAATTTATTTTAATTTATTCATTTCTCCAATTTGAATAGTAACATATAGTGTGAATACTCACTTTGCACTCGTCGAATTTGAGTACAAACTCCAAAATCTCAGCGAATTGTTTCACGAGCGCCTGCTGCTGCTCTAGGTGCTGTGTGGGACTCATGGGTCCACCCACAAGTGAGCCTAGCAGACGTGGAACAACCTGCAGAACAAAAAAAAAATACAGTTACATATTTTTCCTATCTACCAATCTGTAACGCATTTATTATTAGTAAAAATTACAAATAATCAAACTAAAAAAGAAAAGTAATCAGAGTGGCCTGTTTTTTTTACAACTCCGACTCCATAGCCCTGAATTATACTTATTCTAATAAAGATAACAGTACGATTGATAAAAAAAGTGTGATTCGGTTAGCAATATTTTAACAGCAATCTGATAAAGAATTTTGTGGTTTGTCGTTCAAGGGTGGATAAGTTGACTGACCACAAACAAAAATATTCCCACCTATGGTATATTTTGTAATCGTGTTATACTATTGTTTATAAGTAATTCGACGAATTATTTAAATTTAGATTTTAGATAGATGTGTCGCGCGTGTGGTCTCACAAGAAATGGTTTAAATGTTAACATTAATTTTCTTAGATACAGAAAGTGTTCTATTTATTTGTTGAAATTTTTACTAAGCAACATTCTTCCGTACACATTGGAAAAGTAGCAAATTGCTACATAAAAACAGTGTTAGTTTACTAATTTTACATAAAAATATGTATAATTTTTTATTTCTTATATCATAATTGTATTTTTTTTTTTTTTTAGCAGGTACTAGTGATATTGTAATAGTTTACGGTACTAAAAAAATGGTCTTAAAAAACATTCCTAAAAATATTTTTTAAAATGTGGTTTAAAAAAAGACAATGCCAGGGACTGATTTTAGTTTTAATTCATTTGAAAATTAAAATACTGTACAAATCAACAGTCTTCCTATTATACTGATTTGGTTAGACGTCTATATTTTGTCTATGTATTTTATTGAAATATCTATGACAATAATATACATCTTTGTTCAGTGATGTGCTGCTATAGGTTCGCACCGGTTGCTAAAATAATTTTGATTTGGAAAGCTGGTTCTTAAAGCTGGTAATTCCGAGATCAAATTTCTACACAATCACAATACTTGATCCGATATGGACAAAGTAAAAACTTGCGGCCGTTGTGTATATGATAATATGAATAAAAAAATGTATGAAAATTTGGGATTGGTCTTTACCAAGGTGCGAGCTACTAAAAAATTTTAGTAGCACATCACTGGCTTTGTTTTATTTTTTTCAAAAAAGGAATCATGAAATGTTAGTTTTCTATATTTTATCTATGAATAGATATATGAATTTTATTTCAATATCTATGACTATGATACACAGATTTTGTTTATTTTTTTCAAAAAAGGAATCATGAAAAGTTTACAATCTGAAATATTCTCTCTTGATGGCACTACTTGCAGATCACATAGTAAATTTATGTAAATGGAGTATGCAGAATTGGAGATTCCTGCATAGGAAAATTGGCACAAATCTGTTGTCAGCATTAGGTACAAAGTCTAGTTAATTGAGTCGAGGATTGTGTGCTACCGGCAGCTGAACTTGTTGCTTGTTTATGCCTTTATTTGAAAGACAAACAGAGTGTGACCGCTATAATAATAATCATATCACATCTACTTAAGTGGTACTTACTAAACATAAGTGTTAAAATACCAATCACTTGGGTAGCCATCTTTTATCATTTAACATCTGACAAAATTATTTCAGCAACAAAGATTGTGAGATAATTCTGTTTCATTTTCAACTCCTCAGAGATGGACACAGTTTTTAATATATATTCATAAAAAGTTGATTGTTTACAGTAGTAAGAAACAAAAATGAACATGCTTGCGTCACGGTCCATTGTAATAAAATATTATAACAGCGCTGTATTATATTAATGAATAAAATGCATATACATATTATATATTATAGACTATAATTACAGTTTAATTACTTAATAACATAATTTCAGTATTGCTTTTTTTATGATAAAACCAGTTTCTATGCAACTCAGGTTTGTACAACAGCAATTTATTATTTTTTTCACGTTTACAAAAGCATTCCAAATACTCATCCTAAAATTAAAGAAATAACAACAGGATAATTGGTTATTGCAATTTCAAAATGGGTGAAAAACATTTGGCTACTGCATGAATTTTAAAGAAAAAATCTACCGAACCATGGGAGAACGTAGAAATACAGGTAAAAGAGTAGCATACTCTTTAAATATCACCAAATGAAGCAATCAATATATACGATATCTGCACTAGGAATGTTAAGTTTTATCATGAATTTGTCCCAGATACCGCGTGTTTTTGAAGGAAAATATTTTACCTAATATACACTCGAATTCGATATTTTAAAAACGTATATTGACTCAGTATAGATATTCCATTGGAATAGCAAGTATTAGATTTTTTTTAAATTTTAGACACCTGTGTTTGCTTGGGATCCAAGAGGTTAAATTAAGCTTTGATGTATATTAAGATTGGTATTAATTCAACAAGGAACTCAGTCAATGACAGTATTGATATTTAGCATGTGTGGCAAGTAAATTTCAAAACATCAACCAAATCTGACCTATCAACTTTAGTAGGAGACAAAGAATAATTAAATATACTGATATTAAAATGACTAAGTATGAAGAACAGTGGCGGTTCCTGACCTGAAATCTTGGGTGGGCTAGAGAAAAGCATATTTCCACTTCACTTTATACATTAATCTACAAGCAAATTAACAAATATTACGATACTACTGCAATGCATAAATTTTTATATAATAAAATCAATGCTAATGTAACTAAGAAATAATAGAATAATAACACGGAATCCTTAAATTCGTCTCTTTCAAAGTGAAATAACAAGTACCTACTAAAAGCAGTATAGAACTGTCACTTGCTGTCACTGAAAGTCAATACCTGTCACTTTCATACAATACAACGATATTGGTTTTGTGTTTCAATGCATAAGTATGCGTAATGGGCTGAATCAGATCAGCCCCCAACGATCAACAGAAACTTGACAGATTGAAACACTATCCTTTGTGTTCGATGACGTTTCCGTACATACAAATACAAAAAAAATCTAATCGTGCTTGATTGCGCCCCAGTGTAAAGAAATATTGCATGATATTGTCTGTGGTTATGGACTTGAACGGATTTAGCCCCTGAGTGGTGTTGCCAGTGACGTAACGTTCCTGTTCCCTGTGAAGTATTTATAGGGTTATTGTTTTTTTATGCCGGCTCAGTTTAAAATTGTAATACAAAACACAATCGAGAATATGATTGTAGGTAGACGTAACATTGTCTTATATTGACAGAGGAAAATTAAAACAAAGATATTATATTCATTTGGGAAAGGTAAGTTACGCTTATAAATGTATTTATTTTGTTCAGCGGCCGAATTGTTGTTGATTTTTATTCAGCCATCTAATGTTTTGGGTGAAAAATGCAGGTCGGGCTTAGCCCACCTAGCCCAGTACCTAGAACCGCCACTGATGAAGAAGGATGTTTACTTCAAATTATTCTGATAATTGTTCTGCCACAGAGCATTTGGGTTGAGTTAAAAGCAGAAAACGAATGACGTTTTTAGATATTTTGAGTTATGAATGGGAAAATGTCAAAAATATTTCAATTCGATAAAGAGGTTGAACTGTAATTCGGCCCGGTTTCTGTTTTATTTACAATATTTCCTATTGATTTATGAATTTCTGTTCAAAGGCTATGAGATGTCTTGAATTCCCCTCTCCCACCCATATTCTTCTATTGCTCTCTTTCGAAAAAAAAGACAGGTTGAGCAACTGAGTAACAAGCTGTTATTGTAGAAACACTTCTGTTGAGATAAATTCTATTCCATAAGCTCCACATTGGGAGCGGACACGATTAAAACAAAAATCCTTTTTGCTTAGTGGGCAAATTTTTTAAAAGTTTAAAAATGATTTGTTATGAAAAAGGAACCAAGAACAAAGTATCCGCAACGCTTAATAAAGAAGTGATTTAATGATGTATAACATTTTAACAAACCATGTATACACATTCACAATGTTTTCATGAAGTATCGATAAACTTGTACAAACGTTGAAACCCAATACAGTGGAACCTCGATTCTACGTTTTTCAAGGGATCGTAATAAATTAACGAATAATGCGAAAAACCGATAATGCAGGAAATCTTCAAATAACACAAAAAATGTTTAATTTTCAAAAAACTCATTTATTTATTAATTAAAGAACAAATAAATGTATTTTTAACTTGTTTAATACAAACTAAGTAGCCTATTTGCAGTTTGGGACTTTTAACAAACACTCTTCAAAATGGCGTACATTTCTAAGTCAACTAACTCCTTTTTGCTATGTCGACTCGTTTTTCTCCTGAATTTTTTCCAATGTGTTTAATTATTTTCAGTTTCTCAACTAGAATTCTAGTTTTCTTCATTTAGGTATTTTAGTTTTGACTTTTGAGTTAGAAAAATTTACGCAACCAGATGAAATGTAAGATTATTTATGAGCGAAAAAAATATTCTACAAAAATGGTCAATTGGGATAGATTAGTAACTGGGACGGGGCGATAATATTTAGATGATAGATCGAAGAAATCGGTAAATCGAGAAATGATTAACGTGAAATTACTAAGCATTGCTATTACGGGGTGGGGTCTTGGTCGAGTAAAAAATAAACGATCCATGCATAAAGACGAAGATAGTGAGAACGGAAGATCGGGGTTCCACTGAAAAAAACGCGAAACGAAATGCGAGGTAAGATTATTTATGAGAAATATTCAACGAAAACGGTCAATCGGAATAATATTTTTGACGGGACCAAAATATTTGAACGATAGATCGAGGAAAACGGTAAATCAGGGAACGGTTAATGCGAGATTATTTTACATTGTTCTTATGGGTGTTTGGCCGGGACTAAGAAAAATGAACGAACCATGCGGGAAAACGAACAATGCGAGAACGGTAGATCGGGGTTCCACTGTATCTCCATTCTGTAAATGTGCAGTTGGTTCCATTTGGTTTAACTCAACCCATCTGACACACGGTGGTGACATTGTCATACTAAAATTACATTTCGTTTTTCAGATAATTTATCAGTTTCCTTTAATACGATGTGTGATTTATTGCCAATATCAAATCTGCAATAAAAGTTTCTAAATAATAGGCCAATCTAACAAATGCACAGCATATTTTTTTATATAAAAAAAGTGTTTTTTTTTATTTGCTTTACATTATTAAAATATTATCATTTCATACTTTGTGTATTACAATAAAATTTTAAAAATGACAGAATTCATTTTTTTAAAACAAGTAATAAGAAAGAAAAAATAAGCAGAATGAAACAAACAATCAGTCACTAATAAAGATATCTAGATGTCTTTAAAATTTATAGTTTTTCACGTCGTTCCTTACAATAATAATCCATATAGTATGTACGTCATTGGAATCTATTTCTTGTTCTGATGATAGGTAACATTCAATTCTAGTCATGTTAAAATTTATCAATTGAATAATTATATTGGAGTGCGCGCCAACCCGGGAAATGTGTGCGGAGGTTGTCAAACTGCTGCACAGCCAGATGGTGCTCAGCTTAGACGAAACGTTGGGCCCGGTAAAAGCATATTTAACGAACAAAGTTTTGGAAGTATTGACGTAGAAGATTACCATCTGACTACTGCAAAGAACAACAGAGTACGTACGATTATATATCTGTTGAAAATATTGAGTTACATAGGATTGTAGAATATAAGTAAAATATATTTATCTATGTCAAATCTGCTCCTCATAAAACAACTGCCAATACAAACATTTTGAATGCTGAAAGCATTGCATACACGTGAAATAAATACGTGTTGTTGTATAGTAAAATAAAAATAAACAATTCCTACATATGGTCACACTAAGCTATGCTATGTACCACACATGCTTCGGTAATGTAACAGATATTCCGTGCAGTAGATAGGTAGGTAACTACCTATGTCGCAGCAGCATTATATTATTTTTATTAATGTTAGTATGACTCGTGGGTACAGAATACATTTTTTATATTCAACCACAAGATGATTACAATAATAGACAAGGGGGGGAAATAGAGTAGATATCCAGATGTTGGTAGCACTGCATATTGTCCAGTGTGAATATAAATGATATCTCTTTAATCATTATATTGCAGTTGATAAATTGAAAAAAAATCGATATTGGCTATGATTCCTTTCATATTACGTAGACAGAAAGAATAGAAAGCCTACGATATTACCATAAATAGATAGCTAAACACTCTCGCTGTGGCTTGTTTTTAAGATTGGATGGATGGAACGGAAATCAGGCATCACAGTCGTTCACACCTTTGAATAAGAATCCGTAAATCAATTCTTCAACGAAATCAGAAGGTTGAAATAATAAGTAACAGAATCAACGCTGCCCTATTTACCAAATGATTTCAGTCGAGCGTAGGAAAAATCACAAATTATTAGTGTATTGCAGGGTTGGCCAAACCGTGTCGCACTGCATCCTTGCGCCTGGTTATTCTTTTGAAGTAACGTAAAAAGGTAGAAAAGGTGCTAGAGTTGTATGGCGCATCTGAACTCATTAACAAAAAATTGATGCATTGCTTTTGCGATGTGAAAAAAGATTAAAACATTGTAAAAAATTAAAGCAGTCAAAAAAAATATATGAAAACATTAGAAACTGAAAATGAAGTCAACCGAGTATGTTCTAACAGAGTGTACTTTATTACATAAAAAATAGTACCCGCGTGAACTCACTCACGTCCACGTGGAATATGTTGACATTCGAAGCAATACTGTTAAAGTTCTTTCAAGTGGAATTTTCAATGATAGACTGGTCCACAATTTCTCATGTCATGTCAGTCATGTCCACAATTTCTCAAAAAATGATCAGGATCATTAAGTTTCACATTTCAAGAATGAATTCTCATTTTGGCCTTGTATAAGCCGAAAGAAATATATGGTCAGGTACATAAATGTTTGAACGTTCAAACTATTGAAGGTTAGCATTCCTAAGAGAAAGTTAGCTGGATAGAACCACGAGTATTATGTTGGATAAATATTTTCAGTATTATGAACTGTGGATCTCTTTTACAAAGTTTTTCCGGAATGTATCTTCAAATATTATATGAAATCAATGCATACATTTAAACGGCTTTTTATATAATGAAACCTATCTTTGATTTTGATATGATTTTGAATGAGTTCCTTGACGTTTTTACGCGGGTTTGTGCAATTTAAAAGGGCATTTTTTTTCAATAAGGTAATTTTAGTCGACTGTAGTTTTAGTTTTGTTGTTCAAACCCAAAATTGAAAAAAGTTGGCGACCCCCAGAAAACCCGTCGCGACTCCCTTGGGGTTCACGACCCATTGGTTAGGAACCCATGGACTAGCTGTAAGCCTTTTGCCCCCGACTGGAGGATTTTGTTTGCACCGTCTAACATCAGAAATTTACTGACGTATACAATCAAATGTCTACTTACTGAATAAGCCAGTTGTCAAAAACTCAATACATTCTTCAAATGTAAAATGTTTTTAGGAAAATATATATCATTGGAATTTGTAAATAGAATAAAATTTGCATTTATAAATAATATTGTTTATTTTGATTTGTATAAATAACACTGTAAAATTGTATTCAGTTGATAATGCTTGTCATGAGCGAAACCGGTAGTGATCTTTTAAAATCGAAGTGGAATTAGTACGAATGAATATTTTATTTTTTGACAACCAAGTATTGACAGTGAAACCCCTAAAAGTGGCACTATTTTGTACTGATTCCATATTTATTTAATACATTCACGATCGGTTTCGGTTAAAAGCATAAATTTTTATTGAAACTCAATACTACTAATGACTAAACTAAAAAAAAATGTATGTTCACAGTTGTCTATCTAGTTAGATAGTGAAAAAAAAATGTCTATGCATGTAAAATAATCTCACCCAGGATGGACGACTGACAGTTCAAAATGTGTCACATTAAAATTATGATGACTATTTTATTTCTATCTATAATATTTACTAATTCTGAGTTGATAAATGCAGACAGCTTTAAGGATGGTGCGTGAATGAAAATCGAGATAAATTTTAGCAAATGAATGAATTTTGTCACATTGTTTTTGTAAATAGATAGCAAAAGCTTTATCTAATTATAAAAATGTCACCATATCCCCTTAATTTGGTCGGTTGACTCATTGGAAGCTGTGTCATCATCGGATGATAGTTAAGCTATTTATAATTGTCAAAGATACATTGAAAGATGTATGTTTCGTTTGACAATATTGGTAGGTTGGATCACCTTCTAAATTATAACAAAGGATCAATATGTAATCTACGACGGTGATTCTTACCATGCTGGGGGACCAAGAAAATAATACGACATTGTTAAAAATACTAATCCATCATTATTAACTCAATGTTTCAGTAGCCTTGAATCTAAACTCTCATTGTATATTCTTAAAAAATCCAGTTTTGCAATATATTTATTTAAATCCATGTCCGCTTCTACTGTGGATCATATGGCCTATTAATGGAAGTATTTCAATTATATTGTCTAATTACCTATCTTTTATATTTACATTGTTTAAAAAAGGATAGACATTGACGGTGAGTCTAGTGGTCTATAACGACACCTATAATTAATTATAGGTGTCGTTTTAGAAAAACTCGATAAGAATTTTTTTGTAAGTCACTGGAGATAAGCTCGAGGTAAATTGACATCGCAAACACCCACCTCAAGCAAAGTTAATGGGAGTAAGATTTTCACGCAAATTAAAAGTGATGCATACAAATTCTTTATGTAGTCAGAAAATAACAAAAGAGAATCTTCTGCACATATTTCACAGCTTTTGGAAGGCGAAAACTTGGTCTGAGAAAACACCATATTTCCTGGGCTTTGTAGCAACGTCTGCCATAAAACATTGCCTCTGGAAAGCACGACAATCTTAAAGAAGAATCAAGGACACGGTATATATATTTTCTACTAAGTCAGCTGTGTGCAATGGTGCCCCGTAATCCAATTCAAAATTTTAAAAATTGATAATTTTTTTCAGTCGTAAGTGCGAATCGTCGTAAGTCGGGGACTACCTGTATATGTATATAATATGAGGCTATTACTTGCTAGCCCGGCTCAATCCAAAATTTTTGGAACAAGAACCATGAATGCAATTTAGTAAATAAATATAAATTTTGAAAGTATTTTTAGAAGTCAGTCTCAGACATGGCTTGATATCATACAAAGTATCATTCCAAATAATTAAAATACTTTTAAAATATACATTGTTTTTTAAAATGAAATTCAAGTTTAATTTTTGAACCATTTTTGAATGAGCCGTGTTTGCAATGTTTGTTATGTGGGGTTATAATGCAAAACGTACTATTTCCAAAATGAGCGATATTGAGTTAGGTATGCAGATAGGGTAATTTAAGCCTAAGGAATCGACTGATCCTATTAGTTTTAATATAGAAGAATAAATTGGAAATCATATCTTTATGCAAATGTTATTTTGTTCGTGTTATTCGTTATAGTATTTGACTATACTGAAAATTTTGAGTTTTGGAAATAGTTAATTTTGGATTATAGTCCCACATATAATGTTTTTTGATAGTTTCTTATCCGCAATGTAGTTTCCCAGCGAATTGCATTGTTTTAGCAGGATTGAGTGAATTTTCAGGGAGTAGCATGTGGTGAAGCATATTTACCAAATCTTTAATATATCTTTAACCCTTTCCGGTCCTATGTCGAATGTCATTCGACATTTTTTTCTTTATTGGTATCGAGTTAAAATAAGTTCAAATGTATTGAATATATATTTTTTTCCACTCGTATCTATTACAGCGGTATTGTGAGCAAAGAATCAAATGGTTTTTATGAACATTGTAATGTGAAACCGTATGCCTGCAATGGATACAAAAGGGTCGTTTTAGGGGCTGGGTCGGCTCACGCAGCTCGGGCGCTAAGTTCTACATTCTTCTTTCCAACAGTAACACTTGCCACGTGCACTTGATAATTAATACCGATATTTACTATTGTTCTAATAATTCTAACCTGGCAAAAATGCCCAAAATTACAAAAAAACGCAAAAAAGCAACTTGATACATATATATCATACTTGAATTTTTTTTAAATGTAAATAATAAGGTTATTATTTTGATATTTAGAAAAAATTATACTGTTGCTATAAATCTAGTAAAAAAGAAAAAATTGCAAATATTAGTTTCCCTGGTGATACTGTAAATCTATTGTGGACCAGGTGGAATATTTTTTTATTTTTTTGTGGACCGGAAAGGGTTGATAATCATATTTTTATTTCAAAGAGTAGCGTTTCATAATATCATTGTTTTGGTCCACGAAGACGAGACCCACGGTTTCGAAGCTTCATGTGATTACCACCAGCTACAACACAGAGAATTCCCAAGATAACTGTCATATGATCATTTTGTTGTTTTGCCATAACATCACATAGCTGTATTTGATTTTTACTTTACGGATTTGAGTATTATTTTTCTCGATTTTTTTTTTGTAAATAGATAAATAAAAGAACGTGACCAACCCTTTGAATTTGAAGAGAATGTTCATAGCACCTAACCAGCTTTGCGACCAGGGGACTGACAGCCCTCCACGCTCTTTCTTGACAAGCAGGTGAAGGATCGGCGATCGCTTCTTTTATTTCCTTCCCTGCTCCTTTATAACACTGGATCTCGTCGAGAACATTCTCCGAGTCGATCAAGACCCTCTGGACCTCTTCAAAAATCTCTCGTTCGGTTTCCGTCGGCGCTGCATTTTCGAAATCTAAAAACACTTCATAACGTTGCGACGAGCAACACGTAGACTCATCCCGCGCCAACAGACTCAATAATTTCCCCATCTTTTAACTGGTAGACAATTTATTTATTTATTTTATTAGCGGAAGTGCGACCACCACATTATTAACCCAAGAAATTAGTCGAATGCGAGCCTCTGGAACGATTACTGAATAAATGAACACGACACTCTTCTTTGCGCTTTTAATTTCGCTGCATTGGAGCTCACTATGAACTAACGATTGAAGGCAAGGGAACGAAACTAATATCTTTTTTGACAGATATTACTAACGTCGATATCACGAATTCAGTACACAACCGAAGTGACTAACCAGAGGGCGTTTCTGAATAAGACAGAGAACTACAAATTGTCTATCAAAATAATGTGTCAAAAGGGGGGTCATATTAAATAATAAAATTCCCATACACCTTAAATATATTTTCCCTAATAAATTATAATGGTGATAAAAAGAATAAGAGTACTGAGACTGAAAAAAAAATGAAATTTGCTGTATATATCAACATGAAATACGTTTAAGACCAAAGCGATCATATAATGTTATAGATACTGTAAAAATACTTTAAATAAACTTTACATTTGGTATGCTTCTATTTATCTTGATTTATTTCTAATAAATCGACTGCGTATACATTTCACTAATGATTTTTTAATCGTGTCATTTGAAATCTAAATTTACAAGTAGACTATAATATCCACTTTGTAAAATGATGAGTTAAAAATATCAAGATCTTTGCAAAAAAATAGACCATGGTCAAAATTTAAATGATACTCCTACAAATACTATTACAAAGAAAAAACTATAATAACTACGTTTCTTTTTCCTCTAGTAGTCTGCATGTTTATAATTAAAATTATAAAAGTTATAGGCCACAATAAAAAATGAATTTTAAAGAAATCATTTACGAAAAAATAATTTTATAGTTAAGAATTAGAGCTGGTTCATTATACTTCAACAAAAAAAATACTTTCAATTAGTTTGGACAAATCTTTACTTTCTGAATCAAGTTTGCATGAATATCCTCAAAAGACATTTATGAAATAGAGTAAAAATAGCAACGTATTTAGCTTTACAGTTTTTATATTTATTAGTTGACCGAAATAGCTATCAACTAATAAATATAAAAACTGTAGAACTAAATACGTTTCTATTTTTACCCTTTTATAATGAAGTTCTACCAAGTAAATGCCAAGTGAATAAACAAAGACATTTATGAAACTCAAATGAATTATTATCTTTAAATTTATGTATTTGAATATGCTCTTGTTCAAACTGAAACATAACTTTTGTTTGAATTTTACGAACTGACAATTTATATATTTATTGCATCGGTCGACAAATGAATTTGAATTGGAAATAAAATAACATTTAAAATTTGTTAACAGTTTTTAAATTTAATGTTTAACGTAAAAATAAATGTACTATATTGTTATCATTCAAAAAAATAACTTTCGAGGGCCGCATACAATTTGAAACGGCCTGCTGGTTTTGCATTCTTAATGTGGACCATGAACATAAATTACACTTCTGGTCTATTTGTATCCCGTTGGTCCCAGGCTCTCAGGCTACTTGCAAGAGTTGAAAAGTGAGCATGTTGAAAATAAGTCAATAACATTAGTATACACTCATCCAATAATAATGAAAGAATTTGTCTGGATGAAATTTAAATTCTGCCTAGATGTTAGAATTGGAATCTAATAATGCTGTTGAGCTGGAAATTGCTGTTTTTGTCAGTGTTTTGTAGCTCCCATTGGTGGTTTGCCCCTTTAACTTCTGGTTGCCACTGGTGGCTATGTGTGCGATCGCCTTAATACTGAATTTGGTGGAAGGTGAATATATTTGACTAGAGAACTGATAATGAATTGTATGGGGAAGGATAATTTTCCAAAATGTAATCTAAATGCCCTTAATAAGCATGTTCCTAATGATAGAGCGTACATGTGTACTGTATTTATTTTGTCGCTTAAAAATTATGTAAACGACAAATCTTTTTTATATAACACCAACCATTATACAACTGACTTTACACGCAAAAGACCAGCATCACATTGAAAATGGTATCGTGTGTGGGCTCTGCACTCCCGATGACAGACATGCAGGTTGCGGATGAAATCTGGGTGACACTAAAAGCAGACTTAGATGTGTTATGTCAAAAAATCTCCCAGTTTTTGATATGGTAAGGATAAGGTTTGATAAAAGTAGTGATAAAAACATCGCAGACATCTGTTTTGAAAAAATTTAAAAAATCGGTTTATGGACATGACCATTTAGTGATGGGAGTTCTTGATTGCGGGAAAGAGACATGGGACAGGGGACAAATTAATGTAAGTAAAGTTATCACTTGAAACGCATTTTAATAATTATTTAGGCTTTATTAAGAATTGTTTGGATGTACAAAAACAAAATAGCTAGTGTACTCCTAAATAAATCAAATACATTGTATAATATATACACATACAATAAATAAAAAATAATGCACATCCATCCGTTCACGTATATTTATAAGTGAGCAAATTATGAGGTATTTTATCATTAAATACGCACTCATCTGATAAAATTTACATCTTTACAAGATCATTTGGACAGAGTAAGGTCAAATAGCTCGGCATCGGGGGAGTTTTTCTATTTTTTTCTCTTTTAAACATTTATCAGTCACATAAAATAACACTCATTTTATAATATAACCTCTAATGAACATCGAGACACTATAAGTTTTATAATATAATAAGACGTAAATCAGTCTAACATTCGATATACCACACTCTCGTTTTTATCGACATAGCTCTACTTCGAATCCACTACTCGAGACAAGCGCGCCTTAAAAGTATATCATTCTACATTTCAATAATAATTAATCAACACAAATTTCGCTCAATGCTTTATTTTAAAAAACAGTGAAGAGATGAAACTTTCTATTTCAGACGTTTAAATAAATCAATACAGAATCGAATATAGTAAATAATCATGCAAAGTATTATACATTCAGTCATTAACACAAAAAAAATATATCTCCTTCACTGTCTCATAAATAGGCCATTTTTCATCATTCAACAATAATAATTAGTACCTAGTAAATGAAGGTTTCTTTCAGAAAGGCATCCCTCTAGTTTTAATAAATATATATTATATATTTAATTCAAGATTTCAGTTAATTTTTTTGAAAAAATTTTGCTGCACCATATCTCATCAATTTTAAGACATCAATATTGCGCATATTTGTTGGAGGGAATCACCCTAGATTGTCACACTCCTGATGATGATGAATAAATACAGGGCAAATGAGTTTTCTTATATTTGTGTACTTATAATGCCTTTCCACCAAGAATTGACAATAAACACATTAAAAGTGATATTTACCAACAGGTAATAAAAAGAAAACATATAACTTAGTATTTTTACAGTTTATAACTAAAACAACATATTATTTAATTATCGATCTCCTTTTATAGAATGGGTAAAAATAGAATTCATTGAAAATATTCAAATTGGAGTTAGAAAACTTGACTGAAGCATATGGTTTTAGCTTCTAAATTACAACAGAAAGTATACCACCATTATAAAAAGTTTTTTAACAATATAAATCTATTTGATAATAATAACTGGTGTGATCATTTTTAACAGTTAATCAGATACCAAACATCAATTTTATTGCAAGATGTATTCGTCAGCAAGTAACATATTTGTGGCATAAATGTCTGTCTTAGAATTGATGACGTACAGATAACTATTTATGTAAATAAAGTAAACGCAAATAGGAAAATTTAGTTAAATGCAAATAAAACAATGGGTAAACCTTTGTGGTAAGAAATAGTTGAAAATAAATGCTAATTAATTTTCCTATTCTGAATGCTTCCTGGGTTTTATGGATAAATGATATTGTGAAATCGACCACGGACGATTGCCAACACGGAAAAATTTACAGGGAAATTCGTCTTCATGGCAAACTCATCGTAGAGAAATCTTATCGACAGTTAATTTTTAACTCATATAATCTTCAATTATAAATTGCCATTCTCATATATTATAGAATTTGGCTGTCCACAAAGAAGAAAAAAACAGATACTAAATATAATATATACAATTTCGTTTTATCATATTTATAGAAAAGGATCAGAGGTTATTGCACTATTTCTACAGGAAACAAATTTTATTTATATAAATAAATATCAATGTAGTTTATATGAATTAAACAATAATCAGTTGTCCATAGATTCTGAGTAATTTTGATTATAGTAAAGGTTTTCTGTGTAAAAGTAAGTGAATCACTAATCTTGATTTGTATAAATATAACCGAGAATTAAATATGTTTAAATATGTTAAAAAAAGATTAAAAAAATAATAATTATATAAAAAAATATATATTAACTGATCAGATAAGCATAACCCCAATTAATTGCAGTTCGAGGTGTGTCACATATAATGCCTACGAATGAGAACTAATACCACCACAAAAACAAAACAAAAACCAAAGACCACGCACCCGCCTACGCCCAGGTAAATCCAGGACGCTACGCGGGAAAAGCAACATCAAAATACACCAGATGAAAGGGAAATTGGAGCTCGGCTCCACCAGCCCCATAATTTGATGTATAGATATCAATCAATATGTTTACACCTGAAAAAAAAACTTAAAAATGGAGTATACAAATTTAGTGTTGATTAAAAAATATCATCGTTTGTAATGTTCAATAAATATTAGAATAACATTGTAGAAATCAGTGTTATTTAATATTATAAACTCAGCTAAAAAAGTGTTCATACATGTTTATAGGCCAATAATATCAGTCATCTTTGTTATGTATGGCACATGAAATAATACTTCATTTCTTTCAGAAAAAAAAATATGGCTGATGACCATATTTTAATTTGCACAATATGGCAAGAATTTTAGACTATTGAATGAAAGAAGAAAAAAACTTGAAAAATGAAACATAGTTAATAGAACAGTTTCAACCTCACATTTATTATTTAATGGCAATTATTTATCTGTACGATTTGATGATACCAAATGACACAATCATACAATGTAGATATTAATATATTTATTTTAACAGATAGGTCAAAATACAATATCATTTTTTTACAATAATATTTTGTCTCGATATAAAATATACTTGTTACATAGATAAATTAGCATAAAATATAAAGTAATATTATTTATCGCTATCTATATATATCGTCTAAAAGACTATAATGAATGTAAAATAAATAAATGTCCATTAATAAGAATCTTTATGACAGAAGTGGTATAATTCAGGATTAACAGAAAGGCTCGTGTATAAAATGCACAAATTGTTTCTTTAAACAATAGTAAAAAATCATTCAATACATTTTAAACAAAATCAATACAGCTGGCAATGTACTGTAAAATATGTAATAGTTTATGCACTGGTGACGGGCACCCTTAATCGAGTTTGCAAATTTCTGGTTAAACAAATGTATATATGTACCATATTCCTCAGTAATAATCAGCAATCTTTTTTTTAAATATGTAACAATGAAAACTTTATTGTAACAAATGAAGTCTTACGATGACAGTGAATTGATTTATTATTAGTAGTGCCACCATCTGAGTCTTACACTTTTTGAGGGTCAGTGTTTTTACTATCATAGTTTGATTTATCTGTTGTTTACAAATTCCTAAAAATATCACCTTCTGTGCCTTTAAAGACATGAACGATGCAGCATATATTAAGGGTATTCCTCTATTTTCTTTTACTTGGATGACTGCCACGGACGAGACGTCTTATCAAATTTTTCATGCTCAACACTCCAGAGACGAGTCATGTCATCAATACCTAATTAAATTAATAATTGCAAATTAAAGCCGGCGTGTTAGCCAAAAGGTTAAAAGACTGACACTCTTCCTGCCATGATCTACTACTACTGGGAATTTTCATGACTGCTACATATTTGACACCCCGAACCAAAGACACCAACATACTAAAAAAAAAAAATTAAAGATTTTGACATATAATCGAGGAAATATGGTGAATATGTATTTTTTTTTTTTGATGAGGTATTATAAAATCCAACTTCATTTGAGCTTGCTATTATCATGCATATTATACTCAAGATCTTATTGTTCTTCATATTAGTTTTGTACTCACCGAGAAGTGTATATAGACAGGAGAAAGTGCACCAATTTGAAAACATGTCAAATATTTTTGTCGGGCACGTGGTAAAAGTAAAATTAGAGGGAGTAACGGCAGTATACAACGTTCGACTGCGTAATGATGTAATCTAGATGGTGGTTTGTGATTTTATGTTATTTTGGCAAATACTAAAGACAATATACATAAGAGATTCAGTCAAGATTATCTATTCGAAGACAATTTGATGGGAAAATGAGATTACGATAAATCTACAAGTTACGTCTCATGACAGTTCTAAAATGTTAACAGGAAGGGGAATAATCAATTATAAAATAGTTCATGTAGTATATATATAAATGTGTTTCAGTTGAAATTATTGAAAATAGGTCCATTTTACGATGATTATTCTAAGCCTAATTACTCGGTGGGACAAATTAAACCAAAGAGGTCACCAAAGGTTCTACGGCCATCTTCAATTCTTTGGTATGCGATTTAAATTATGGTTATTTTGATAATACTTGTAAGATCACTTTTAGGGTGTTCACTGTCAATACTTGGTGGAAAGACATTATATTAATAAAAACACAATATTCCTTTGTACTTCATTCCATTTAATTTAATAGGTCGCTCATTGCGAGCATTGTCAACTTATCAGTTGACAATGCTTGCAATGAGCGAAACCGGTCCTGACCTATTAAATAAAGTGGAATGAAGTACAAAGAAATATTGTGTTTTTATTAATATAAGAGTTAACAAACACAGACATCCATTGCTTGAATGCAAATCCGTAAGTCAATAAAATTCTAAAATAATTTACATCTCAGAAATGTTATGCTACTGGCTTTAATGGAAAAGTCGACTAACTTTTTTCGAAAATCCAAGATTGAAACAATAAGGTAATGATAATTCCTTTGGCAACCTCTTAAATAGTTTGTGTCAAAATTAGGTACACATTTTTTGTTACACGAGACATATTTAGCACAGCACCACTCTAGAATATTTATAATAAATTACAATTTCTCGTACGGCTACCTACATACTTAACTAGTTAAATATCATTAATTATACATATTGACTTCTGTTACATATTTATTACTAAATTTACGTATCTCTACAGGCTACTAGTCCACATTTTATCTTTTTTTTTAAATATAAAAACCGAGAAAATCTAACTACAATAATTGTCGACTCGTTTCTGCCAAAAGGACATCTTAGGAATATCTGGAAGCAAATAATTATTTTCTCGCCTCACGTAAATCAAGTAAGCCCTATTTAAATTACTATGCAAATGCTAGGATATCTGTACAGGCCTGAATACTTACTTACTTTAAATAACGGGTACAAAATTATATTTGTAATCTGTAAAAGGCGGAATAGTAATTGAGGTGGTGCTTAAAAAATACACTGTTTTTTGAATAGGGATGGAAAACATGATCTTATAACGTCAGAATAATATTCTATAATGATAAAGCTACCGTTTTATTTAATTTACAATTAATGGCGCAGTTGAAAATTAAATCTAAGAAGTTGCTGCATTATTCATCAATTATTAAAATAAACTCTAGTAAAAATAATCTGTCCAAAGGTAAAATTCTTCAGTCAGATATATTTTTATTTTTGGCGATTACGTATTCTCCGAATAATTAGTCTAGCTGATTTTTTAATTGTCTAAATCTAATTACCCAATAGCAATGTATTTTTTTTTGTGTTTATTTGAAAAATACGTTGTCACCAGAAATAGTGAAAATCTCACATGATATTTTAAAATAGGAAGAATCGTCTCAGGATCTGTATATAAGAATGAATATCTTTAGATACATTGCGCCAACAAAAAATAGTGTGATTTTAAAACATGAAATATGGTTCCATCTCTGATTTTGGTTGTTTGATTTCAGATAACATTAAAATCATAAGTAAAAAAAAAAAGAAAGTTATCCAAAAAACAAATCACTACAAAAAGTAAAATTGCAAACCTTTAACTAATTCAGTTTTTAAAAAATAAAGCCACCCAAGTGCTTATGTCGTGATTTATAGTTTTAGACTATAATATAGAGGTGGCGATCATTCTGTCAAGTAATATTTCGGGAGTATAAAAAATGGATGGATCACAACACAGTAGGATTTTGTCATTTGAATTAAAAAGTCCATGACACATTTGAAAGAAAAACTACCAGTTGTACTCAAACAAACCATTAAGAAGTTTCAACGTAATCAAATGATTTATTTATTAATTTTGTCTAAACGTTATACTATAATATATATAACAAATGCACAGTTTACTAATATAAATAAGAATAATCTTTGTACAACTAAAGAGGTATCAGTATAAATTACAAAATAATAAAATTTATTCACTTATGACTTTTCTAGGCTGGGAAAATCATTTTTTCCACGATCGTCGGTATTTCTAAACGTATAATTAAATTATTATATGTAAAAGTTATCTCTGATAGTTCACTAATATTAATAAGTTCGTTATAATATATTTTATTATATTTATGTAAAGTCTCAATAATTTGGTGTAAAGATAATCGTATGTTCTAAGTATGTATATCAAATAGTCTCGCGTGCGACTCAGCTAACATCTACATCCAACGCGAGAAACTTTGTTACATTAGGGGCAGTTGATAGAAATCAGTAACTTAAATGTAGCAGACGTCAGACCTAATCGTAAACAATATGTTGGGCTGATTAATATTTATTTTGATAATACAATTGCACAAAAATATTGTTCTCATTCTGGCAAAAAGCGAAAAGGTTGTGTTTTGAATTATTTTTACTGAAATTCTTACTTAATTTAATTTTAAATACTCAACACATTATCTGCGGACTATATTTTACAAATTCGTAAAATTTTATAGTATTTCGCAAAAATATTTATAGCGCCTACATTTGAAGTTGTAATTTTAACAATCTTTTTTATTTTTACTCAAATATAACTGAAGAATCCATATATGCTCAGAATTATGAAAAATCACCATAGTTTTTATTGGCTCGTATTTAAACGGTCAGAATTTTAATTCAGTTTCGGTCAGAATTTTTAATACATCGGTCAGAATTTATATTACACTGGTCAGAATTTATATTAAATGGTCATAATGTATCGGTCAGAATTACAGAGGGCAGAATAAATAATTTATGGTCAGAATTTATATTAAGTGGTCAGAATAAATATTAAATGGTCAGAATTTATATTAAATGGTCAGAATATAAATGGGATCGGTCAGAATTTAAATGGAATCGGTCATATTTATTTTGACAGATGGTCTGATTTTTTTTGATGATATGATGTCATCGTATTGCGTTGCTATTGGTGCAAAGTGAAGTTGCTTACGGCAAATCGTCCAATGGGCGATTGGACGAGCGTTGCTACTAGCGCCACGGTCATTGAATGAATGACTTTTATTGCGCGCCCAAAGGAAGAATTGACAGTTTTCATAGACTAGGTTCCACATCCAGGCATTTGTATGTTTCGTGTCAAAAAAAGTTTTTATTTAAAAAAATGTTCACGGTATTTCCGCCTAACCGATATTCTTTTGGTTATTAAATAATTTTAAATAATCTAAAAGTTGCAACTATTTTTTATTATTTGTACAATTCGATACATTGGGATCTGCTCTGAAGAGAGTAAAGGAAAGGATAATATTTTTGGAAAGAACATTTAGATAAATAATTGCTATGGTACATTTCATAGCGACTGTGGAAAGGAAAAAGGACGTAACCCTCAATTTTCCAAAACAGCTTTTTTTTCGATAATCACAATGTATACAACTTGACACACATTCTATCAAAAGGATGGAAGCTGAAAATGCCGAATTAGTATCTAAATTTAACTTTTAAGTTTGAAAAAGATGACCTTGTAAAAAATTAAAACGAAGAAAAAATACTGAAATAAAGGTTTTTCCTAGATAATTTCTTAATTAATATTAGATTATGTCAATTAAACACCAGTTTAGAAGTCTCCGTGCACTTCAAGGTTGTGTATAATTATTAATTTGCATATGGCCCAAAATCATCAAAACACGTTTTTGCGCCCTTTGTAAATTTTGATATGTGTGGGTTACGTCCTTTTTCCTTTCTACAGTCGATATAATACACTTATTGTAAGGAAAACACTATTTTTTTTTAATTGAAAGAGGTGAGTATTTTTTATTTGAATTTAAAAAAGTGAAAACTAACAACATTCATCATAAAGCCTTGGTTCCTCTTGGAATCCTACATCCACTGCACTTCGGTGGATCCTTACCTTTATATAAACAAACCGAGTGGTATGTAATCAGATGATGCGTTATTTGTAATAACAATGACTCATTATAAGAGTCTGCTTTTCCACACATAACATGAATTTAGGATTATTAATTTCATTTTTTTTTTATTCTGACCGAAATATTTATAAAATTTGACCGTACAATAGATTTTATTCTGACCGTATATTAATTTTATTCTGACCGTATATTAATTTTATTCTGACCGTTTATTAATTTTATTCTGACCGTTTATTAATTTTATTCTGACCGTTTATTATTTTTATTCTGACCGTTAGTATTTTTATTCTGACCGTTAACATTTTTATTCTGACCAAAAATTGAATTTTATTATGACCAAAAGTTGATTTAAATTCTGACCAGAAATTGATTTAAATTCTGACCATTTATTTTGTTGCCGTTTTTATTTACACTTATTTTTTAACAATACACTAATGCAGGGGTGGAGAACCTTTTCTTCTCTAAAGGCCGTATTCATTTTTTTGATTGAACATAAGGCCGCAGTAAACATTGACTAGGGAATCTTTGGTCAGAAACAGGAATTTACGGTCAGAATATGTCAGGAATTTATGAATTTACAGAATAACAGAATTGGCCAGAAGGCCGCACTAGAGTAGCCAAAAGGCCGCAGGTTCCCCACGCCTGGTCTAATGTAATGAAAGTCTACCTTTAATTTATACTGAACCTTTTTTACACAGATGTTTTGCATATAACGTATCCTCTGTTTACAGAGAGAACTGGGTGTAGATTGTTTAATTATTTTTCACTTGGCTAACAAATATTTAGTGTTTCCGCAAAGAGTCATGTGAATTTAGTTCTTAATTGTTTTTGCCAGAACAATAACAATACAATGTTTAAAATAGAGCAGCCAGTTGTTAAAGAGACAGGTTAGATCTGAAGAAAGATTCATTGTTTTTTGTAGTGAAATAAATTAATAGCTATTACATTATGTTTTGCTTCTCGGAGAAGCATTATCAGGCCAAAAATCAATAAATAAGGGATTGGATTTACGATACAAATGTAGTTTTTTCCTATAATTTTTTTCAAGAATACGATATAATCAAGAATAATATTATAAATCACGATAATTGATCAAAATAATATACTGGTTTTTGGCCCTCACCGAGCTTCAAAAACTAAAAAAGGCAACTTTTAAATACAACCAATAGTTAAATAAAGTTCAATAAAACGAGAAATGTAATATTGTGAAACTGAACAGTACATCTTGTAAAGTTTGTAACTTCCATACTAAATAATTGTTCGATAGAAATACATAAAGAAAAACTTTTTATTGTGAGACGTATTCCAATAAAGATATTTACAAATTTTTCTCAGGTAAAAAAAATACAATGGTGGATCTACTACGCAAAGAAAATAAAAGCTTCACAATCTTTACAAGAATACAATATGTCAATTTTCTATAACTCTTGATACAGTATGATAAATACAAAATTAATTAAAAAATACATTACATTGGGCAGTCGTGTAATCCAGTTGTGTGTTTTCTCTGAATTATATTTCATCAAAAAAATTGGAACCGAAATCGATAGGAAAAATTACAGGCTCCGTTGAAGCTATCGGAAATATTTCAGAGCCGAGACGAGCAGAAACTTCTCGATGAATAGGTCAGAGTCCAGTGCGGCGATATGCGCCGCGCGACCGATGAGGGCGTTAGCCGTGTGCGGCAGAGCGTGTTGAGCATCGTATCTTGCGACTGTCACAGTCCCTCGACTTACCAGAGGTGATACCATATTGTGGACCTGAAAAAAATATTCATTTATTAACTCAGGATTTCTGGCTTCCGAGCAGTCGATTGTGTCTGGTTTATCTGCGTAGACTGGTGACATTACATATCCCCACAGAAAATAGTCCAAAAGTGTTAAATCACACGATCTTGGAGGTTAATTCACATGTTCATTGTTGCATGTTCAGGTGGTGTAAAGTAAAGTATGTGTAAGCAATTCTTTTTTTTTAGATAGAAGATTTCAGAAAATAAATATTTACCATTTCTCTGTATGCAGATCCTAGGACACCCCGATCTCTTACGGCAGCTTTGCAGAGTTCCAGCCTTGCAGAATGCAACGGTACATATCGATCCTGACCACTGCCGCAGAGCAGAACGTGCTTGAAGCGGTGAAGGGCCGAGCGCTGAGCTAGCCGATAAAGAAAACTCTGGCGTGGATCTGGGGCGTCTCTCAAAGAGAGCTGGAGGAGGGAGCCCGATCGTTTCCATTTCTGCATGAACCACATTCCTGAAAAAGTTATTATTTTTTTTACTTGTTGTGATAATTCTGTTTTTCCACTCATTAAAAAAACAATGAAAGTTGGTTTTGGCAAAGCATTTCAGTTTTTATAGTATTTATAGCATTATTTTCAAAATATCCAGTAAACAATTGCATCATGAATTAATGGTTCATAAAATATCGCTGACAATTCCACGTAAGTTTCCCAAGTATTAGTGAAATAAAAATGTGGAAATTTTCTTTTTGATTTGAAAAAAAAAAGAATGAAAATTGTTGAAAATGACACAAGATAAGTTATCTGATACAAAATGTGTAAGAAATATTTTGCTTATGGTGATTAAGTTATAGTGGTCATTTCCTGTTATATTTATTTATGTGATAGCCAGTTTAAGATTGCAAATATATATCCACTCAGTGATGATTAAGATTATGTTGTATAAAATTAAGCAGCACTAAATATCGACTTGATAAATGAAGATTATTTTGTCAGGCTCTCATCGTTTTTGCTAATCGTTAGGAGTGATTTTGTAATACTTGCTGACAACTAACAATAAATAGTAATATTGTTTTAAATTTTTACCTGCATTAACTAAACCACTAGAGTTATATAGTGTTCCTAAATGAGGCCCACTGAGCGAGAGGAAGGTGTGTAGTCGAGGCAGAAGCGGTCGCAGTTGTGGGCGGGCGAGGGCTGATCGAACAATGATTGTTCCCAAAGAGTGGCCGACAAAACTCACTCGCGCAGGCTCACTCCGAAGAGATTCTACGTGGTGCAGGATTTCTTGTACGAGTCTGCAATCATGCAAATATGATTTTTGCTAAGCATTAACTTGTCTACAACCTTAAAGACTTAATTATTTAAGAAAATCAAAGAGTAATAAATTTTACTTTATCCATTCTAATGTGGAGCATATGACCTCCTAATGGAGGTATCTCAACAGAAGTTTTTTTCTACGAGAACTGTTGCTCGTCCTATTGTCTTTTTAAAGAAAGTAATAGGGATAGAAAGATGGGGCTAGGACAGGACTAGTGGTTAACTAATCGCTCTCGCTAGGCCCTGTTGTTTTTTAGAATTGGAAGGGAGGGAAGGAATTTTAAGACATCACAAACAACATAGCTTTCAAACAGAAATTGATAAATCGAATGAAAAAATCCTTCGAAAAAACTGAAAAAATCTTTTATTTACCTATCTGTCATGGTATCGAAATCAGAGAATGTATCCCCTTGATTTCTCTCCGACATAAGAAAGTCGAGATGGGCACCGGGCAGCCCCAATTCCAGATAAGTTTTGACTAAGCGTAGATCAGCAGAGTTTCCGTCCAATCCATGGACACATATTATCAAATGCAGACCTGCAACAAGACGAAAGCAATTTTGTCAGTTCCAAGAGTACGAAGACTCAAAAAGAATAGAGAATTCTAACCAATAATGCTGTGGATCGCACGGTGCCCATGACAAGTAGAGTAGTATGAAAATGTTCCTCACTTTACACTAGCGTAATACTTTCTTTATTCTGCATAATCAAAATTCTATTGTGGTTATTTATAAGGAAAAGCAAAAGGAATCACTACGAGATTTGTAGTTATTTAATAATAACATAAAAAATAAATAGAAGTACCTTCTGGATTGAACATTCTATACTCGTCACTGATATGAAAGTAAGGCAGTGAAGCATCGCAGGGAGGGAAATCTGAATAGAGTGATCCAGGATATTTGACGCTGCGTCGGAATTCAGAGCGACATTTAACAAATAGTTGCTCTGATTCTGCCAGACCCACCACCGAAGCCAGGCTGTTATCTCGATCTGTAAAAGTTAGCACTTAATAAAAACTATGCATTTGTTTAAATATAATTAACTAGCTGGCCCGACGAACTTCGTACCGCCTCAGAATCAATAAATGTTGTGTTGGCTGAATTAAATTTAGTTTAAATGAATACTCAAAATGAATTAAGATCAATAAATGTGAAAAATTCAAAATGAAAAGTATTTTAATTACATTGAAATGATGTTATTCACGTGGCACAGTCGATTGATTTAAAGGAATGCAGTGGACCAACGATTTGATTTTGAATTTGAAATGATCCACATCTTTGTTATTTGCCGCAAGAATTGCTCGTTCACTCAACCAATTATGATGTTTGTGATTAGCAATGATATTCAGGAACACTTTGGTGATTGTCCTTCGATGAGACGGAATTGCAAAAATTCGGCAGAAACGAAATCAATCCATTCGATTCGTCGACAGGAACACGGCCGTTACAGATAGTCAGCAAATGCTTGGAGAAATCTGCGGCAGATGGTCGTTTAGAAATGCAACTCGCATGTTTGTCGTTAGCTGAAGTTTCTTCACATAGCGCCACAGAGTCGATGTTTTAAGGCAAGCGTTTATTTCATCGGCAGCGGTCGATCTTGGAATGACTGGTAGTGTTTGGCGAAAATCGTCAGATAGTAGGATCATTGCGCCTCCAAAAATTTTTGAGTCATTGCGCTGATCTTTCATAGTTCGGTTGATTGCTTCCAATGCGGAGGAAAAATAAGCCAGCATTTCCCTCATCAATTGCCTTCATTAAAATATCGTACAATTTCTGTTGGGGTTCAACAGTGGTACATTCGTGCGAAGGGATTGGGTCAATGCATCTCGATCATATTCACGTTTACGTTCCGATTCTCGATGAAAGCGTCGTCATTCCTCGATCTGGCGACGCATCATGCAGCGCATGAGGTAATACATATCTTCGATCAAAAGCAACGCCTGGTCATGTATCTCCTCATTCACCTCGAGATCGGGATTCCCTGAACTGACGCGAATTCGGTGTAAAGTGTCTTCGGACATGTCATCCTTGTACTTGTTCCACACTCCACGTGGATTCGATGGGAAGCATGTCAAAATCATGATAGCAAACAATGTGTGTATCTGACTTGGAGATGCAGAAACAATTGGTTCAGCGACTGTCATGTCCCAATGAGTATAGTTTTCAAGTAAATTAAGCTATTGACATGCGGCACGAAATGTTGGGCCTACTACGCCATTGACAGTTCGAAGTGATTCAATGATGTCGACCCGAAGGGAATTATTGGTTGTTTTTCAGGTTTTTCATGTTCACAGAACTGAAAGACTCTTAGAAAACCATTCCGAGCACTCTTACGGATTGGTTTAGAAGTACTTGGCATAGCTAATACCTCTTTATTTCACTGTATTTTAAATAATAAAATTACATCTTCACAATGTTGACAAACGACTACTTTTGTTTGACAGTAACTGTCAAACAAAGACTGTTAAATTTAGGTAGGATAAATTTGTTCTCAATGCATGTCACCAACATAATGACAGGGATCTTTTCAAAATTATTCAAATAATACTTTTTTATAATTTTACGAAAGTTCATTCTAAATTTTCATATTTTTTATATTACGAAATGACATAAATTCTCATTATAACAAAGAACGCAACATTTTCTAAATCTTCAATATTATATTTATTATCTTTCATTAGAAAAAAAATAAATTATTTTTTTGTTTAATGTTCCACACATACCAACAGTTATACAGTCAATCCTGTTTTTATGCGGTAGATGCGTTCCACGAAATATCACAAAAAAAAATCACATAAAAAAACTTGACTTCCATACAAAAATTGGGGTGCGTTACTTAAATTTTAAAATCCGCATAACTTTGAAACAGCTAGTTAAAATATACACTAAATCGCAAAGTATATGAAAATAAGGGGAAAACCACGGCGTAAAAATATTAAAAAATAATCACTGTATGACAATTCTATGTGTGTTTTAAAGCATGTGGTTCTAAATCACTCTTTTTCGGAAGAAATAGTATGCGCATCAATTTCATAAAACTATGGTTGTTTTCTAACAATGAAATTAGTGATCAGAGTTTGTTCAGATTTTCTTTTTCGATAATTAATTGGTTATGCAGTTTGTTATACCCATATATATATATTTTAAAGTTATCGTTGAAACTTGAATGCGCGATCAGAATTTGAATCATTTAGAAAGAAATGATCTTCTAATTTACTGAAAAGTTGGATACCTTCTTCAATTAATTTCGCAGTGATGGAACTGGAATTTCTTTTAGTTCGTCATTGTTTTCTGGTTTTTTGTCAATAATTAAATTTAAATTATTGACATCTTCGTCACTTATAGCTTTATCTGTAAGTAATTCGTCGATATAATTTTCGCTAAAGGTATCAAACCTTTCTTCGCCAAGTTCATGTGCTAAAGTAATCATTTCAGCTGATATTACCGATGTTTCAATGGTTTCATCGACTGTAACACACCTAAGTAGGTGGACATAATTCAACGATGGCAGATGCAACATGATTTAAACAGTCCGAAATCGTATTATTTTTTCAAATGTCGGTTGTGTTTATGATTCTCTCTATTCTATCCAAAATACAACGATATATGCTCTCGATGTAATATTTAACATTTTTATATATCGTAAAATATGGTACATTTAAAAAAATGCATTTCTAAAAAACCGCATTACTTCGAAATCGCATAAAAAAACCACATAAAAACAGGATTGACTGTATATGGGGATCAAAAATAAAATAATGATTTGATAGTATTCTATAACAATATAATATACATGAAAAGTATACTGATTTTTTTTTACATACTTTCATTCGTCTTTTCACATTTTAGTATATATTTTAGCGACGGCGATAAACATGAGACATAAATTCCTAAGTTTTTTTTTTAAATGGATATTGAAGATTTAGTTTCGAAATTCTGACACAGCCAAGATCGCCGGTACATCTCTAATTCAAAGTATGAAACAAATGAATTTTGGAAACATCGCCATCTAGTGTATGAAATCAGCATACGACTACATTTTCATAATTTCAAGCTGTTCCTCATTTGAAATCTGTATGAAAATATTAATTTTACAATCAACGCCACCTAGTGTATTAACCGTAAACAGTATACAACGTCATGTTCCGCGTTCGATTTGGAAATTTAAAAAATACTAAATGTATGGAGACATTTATTTTATTCATAATTTATTTCCCGTGATATTTTTCCGATGTTTTAATGCTTATTCTGCTATTCTAGGTAAAGACAAATTTAATAAATCAAAGACAATTGAAATCCATGCAGCAATTCTCGAGATATACGTGGTGTAAATAACCCCACTTTGTTTTATATATATAGATACATATTTATTTGCAGCAAAATTAAATATCAATAAACAGTAAAACCCCCATTTACACTATAGTCGGGACCGTGTAATTGGGGGTAGTGTAATTGGAGGTGTGAATCTCATACAAAATTAGGGATTTGGTTTTTTTTCGCGGAAAACATAAACTAAGATTTCCTTTAGTTTTACAAAAAAAAAAAATGGGAGAAATATTTAGTTTTTGTAGTAGTAAATATCCCCGGCACACAGACAGACACTCAGCTATTCGTGTATAGCCTGGAACGTGTTGAATACATGGACGCTAGCCAACATTTAACTGTATGCGAGGCATAGACGACTGTCTCTTAGTAACGACAATGGAATGCGACTGTGCAATTGGGGGATTTACGCCGAATATTTCAAGCCACCGCATAATTCGGGGTAGTGTAATTGGGGGTTCCACTGTATGAACATATAATTCTTCTGTATTAGTTGGTTGACTAACCGTCGTCTTCTTCCTGATTATGATTTGCCAACTCCCCTGTGCTTTGCGATTTTGTCATTCCGCTAGAGGTGATAGAGCCTGCTCTTCTTTGCCTTCTTTCCAGGGCACCTTCATAGACATGGTAAAGCGGGTTGTCTAACTGCAAGGGAGTCACCGAGGGAGGGTCCTGAAGACATAATAAAGAAACATTATTTTACAACCCGATGTTTAGCTCTAAACGCTTGGTATTTTTAGAACTTTGAAAGTGTACATGAAATTGAAATAAAATGGTTCGAAATCAGAAGTAAACATTTGTAAATAAAAAAAACTCCATTTGTTATGACCATAAATGAGATTATAATAAATACAATGGATTTTTTTAAAATTATTCAAGTAACTCAGTGTCTCAAGTAATGTCAATCTGTTTACAGTTTTAGACTATTTTGACCATAATTGAAAATGATCTAATAAAACCACCATCAAATATATTGATTTTTAAATTCTTTAGCTTGAATCAAATTAAAATTTGTTTGTTTTAAGTGATTTGATTGATAACTAATTCTTTTCTTTGTTAAATTCTTCCATTTTCGGCAAGATGTCAGGACGTCAATACGCTGTAATGCTCAAAAATAGCCAAAGATGTGACGTTTGGCATCAAGATGTCATATGCAGCGCCCCACACTAGTTTATTTTCACAGTAAGAATTGAACGGCCTAAGGCATTTATAAAAGACCAGTGACTAAGAAGTGATACATACATCATTATAAGTTACGTTCCCAGTAACACTAAATAAAAATGACACTGACCTTGAAAGCATCAGGCGGAGGCGGCACATCTCTAAACTGTTGCGGCGGTGGCAGTCTCAAGTCCTCATATGGAGAGTCAGACACGATATGAGACAGATCCACTTCCGATTTACTATTCCTGCCTTTCTGACCGGATCCTTCGTTTCCCATCATTTGATTTCTCCGCGACAGTTTTGTCTCTTTGCATATTCTGTCCATTGTCAAGCTTCTGATCTCGGCTGCCAATAGTTTATCTGTGTATTCGATTCTTTCTTTTAATGTATTTTTATCGCCTGAGTTTGCTTGCTGCTGTTGCAATAATTGGGTTTTGGTAAGAGGTACAACTTTTGGTGGCATTTCTTTTCTTATGTATGGATGCAACGCTTGTACTGCGTTTTCAGGTAAAGTTTTAACGATAGGCACATCTTTGACAACACCATTGATAAAACAGGCCCCCTTTTTTCCATTCACCGCATCGACAGCGTTGAAAGAATCATGTCTGGGACCGAGGCGGGGCTTTCTTGCGGCCGCACTCTGGTACTGTCCGTTAATCATCATCATCATGGATGACCTGTCAGGCGGGACGATCTCTGCTCGTTCGGAAGACCGCATGGTACTGTTTCCGGAGATGCTTCCGTTGCTAACGGACCCGTTGTTTATCGCAGTTGGATCATTGCAGCATGAGCACAAATCGTATGCCGGAACAGGACGACTGTCACAGCAGCATTCTAAGCTGTCCTTCAGATTACTTTTGGCAACTTTGATGGCTAATTTTAAAAGTCTCTCTCGCAGCTGCTCTCCGTTTAGTCCAACAGTCCTTTTCACTTCTCCGACGGATTCACTTTGGTCAGGCTGCCGTCTGGTGGGGTTCGACTGAAGAGTGTTGGTGTGGAGGTTATCTGTGTCGGCCGCGGTGGGAGGCCGGTTTGAAGTTTCAAAAGTTTTTCGGTACTTTGGTATTTCGGGACTGGACGGTATGGAACTGCGACCGCTGGATACCCACCCACTCTGCTCACTCAGGCTGGAAGCGGATCCTCCGTTTGCCATCTTCCGATCGAGATTACGATCTTCTTCATTTTTAAATGTGTCTGGAGGTAATATTTTGAAATTCTCATCATTTATATCTAGAGGGGGTGAATCAAAGGCAGGGGGCGGAGCCAGATTGGGCAGTGACTCGGAAAAGAGATTTCCGTTCACATTTCCTTCGTCAAGTACGGACGCGGCACTCCGGCAGTGTCTCAGTCCTTCCTGACTTCGGTCCAATCGATGCGGCACACTGGCAGAAGACTCCAGTCTTTTCCCAGTCCTGGGAGCGCTCTCATCGCTGGAACTGGTGCCGGCCTCCGACATTTGCTGGCTCATTCTCTCTGATGGCTTTCGTCTTCCGCCACCGGAGGACCTTTTCTCCGAACGGGGAGTGGAGGATCTGTCAGTCTTGCTGTCCCTGGACCTACCTGAATGGTGACTGCTGAGGGAATCCTTGCTAGTGTTGACGCGGGAGAGTTCTTTCGCGCTGTGATGAAGTTTAGTCTGGTCTTTCGTTTTGCTTTTTTTGTGTCTAGATTGAGAGACAGGCTGTGTTGACGTTGGCGATTTCCCACTGACGTAATTGTTGGTCATCGGTAAAACGGGTGATTTTTCCATGAAATTCATAACAATTCCTGAGTCTGTGTTTTGGCTAGTATATTTTGTGCCATTTTGGCACAGCGCCGTGCAATCATTGTAGCTGTGATTGTAAGGAATAGACCCTTGCGGAATGCCGTTATTTCCCCCACCATTAATATTTCCTTCAGCGTATCCTTTTTGGTGAAAAGCGTGAGTGGAATTAGAGCGGTGAATGTTTTTTCCGGGTGTCGCCCGGACCGTCGACTCAGTCGAACTGGGCGGATTGGTCTTGTTACTGACAGGAGGGTAGGAGTTTCTAGGCGGCAAGACAGGCCTCGGCAAGGTAACATTGTAGCCTCGTTGAAATTCTAGAGGGTTGCAGACGAAACTGTCCGGGGGTCTGTTAGGATTTCCCTGATCGTTATAAACAAAATAAAAAGGATAAGTCAAATTGTTGAGCATTCCGCTGCTGATTATTTCATTAGTCTTATATTCTGAAGTTTTGAGACGCTCCGCGCCGACTCCTCGTCCGTTGAGGTCAGTCCCGCAGGGGTTTTTGTACTTTTCTCTAAATTCGTTTATGTTACGGCGGTATTCTTCACCTTTAGTGCCATACGTAGCAGATACATTCTGGCTTCCCGATCTCTGCTGTAACTGGGATCCTTTGAAACCCGAAGCGTGGTCAGCGTACCTCAGGGCCTGCATGGATGATCCTGGCATGTTCCTCGGTAGCGTCTGAGGTTTTTGCGGTACGTAAGATATGGGGCACTGATTGGGTCCCATAGTTCTGGATATTGATCGTTGCTGATGGCTTCCTTGGACTGCCAGGGCGTTGGACATCGGTGACACTTTTAACTGATCCAAAGACTTGCTATGTCTTGCGGGTAATGTGCTGACGCCGCTCACGCTGCTTCCGGAAGTAGAAAGATTCGCGCTAGTCTGCTTGAACACTTGCCGCTTTTTTACTCCGAAATTTTCATCGTCACCCATGTCCAAAAGCGTGGATGCAGAATACCTCGAGAGAGCTTTTCCATCTTTAATGCTGTTAGATGAGAATGATTCGGCTCTTTTAGGAGCCATTTGAATCTCACTGATTTGATTGTTGTGAACAATGAATCGGCTGTTTCCAGTCACTTTTACATTTTCCACTTTCTGTTTCTTGAGCGTAGACTCTTTGACCGTTTGTGTGACGATTGCGGAACGCTTTGGGGAGCCGTTGACAGATTTCTGCGGGGCGAGGGTGAGCGTGGCCTGAAGTATATTAGGAAGTTGTGCAGTCAGTTGAGGGTCCATCGCATCCATTATTTCTTTCGGAAGGGTGAGGGAAATCTTCGAGGTTTCCGAGGACGGTCTCCTGGAATCCAGCAATGAGACGACCCCGCACGAACAATCATCAGTGACGGATTCCGTACAGAGAAGAGGTTCTATAAAAATACACACATATGGTTTTTTATTTCATTGATGTAAGATGAAGAGCAATTTTCAAATTGGTTGAATTACTTACCACTTCCAGATTTAGCAGTTCCTGTAGTCAAAACACCAGATCTTCTTCTTGCAAATTCTTCTGTATCTTGATATCTGTAAAATAAACAATTGAAATTTATACAAATGTTTACTCTAATGCAGTGCACACCGTTTTCAAGCCAAGAGCCACTTTTCCAATGTTAAATTTGTAAATGCCTGAATTCACTATGATTCTACTCAAAATCACAGGAGCAGAATAAGTATATACTTCTTTAAATAATTTTTAACTTTTAAATACTTTCAGTACCACAAGTGGCACTCTATGTACCCCATGTGCATAACTGCTCAAATTGAAATGATTGCGCAAACTTTTTTGTGATTATTTATTTACCTGTCCTCAAAGATGATCGGCATTATATGTGGATCCCCATCGAGGGCGATGCAGTGAACGGGTAGTGGAGGCAGCAGGGCGAGGTATTTCGAACGCCTTGTAAGTTCGCTTATTGATTGGTAAGACTGGTAATTGGCATCGTAGCATCCAGCTAACGACTGCCGAGGATTGTCCAACACAAAGAAGCACTCCGAAAACCGTTTCACTCTAAAATCAATCATTATTAAATGTCACACAAAGACAATTCATATGCGGACACTTATCCCTTGACTTGTGGTCACAAGAAATGTTTGGTGAAAGCCGTAGCAAAACAATAAAGATACAGTGTAGCAGAAGAATTAAATAAAAGAATGTATTCTTTTTGAGAATTGCTTTTTAGTTGAAACGTCTTGAAAAAGCTTTAATTTGAATTCTTATCTATGATCGATCAGTCTTGTTTGGATTTCTGCTTAGTGTGAAAGTTTATTTTATGTTTCGTTTTATAATTTTTAAATTCATTCTTTCATATGATACATTTTACAAATGGTCTGTTTGGAATTGTGGAAGGAATCACATTTCATTTCTATTGTTTAGAGACTCATTTAAAGCTTTTTTTGGCACATAGTCTAATGTCACCATAAGGCACCATAATGCTACCTTAAGGCATGGTGTACAGCGGCCAGTGCATGATGGGCATGAGGTCTTCCAGATACTGCACGGAGAAGTCCAGCCCATTGAAGTGTTACCTGAAAGAGCCATATAAAAAAACATTTAGATTGATGTTGTTCTATTATTTTTAGAAATTAAATAAACAAAAAACTGTATTGTGTTATTTTAAATGTAAATTGCGGAGATTTGTTAACTACCTCCATCCTTCAATTTTTACCATCTCAGAAATAGGTGACAGAATAACAATCAGTTTTTGTTAATAGTATTTACTGATGAGATGCTTAGTAAAAAGTCTATATCTTGAAGGATTAATACACTACAATTTTGCAGTTGCATAAATTACCAGTTTTGAGTAATAAATTAACATCAATGTTGGAAGGAAGGCATGTAAAACTAACCTCAGCGCAGAGCCTAGCAATATCTTGAGCGGCACTGCAGGCAAACTCTTCTTCACTATCTCCACACTGGAAAAGAAACATAACCAAACATTACATAAGGGATACAGGTGAATTTATTTTTTAATGGTACACATTGTATTTTTGAGCCAACAACAAACATTGGTATTGTTAAATATTTTTTTTAAACAATTTCTGACACATTGTTTTGCGTTTTGCTTGAACTTAAAAAGAATTGAATTCATAAGACAGACGATTTTTTAAAATTTGGCGGTATTACCGAGCAGTTGCATAAACTGAGAATTTATTAATCAAAATATTGACCGTGGTTCTAAGTAAGGCTTAGCTGTTTGTTGTTCCATTTGTGGCGGAGTGGTAAAAATACCTGTCTCGTATATGATTACCATCGCAGAATTAGATATTATTTCTTTTCCCGTGTATAATATACTAGAGGATTTTAGTAAATTTAGCAGAGTTGGAACCATTAAAGAAAAAAACATATATCAGCATTGAAAATAACTACCTTCGCTAGATCACTCAATTCACTCATCCGTTGAGCGACATCTCCAATAAGGGTATTTGAAGAGTTGGTGTTACTGGAGAGGGATGCACCTGCTGAACCGCAAAGAGCCAAGGCGTTTTGCAGACCTTCCAATGATCCCAAAAGAATTCCACATACTTCAGCGTGTACTTGCCTGGAACAATGTTGTACAGATACTTCACTATGATAATAGAAACTAATATATATTATATGCTCTGCTTCTAATATTATTTTTTTTACAAGATATTAAAAATAGCACTTGCCTCTTCTACAGCCCGAAATAAATTTAATGTTTACTAGTATTTTGAAAAACCGTCTCTTTCAGATTAATTCACATCTCAGATTTATGAATGGTATAAATAACTAACGAATAGATTTTAAGCATAATCTTGGTGCAATGGTGACTTAATTGTTGTGATGGTTGTGGTATTGTGATGGTGTTGCTAATTAGTTTATAATAAGTGCTATCAAAGTTTGTATCTTACTTTGAGTCTAGTATAGAAGGACAAACCCTGATTTTTATTTTGTAATTTTTAGTTTATTTGTAAACGTTGTGATGGTCTGATGATCAGTGTTCCCTCTAAGCTCGGGGAGTTGTGTGCGCGGGCACATACATTTCAACAGAGCGCACAAAACTTACACCAACATTAAGATGTAAGGGTGTTAGGATGAGTTCCCAACACTCAGTTACACTGGCAATACCGGCTACACCTACTGACGTCACATTCCTTGTACTATCAACTGATGAAATGCGCACAAATTTTTAAACTTCCTTTCAAAGTTGCACAGCTCATGTCTTTTGCACACATAACCTTCTGAAAACACGTGTCACAATTTCACAATTTTAAATAACAAATTTATCAAATTTAATTTTATATTATGAATAATGTTAAAATTAAAGCATGTGGAAAATGTGCATGTATATAATATTTTATCCGAACTACCTTCATCTCCAATTAGTTCAGATAATTGAGGTTCTACATGACTTGATAGTTTGAGACCTTGCAAATAAAGCGAAGTCCTTATAGATGTATGGTGGAAAAGTTTACCCATGGCCGTAGTTTTGCGATAATGATGTAATACAGTAGATAATTATAATAAAATATTATGTTAACCTGGCGTGGGCAATGCGAGTTGACGCACTCCCCCCGCCGCATTTAGCGGTTGAACTTCCGAACAGAACATTCTCCAGCGCCCCTCCTCCACTCGACGTTCCGCTCCTCACCAGCTTGCCCCACTGTTTGCTCGAACGAGGGGTGCTATAAAACGACAGAGGAACATCAATATTGTGACAGTACAAGCCTTTAAAGAAAGGACTGTTAAAAGATACAAAAATTCATGCAATTTCATCATTTCAAGTAAACGTAATTGATATGGTTTTATGCTGTGAATGTTATTGTTAATAAATACTACAAGAAAACCCAAAGGTTGGACTGTAAAAACATTCATATTAAAGTGTTTTTGTGCAGAATAAAAAAACTATAAGCTGATTTGATAATGTAGATTTTATAAATTGATTCGGTATTTAAGTCTTACGAGTCAACTATCACTTCTTTCGAACATAATATTATTAAGTAGACAAACATTTGCAAATTGAACCGGCAGTATGATTTTTCACATGCAGTTTAAGATAGTAGACATCTGTTAAGAGAAATACACTATTGTATGCAAGTATTATGTAAATAAAGATGCTATGATGAAATCAGAAACAAAGAAGAATATAAAAACAAGCAGTTCTTGTCAAATCCATGCATTATTGAAGATCGACTCAACAGGCAAAACCACACTGGTTACATTGATAATCCCATCAATTTTTTCTTACTTGTATTTGTAATGATAATATATTCAAAGAACATGCGATAGTCTACAAAAAAAATAATCTTAACTGAATGACGAATGAAACAAAACATGATTGTTCAACAATAATGAAGATTTCATTGAAGCATGGAAGTTTTGTGTGCAAATGCAATGAAAAGGTAACTGCCAAATTTTTATTTCACAAATAAACAAATAAAGCATTATAATTTAGCAGTGATTGATTAAGCATATCAATATAAAAAAAAAGCATTCGAAGATGGTTTTAATGCAAAGATTTTATTATCAATCAGCGTTTAGCGACGACGAAACAATATGTGAACTTTCAAAAAACTTGCCCTCAAATTAAAATATTTACATTTCAAAAAAAAAGCAGAAAATAAAAGAATGACATGTGTATTGTTTATTAGTATTGATTGAATAAATTATCTCACCAGCTTTGGACGTAGTGCAATATGCTTTTCCTTGTAAAGCAAAAAATAAATAAAGAAACACACACAAGATTAGGGCTTTCTTTTTCATAAAATTTATTCAGTTCACATTCCTACTGCGAGTACATCGACAAGCCTCGAGAAGCAGTCAGTTTTCTGGTGAGTTGTTTTATCATGAAAGGAATGGAGAAGTTCGGCAGAGATTCGCAAAGCGGTGGATGAGTCGCGGTAAGGGTAATGGTTGTGATGTTTTCGTGATGAAGTAGTGAGCAGCCTTAAAAGTTAACAAACAATTTTAATATCGCTATCGCTATGAGGTAATTCCTCTTTTCACGCATCTTCCCATTAATAATAGTCAGTTCTCAAATTACGACTGAGGTGCCATAACAGATTTAATTCAAAATGATTGTATGTTGAATTGCATACAAAAACATTGATAAACAAACAACAAATATTTTCAACAGATTCGGCGGTAACTTTTGTGAAATTCATCGTTAATATGAATTTGATTTTTATACCACTAACTCAAGATGAGTGAGCAGTGGTTGCAAAGCTGCTGCGCGCAAACTTAGAGGTGACACTGATATGCAATCAAAAAATATGACCCCCAAAGTCTTCCATGACATTGTAGGAAAATGATTTTCTCAGTTTGGCAGCTTTTACTTACACAAATATTGAACAAGTTCAGCAATTAAACAAACAACAATCTACACAGTGATTTGAGAGTGCATATGATTATCTCAAGTATACATTTATTGAATTGCACTGGCTGTTTCATGGTCAGCGGAACCCTGATCTATCTTTCCCGCATTCTTTGTTTTTATTTAGGGACCTTTAAGGAATCCTACTGTATTCTATCTATCCAATCTAGAAGCGGCTTTGTATTTTGTTTTCATTAATTCAATTTTTCATTGTTCAACTCTACTCACTTGATGTAGGGTTGATGTAAGGCAACTAGAGCGGCGTGAACGGTGACAGACACGGAAGCCAAATGAAAGTAGTCAAAGAGCACAGGGAGGTGGTAGTGTAAGCCGCAAGACGGCCGAAAGTGGAGCCGCAGCACACGGCAGGACACAGGCGCCAATGTATTGCTGGCCGGAGTTCCTTCTCCGCACCAAAGCTCAATGCCTAGGCTCCACGATGCTCGCTCCAAACTCTCCTTCAGATTTTTGCTGTCCACTGGAAATGCATTCGTAATCATTGATTTTATTTTTCTAGTGACATATCGCACCCCAGTGACATTGTTTTTATGGGAGCATATAATCTCTTATTGTTCGGTATATTCATATGGTGAAAACCATCAAGTGAGCTTAAAAAATATATAAATCGGTCTTGAGGATTAAAATAATGTATATTATAAAGCCATAGCATCTCAACAACCTTTCTCACGAAGGTGTCGTCTTACCGAGCAAATGTGCCCTGAACTGTATGACATCTCTCAGCGTGACTTCCTCATTCCTGTAGAGGATCTGGAACGGCCTCGAGGCTCCGAGGCCTCCCGCCAGGGTCGCTCCGCTGCTGCTTCCGCCGGTGGAGGCGCCCCCTCCCACCATCGCCTCGATCTGGACTGGCACCTTCGGGGACACGCGAAGACCCACCCGGACCTGGTATAACCTGAAAATAATGTTACAAAAAATAAGCAACACCATAAAAGATAACAATATCTTACAAGAGAACTTTAAAGTTTTAAAGCATAATTCAATGCAATATAATATATTACGTTTAGCCCTTTGAGTTCTGTGAATTTATCTAGCGTTGATTATGGGTGGTAATATTGCCCAAAGGGGAAAATTATGTATGATTGTTTGTAAAAACCAAAATTAAAAAAAGTATAAAGAATATGCTTTGATTCAAAGCCATGGGTTGTTTGGGTGGTGTGAAAAATAATAAGGTAAATTTTTTCGCTGGTTTTACTAATGGTCCAAATAAGCTTTTCCTTTAACACAATAAAGATTGCTAATAGGAACCTTTTTTGGTAAAAATAATATAGTCTAGTTGGTTAGAGGTTGTACTACCCATCACGTGGGTCAGGGTTTCATTCCTGTTGAGATAAATGTTAAATTTAGACAGTGGCGGTTCTAGGTACTGGGCTAAGTGGGCTAAGCCCGACCTGCATTTTTCACCCAAAACTTTAGATGGCTGAATAAAAATGAACAGCAATTCGGTCCCTGAACAAAATAAATACATTTATAAGCGTAACTAACCTTTTCCAAATAAATATAATATCTTTGTTTTAATTTTCCTCTGTCAATATAAGACAATGTTACGTCTACCTACAATCATATTCTCGATTGTGTTTTGTATTACAATTTTAAACTGAGCCGGCATAAAAAAAACAATAACCCTATAAATACTTCATAGAGATCAGGCAACGTCACGTCAGTCTGGCAACACCAAAGACTCAAGGGCTAAATCGTTCAAGCCCGTAACCACAGACAATATCATGCAATATTTCTTTACACTGGGGCGCAATCAAGCACGATTAAATTTTTTTTGTATTTGTATGTACGGAAACGTCATCAAACACACGCAATTGTGTTTTAAATTAACAAACTTTTGTCTTCGTTGGGGGCTAAATTGATTCTGCCCATTACGCATACTTATGCATTGAAACACAAATACCAATATCGTTGTATTGTATGAAAGTGACAGGTATTGACTTTCAGTGACTGTTCTGTATTGCTTTTAGTAGGTACTTGTTATTTCACTTTGAAAGAGACGAATTTAAGGATTCCGTATTATTATTCTATTATTTCTTAGTTACATTAGCATTGATTTTATTATATAATAATTTATGCATTGCAGTAGTGTCGTAGTATTTGTTAATTTGCTTGTAGATTAATGTATAAGGTGAAGTGGAAACATGCATAATTTCGTAAATAGTATACAATGCTATGCTTTTCTCTAGCCCACCCAAGATTTTAGGTCAGGAACCGCAACTTTATTTTTAATTTAAATTTGAGACCGAAAACATCTGTGTTTGTGATGTCAATTCTGTTTGAGTTGATCTCGAGTCACTTTCAAAAAATTCTCATCAAGTTTATCTCGTATGATCTCCCAACTACAAAATATTTGGCGCATTGGCATTACTTGTAATACCAAATATTTTTTCTAAAAATAAAATTTTAATTAAAAATGTAAAAACATATTTTTCGATTATAGATCTGGAAAGAATATTATTTTTTATTTCAAGTAGTAGATTCATTTATAAAATTTAAAACATAGTGATAGTGAACTATGTATTTCGTTGATCTTTATTGACGTCATCTGTGCCCTGTTGGCATGTGGTGCTGAACTGACGTTGATTCTAGTATGGGAATCTAGGCAAAATGAAATTTTAGAATCGGTATTATATTATGGCTACCGATTTACTTACAAATATTTACCCATTTTACAAAATTCTTTTGTTCATTTGCAACAAAAAATAAAAATAAGCTAACTGCCAAAAAAATATGAGAATGGCAAAAGATAAGTAAGTAATATAAGAATAAATAATTGGCCATACATATATGGTGATATCAATCAAATTGTCTTGTGATAATTGTATGGTGATATTTTCTTTCTTAGCACGATTTAATATTTTTATTATATTATGTACATATAAATATACATATAAAGTGAACCAGAAAAGCATGTCGTTTTTTAAACATTTGAAAAGAACAGTACGTTTTTTAGATAATTCATTCAATTCGTTTAACCAGTTTGTATCTATCTAATATTTCCCCCCCCTATGGTCTAGTTGGCAAGGGATCTGGCAGGTCTGGATTCAAGTCCCAGTAAGATCATGTCAAGTTTAGAATTTTTAAATTTCGAAATCTTGGACATGGGTGTTTATGATGTATATTCTAGTTGAGTTAGTCTCTAATGACTTATATCCAGTAGTGTGCTGCTAAGGGTTCATATCTGTGATTTTGGATCTGCTAATTCTTGGAAGAGCCAAAAAATAAACACGAGTCACGCCGATATTTTGGGCAAATCGGTATCGACCAAGGAGCGAGCCGATTAATAAAATTTTAGCAGCACACCACTGCTTATATCCCTCTCCATTTAAAAAATATTTGGTGTATTAGCATTAGCTGTAGTGCCACATATTTTTGATGTTTAAATTAATCCTTAAAAACAATACATCATTCTTTGAATAATACCCTTTTCTGAGCTGATTTAGGCGATATCCATTTTCCTTGCATCCAAACTTTTCCGATTTTTTTAAGGTGTTCCTGTACACTTGACCAAGAGTATCCTAATTTTTTAGCAATTTGTCGAATAGATAAAGTTGGATCTGCTTCGACTGCGGCAGCTAAGGTGGCGTCATTCACTTTTGGCGGCCTTCCACTGATAGGTTTATTTTTCAGATCAAAATTTCCAGATCGAAACTTTTTAAACCATGTTTGACATTTTCTAACATCCAAAACGCCATCGCCTAGTAATTCGCAAATGATTTTAGTTGCAACAGTTGCAGATCTTTTCTTCAAAAAACGATATAGCATACAATTGCGAATAAAGTCTTTAGTCGGGATAAATTTTTCCATTGCAATTTAATAATTTAATTGACTTCTTTAGTAATAAACATTAATTATTAAACGTTGCGTTACGAAATATCAAGTTTAGGCGAAATATTATGCAGTAGGCAACTGACAGTTACACCATGGTGTATATATAGTTTATGTTGTATATAAAGTATATTAGTCTATGGTGTACACTGGTGGTAACCGATAAAACAGAACATGAATAAATATAACAAATTCAAAATTCAAAATAAGTTCACGAATTCTATGGCATCGTAAGTCTGACCATAGACAACATAACGTTTAACCGTACAGTTCATTTCTGTCCGTTCAAAAGGTGAACTTGAGTGCAAATGGCAACGTCAAGAAGCAAAAACGACAAATAGAGTCCATAATTAATTTGAACAAGAAATGAAAGCCCTTGAAAATGATATCCTGAGTACAGATCAATTGACATGTACAGATCATCGTAATTAATGTGTTTTTCAATAAATTAGAAATCTTTCGTTTCTGGGTTAGCGAAAGTTCCATAATGAAAGGATATATTTAGGTGTATTATCTATAGTCAAAATGATGGGACATAAAAGCAAACTTTACAATGGGGCGCAGTCACCTCATCGTGGATGACTGCGCCCCAGTGTAAAGCTTTATATCAATGGCATCAGTATATTTTCTATGGCATATGGCAACTGAAAAATAAGTATATATTTTTGTATTTAAACGAGCGTTGCTACCAGTGGCGGGTTATGCACACGAGAGGCCCCAGGCGCAATACAATTTGAAGGCCTTTTTTTCGGATAACATTATAACGTCAGAAAATTCCAAGTAAAATTTTTTTTTTTTAACAAAAAGTCCATTTTTGAGGTTCTTCAGATTCGGAGGTTCCATGCACGCGGCTCATTTTATTATAGGGCAGGAGTGGGCTGGAAGGGGCTCGGAGGGGCTCGCGTGAGCCCCTTGTTAAGATAAGAAAATCATTCGTCTTAGATCAAATCAGCATATAACTGCAATTTCTGTAGATGTTTAAATTTTATTATGAAACAAGACCCATTATTTTTTTCATTCAGCGTTGTGAGCTTTCAAATAATCAATTATGCGCTAAAATGGATGGACGGAATACGCAACGATACACAGTTAAAATAAAATGCCATGTTTTTAACGTCTGCATTCTACCAGTGTTTTTTACTGTAGCGAATCATGGTACATTACGAAGACTTGTTGAATTCTCGAAAAATCGTCTACTGAGCTTCGAGATTAGACGCGTACGTGTGTGCATCGGATATTTGGGGAGAGGTAATTTGATTCCGCAAAGAATTCAGAAGAAGTCAAATCAATATAAATTGGCTTGAAATGGCAATAAATGAAGATTGAAGCATTGATAATAAGACTAGCAATTTACCTTCAAATTTCAATTGAATTCAAATTTATTGAAAAATTTACAGAACCCATACAATAATATTTCGAGTTGTATTTATATGGAATTGAGAGATTGTTTATAAACTTTTGTTCATTAACATTATGGAAACATCTGCCAGCGAGAGAAAACTAGTATTTTTTCCAGTTGTACTTTTGTGGAGCTATACAAGAGAAGTATTCGAATCAGTGGTGTAGAAAGGCTGCTGCCACCCGGGGCGGTCCTTGAATTTGCCGCCCCCAATATTTCCTCTATTTTTTTTTTCAATAACTTATACTATTTTTATCCATAAAGTAGGAGTTTTTACTACAGCTGGCTTAATTGTTTTGTGTATAAGTAAATATAATTTCTCGAAAAATATTGTATTTGTTTTTGAAACTGCCGTCCACAAAAATGTGTCGCAAGGGGCGGACCGCCTCCGCACCCCCTTGCAACGCCAATGGTTCAAATATAATTCAAAATATTAAATTTTTGACCCAATATTAATAATATTGAAGTAAGCCGTCGATATAATCAAAAACATATAAGTTATTAAAATAAAGTGTGGCCTCCAATCCCAGGTCATGTCCAATTTTGTGATCCCTAAATCCCGGGATTGTGTTAGTAGTAATCTTGGGAATTCTGGATTGAGAAAATTTGGGAAAGTTGCGCGAAGGCTTAAAAAAGGTCACAAATTTTTATTTTGGTAATTCTGCAAATTCCTGGGTTTTTGGATTCGAAAATTGTGGGAAGAGCTAAAAAAAAAAGTCTCACATCGTTTTATTTTAGGAATTGCGTAAATTCCTGGGATTTTGGATTCTTAAATTCTAGGAAGAGCTAAAAAAAAGTCTCGCTACTTTTATTTTCACCCACCTCTTGAATCTAGATAATATAGGATTCAAATACATAGAATTACTCTATAATCACAGGAGATGCGTGCTTGGGGCCTCCTAAGTGCGTATTCCGTCATTTTCGCCAAAATGGGAAAATATTTATTAGGTATAAATATATAGTTTGTACATATATGTACATACTAGATGTCTGGACGGGACCGGGCCTGGCCCTCGGGCCCCTACCCGACCCGGCTCACCGGGCCGGGTTCGGCCGGGTAAGCGCAATTGAGATTCGGGCTCAGGCCGGGCCCGGGTAAGGAATTTATTTCTTCAGAAAAATATTTTAGACTTCGTTCATGTCATAAGTCAGCCATGATGATTTTAATTATCACCAGTTCTATAGTGAATCGTAAATTGTTGTAAATTTGTAAAAAAAAAAACAAGTTTTATTCAGGCTGAAAAGTATAAATCTGGGCTTCGGGTCGGGTTCGGGTAACAAGTACGATATTAGACTCGGGCCCGTGCTGGGTTGGGCCTGAGTTTTTCGGGCTCGGACCGGGTAATTTTGTAAAACTTCGGCCCGTGCAGACCTCTAGTACATACATACTGAATAACAAATAAACTTAATAAAACTCTAATTAAGCCAGTGGCTTCCAACCTTTATGTTACTGCACCTCCCTTTGAAGAAAAAAATATCTTCGCGCCTCCCCATCTTTTATTTCATATAGTAATAAAGACACTTAAAGTGTAAATAAATATTTTGGACTGTTCGCGCCTCCCAGGTTGGAAATCGCTGCCTTAAGCTATTTAAATATCCAGTTACAAATTAAATATTTCAAATCAGATACTCAATACAAAATTCAAAGCTTCCTGTAACATATCGTATGCTTAATAATAAATTGCTATAACTAAAAAATGCATTATTTGGCAAAATAGAAAACAAATTCAATTTACTCTCTGTGTAAAAAATAATTTTGTGACACAGCGTTTGTTTCGCTTATTTTGATGAAATACTTTCGAAAAATTATATTGTATAGCCGGTTGGTTTTTAAAACTAAAAAAAGACGAAACATAAAATTAGGTCAATTTATTATTTACCCTTCAATCACGTATGACGTTCACAGGGTTGACACCCTGTGAACGAATGCATATTTTAAAAATAATGGTTTTTAATTGTTCCTGCCGTTGAAAATACTCGTTTAGAAGCAGTTGCCGTTGGCTTTATTGTTAGAAGTGTTTTAAACAAAACGTCTAACTTTTCTGTTATTTTTTTTTATTGATCCAAATATATCATATACAAAATATTTATACCCGAATTTGAGTCGATTCGACAAACTCAAGTATTATGATAAGATATTGATAACACCCGAGTTGGGTGAAGGCGAAAACACCACTACCTGGAGAATTCATAATTATTCTTTAAATGTGGAGAAATTGTGATGTGATCTTTCGTAGATTTTGTAACATATTTCATTCAAAATTATAACGAATACTATTCGGATATTTTCCCAAATATCCGAATATCGAATAGTTTAAAAAGGGCCGAATATATCCGGATATCGAATATTCGAATACCCGGATTAGGATCACTAGTCGGAACTTTAAATGAAAAAAAAACTTGACAACAGCTGGTGTCATTTTTTTTTGCTAGAATGTCACCAGAAATGGTTTTAAAAACAAAATATCAATCTGTGTTTTTTTTTTATTTATTTGTTCATGCGCGGTTCATTTATTGGATATTAATGGGCCGCTATTCAAAATCTGTTTCAGGCTTACGTGCTGAAGGGTTGAGCGTGTGATTATGCATTATTCGATCGTTTAGATTTCACGCTCCAATATTGTACAACACCAACATATGAAAGCATTAAAATCTCGTTTTGCACCAGATTTCGCTTACAAAAAAAAACATAATAAATATAAATTCATTTCAGATGGATTCTGATCATTCGTGTTCAACACAGTTAGTAGTAGTAACGTAATTTTTACATAGTGAATCTAAAGAATTAGGATTCAATAAACTATTTTTTTAATCCATGTCCGCTCCCAATGTGGAGCATATGGCTTCCTAATGGAGGTATCTCAACAGAAGTTTTTTCTACGAGAACTGTTTGTTACTCAGTCGCTCAACCTCACTCTTTTCAAGTAAGGAAAGAATGATAAGGCTAGAACAGGATTAGTGGTTGACTAATCGCTATCGCTTCACCCAGTTATTAAAGGATCAAAATGATGGTAGGAGAGAAAATAATGTGAAATTTACATCACAAACACCCAGTTTTCGATCTCAACTTTGAATTGAGTAAATCTCGAATTCACTGTGATCTGACCGGGAATCGAACGTGATCGGTAGAGCAAGCTCTAACCCAGTGCTCCGCAACCTTTTATGTTCCACGGCACACCAACTTGTTCTTCAAAAATTCGCGGCACACCACAAGTAAAAATATGCATAATATACAGAAATTACATTAGTTTGTGTTTATATATGATACATACCACAAAAGAACCATATGGGTATTTTATTACCATGTCCACTACCAATGTAAGGTACATGTACTCCTAATGGAGATCACATTAAAAGAAAAGTTTCAGATTATTCAGATTTATTTACAAAAAAAAGAATCAGTCAAAAGGCTGCACCAAATTAGAAAAAAGTCCGTAAGTTTCCCACTTCAGTTGAATTTTCAGGATCGGCTATTAACATTTAGCGGTTAAAGTTATACTAACAAATATTTTGTAGTATCGACCAAACTATTTGTTTTTTTTCGTTTATTAGAGATTCGCGCTGCGGCACACCCAGCATCGCCTCGCGGCACACCGGTTGCGGAGCACTGCTCTAACCAACTGGGCTACAGCAGGCGACAATAATGCATTTATAATCACTTTTTCGGATTTGTTTTCCACCTAAAAATTAAAATAGAAACATAACGACAACAATAAGTTAACTACTACTCCTTGGCATTAATCCAGGGCTGTGGAGTCGTGTAAAAAAAGACACTTAAATATGTTCGCCATTTCTGTCTGGATTCAAGTCTGGGAAAGCCGCAACTGAAACCAACGACGTCAATCACAACATGTCCTGCATATTGTGTACTATTTGAATATTGATGCTATATATATATTTTTTAATACGATGGAAAATCAAAAAGGATACTGCATTTATAATTATTACCACAAAGTTAGATTGAGTAAAGATAACGAGCCAACACTTGTACCGTGTCGGTTGACACCAGCCTTCGTTTGATTACTCTTCGTAATGCCAAAGATCGTTGGAAATGTAAACACGCTGTAAATACAGTGGCAACGCATTTGAAAAGTGATCTCATCCAGAGCGATGTTTTCCACAAGCAGAGAAGATAATATAATATGTATCCATCTCATCTATTTATAGTATGGTTTCTTTTGTTTGTTTGCCATGATTCCAAATCGTAATACGCATGGCCGGCTGACATCAAGGAGTACGCAGCACACATAGGGGCCCCACCGAAATGATTTCGCTCACTAATGTAACACATTACAGTGCTAACAGCTAGTTTGTAATTAAGATCAAAGGGTGTCAAATTTGGGCGTTAAAATTCTTTGTGAAATAAAAACATTTAGAATTCAATCAGGATCTAATTTCATCATCGAATAGTTGAAGTTATTCTGTAAAACCTCTATATAGCAAACTTAAGGAGGTGAGGGGGTGTTCGTTCTATTTTAATATATTAGGATTGAGAAAATAAACAAAACAGTATTGCCATATATGTAAATACAAAGGCAGTGAAGTATTCATAAATGGATTAAATCACACAGCTTGGCGTGACTAAGCAATGGTATAATTAGGGCATCTAAATACCCGCCTAATTGCATTATCCGGTTCTCGAGTATTTTTATAGAACGGATACCCCGTTAAAAATTACCCAGTTTTCAGTTCGTTTAAAAACGTGCAGGTACCCGAGTATTTGGTTCCGGTTCTGCCCGGGTCGAAATCTCTATGTATAATCATCGGACGGCACACGTTTAATCTGTAACAGTTGTGTGATCGAATCAGGTGATGGCTTTTAGATTAAAACTTGTAGTACCTAGATTTAACAAGGTGACTTAAAGCAATTAAGAATTTGAAGTTTATATGATATATTAAGGCACTGTTGAAAAATTAACGACATTCTATTGCAGTACAATTGATTTTAATTATTGTTATTCTGCGAAAGTATCAACATACGTTTGATGGTCACCCAACGTTAAAGCAATGACATTATTTCAATAAACACATAGAGAAAATATTATGAATTGTAATTATTGCTTAAAATATAATTAAACGTTGCTTCTAGATAGACGGAATATCTTGTCCCAGATCGAACATTGGATTTAGTAAAAATTTTGAAAGCCACGTAGTATTTTAATGAAAACCGATTCCCTATTAAAGTTTTAAAGTTTCCATTGAATTCATATGGAATCGTTCAAAAACTTCAGTAAAAACTCAAATCGTTTCGATCAGCGGTCGACAAACTTTAGGAACTCACGGACCACCAAACTCTTAATTTGAATCCCGCAGACCACCTTTAAGTTTTTTTTTTAAATGTTGAATATATATTTGGAAAAAAGTTATCAAAGAACATATAAAATGCACCTAAATCATAAAATATAATCATTTATATTTTAACCAAATTATAAAGCTCGATTAACAGTACAAAAACACGTGGAAATATATACAATTTGAACTAAGTATATGATGCATAATATATTTACACAGCGTTGTTTTTTATAATAATTAAATATGATATTTTTAAAGTTAGTACCACCGTGAAGGCAAAAAAGAATTGTCATAATAATGAGTCATATTTATTATAATTTTTTATTTTGAAAAAGTGTAAAATAAGAATCTACTGCAACAAGACGTATCTATACAAGAGTGTATCTCAAAGTATTTTTTTCAACAATTTAACGAGAGTCTAAATTTACTTTTATTAATCTGCTACGATGTGTTGTTTTAAGTGATTGAAATATATTGTAGAATATTCATTTTCTTATGTTTTTTTTGCATTTCAGCTCAAATAAACATACCTCGACTTTCAGTGTCACAAATATTAAAGTAATAAATAATTTCTTACTGTTGAAACTGGTAAAATGTAAAATCTATTCATGGAAAAAATTGAGATATCTACATTAATTTACGTTCATCAAAATATCTAACTAAACGTCACCCAAGCGTGGTCAGTAAATAATTTATTTTTAATCCAATTATAAATTATAGCGAGTTATCGTTTGGGTTCAGATAAAATAAACGTCAAGTCGGAAATGTTATTTTTGTCTATATAAATATGTTAAATGTTTAATTAAAAAAAATAGTGTTTAAAATCCGTATAAATAATAACTGTGTAATAGAAAAATCTAATTTGAAATGTATTGAAGTGTGGTTTTTTTTAAATGAATTTGTGGATTTTTTCAGCAGAAACTGAACTTTGAAAATATATGCTTTCGTCGAATATTGGGGGTGAGGTGGTTTGATTCCATGAAGAACTCGGAAGTAATGGAACGTATACAACAGTGCCCTGTCAAGTCAGTTATCATGGAGAGACGTTGAAGCTGACTCTTCTTTCGACCGATGGGATTCTGGCGTCCAAGATGACAGTCGGGTACTATCGATAGAATGTACTCGGCTGGAACTTAGGGATGCTGGCATATCATAAGAAGAAGCAAAGTAGTTGACTGGAGACAGAGAATTATGGAAGTGATGCCTGACGGCCATATACTTCACATAAGCAGCGAATATGGTCAAAGAAGTAGAAGAGAGTTTGAAAAATGTGATGTTTTTGTTTCAATAACATAAAACACGACTATTTTATGAAATGAATTTTGTGCAGGTAGTAAAAAATGCCGCCTGTGTGGCCTAGTGGTCAACGTTGTTGGCTTCGGCTACGGAGGGCACGGGTTCGAATCCCGGTACGGACAGTTTTATAAATTGATTTTTCAATCGATTTATGAATTTCTGTTCAAAGGCATGGATGTTTGTGATGTCTTGAATTCCCCCCTCTCACCCATCCTATCCTATGAACGGGGCGTATCGAGAGCGATTAGCTTACCACTAGTCCTGTCCTAGCCCTATCCTTATATCCCTACTCTCTTTGGAAAAAGAGAGGTTGAGCAACTGAGTAACAATCAGTTCTCGTAGAAACACTTCTGTTGAGATAAACTCCATTAGGGGTCCATATGCTCCACATTGGGAGCGGACATGGTTAAAAAAAAAAGTAAAAAATATTAAACTGATGTTCACTTATAGATCAAATAATTACGTTTTACTGAAAAGTTCATAAACTAGCTTGCAGAAGATTTCTGTCAACAACGAATTGTATTGCCAAGTTCTTAAACATATTTACTATAAATATTGTAAACAAATAAACTATAATTTTGTTGTGATCTTCTGTCAACGATACGATTGTCAATTTTTTTAGGATATACGAGTTGTGACCGATTGATTACTCACCCTCTTTGGAAAAGATCGACATTGTAAAATTTGTAGAGCTCGACTGAAAATTCAAAAGTGGCCTGCAGATCACTCATCGTGCATTTTCGAAAAGAAAATTACGAAGAGTCCGTCCACAAGGGGGCTCCTCGTTGATCGAAACACATTCTGTTTCACTTCACTCACCCACGGCTAATTTTCACTGAGACTTCTATTATAATCAAATGGCAAACCCACTGTTTTCTCGCAATACCACTAACACACACTGCTTTGGCATTTAAAACTCTTCGAACATTTACGGAAAAGTCCACCGAATAACAGTTCCACGATAAAAATTTATCACCAACCACTTTTAATGCGTTTTGTAACCTTTAACATTTACACTTTTACTAGTTGGGGGTTTATTTCGACAGTCGAATTTTGCGTAATCAAAAACTGTGTTAATTTCTGTATAAGTTGATCCTGAGTTTGTAATAATTACGCTAGATTTTATTGCTGGATATCTATCTAATTTAAAAAACAAACGCGCCCGATTATTAAGTAGTGCGATTTATTATTATTCTAAATTTGAATTAGGCACATTGACGTTTATTCAAAATATTATTTTTATGACTGTCGACAGCTTGGTATCGCAGAGTTGACACATTTTTTAGATTACGAGATCGAAAGTGATGATTTGTCCGCGTCACTCGAAAGAAATGCACTACGGCAACTAAATGCGAACTGTTGCCAAAAACCCGGGATCAACACCCGTCCGGGATCCGTTTTTCGTTTCTGTCACTTTTTACACACACACCCAGTCGCTGGCACTGCACCCTTCGCATGTTAAATGTGCAGATCGTGCACACTTTATAATCAAATTCAAAATATAGGCGGGCTATGAATACGCGGTTGTTGATATTGGCTAAATCGTTACTGTCATTAGACGCTCAATTTATAATCGTTTGACGGAGCGACAAGCGAGACGTTCTAGCTTGCGCGGAATCCATTTTAATGGATTGAACGGCGCCTGCGCGAAAGCTAGTGCTCACCTAGTTTTGATATGTCTAGCCAGGGACTCCCTCCTACTTTTCCCAGCAAAGCTCCGATGAAAATGTTCAGCCCGCATGAATACAGGTCGTGAAAAATTGTTACAATATTGGCGTTACTGTATTGCTGTTACCAGAATGATGCGTTTTAAAAAGTAGTGATTATTTTTGCCAATATATTAAATTTCTTTAGAATATTAAAGTTAATTCCCGTTTATTATCATCGTTTACGTGTATTATGAACTTGGTTAGTGAATAGACGAACATGCAAATGTAGCGCTATAAAGCAGGATGATAAACACATCAAATGGGAGATCATTTCAGGCACGAAGAAGATTGGACCGATCGGGGCAAGGTCGACTTGGTGGGTACTTTGTAGTAGGCTTTTAGATTTTGACGCAAATGTGATAAAGTTGTGTTTAACATGCCGAAAAGAAATTTCAAATTTACGAATCAACTGCAAAAAGATTATCCATTTATAAAAAAAGCTTTGAGGTGAAAATGGCAAAGTGAATGTTCCCCAGAGCAATGTTTTTAGAACTTTCTATTGCACACGGTGGGCGAATGGACACAAAGGATCACTTGAAGTGTGCGAAACACAATGATGGTGTTATGACGTTATGCGTGTTTTGACGCACGTGAAGTATGAAAACATTTTTTTTAAATGATAATCTCATTCATGATGATTAAGCTAACGCGGCCAAAGAATTTATACATAACTAACGGTCGTCGATGCACCTCGTCATCCATATAATACGTTACTCGAGCGATTTCAAACTATAAAAAAACATTTAAACCTTCCTATATTTAAGCTATCTCGAACGTTGAGTTCAAGACGTCAGTCAACACGACATTTATTGGAAACCTATTGCCATGAAATTTTGTGGAGGATGAGAAAGGGTAGCTGAGGTGGATTTATTGTCGTTTTAGAAGACATTTTAGAAAATCGCGATGATCGACGAACGTGGCGGCTGGAATCGAGGCATTGGCAGCGGAAACAAAGATTGCGATTGAAGAAAAGCAAAAGGAAATTTTACAAATGGCACGAAAAACCTTGCTTGTTAATTTAGGGCTAGAGGCCAAATATTAAATAAACACAACCTTGAAGTGAATGAAGAGCTATAACATAGTGCTTTTTTGACTCAACCCAATATTAATGTAATACATTGTTTACAAAAACCATTTTTCCAAGTATTTTTTTCGAAAAAAACTGTTTTTAAAAAATCTCCGTTACGTCCTATTGCCTTTCTACAGTTGACATATGTATAGACCTACACGTTTTCAGCTTAAATTATAAAATCTGACACGAAGAATGCTAGCAGTGTACGTTTCAACATTTAAAAAAGTTAAATGACACATTTTCGATTAATCGAACCGATGACTCGCGTTCAGTCAAGTGCTTCCTAAAAGGATATATTGCAGGAATCTTCACGCAATGTTTGTCGCAATATATTTCGAATTGGACGGCATATAATGAAAAATATATTCACGAGCATGTACGAACACATCCTACTAACTAGTGAGTACTTAGGTACACAGCGTTTTCCAATGCTGATATTGCTGTTGGCACCGCGTGGATTTGTTTGGTCAGTAGCGTAGGAGACGGGCAAGGCGATTGATTTAATCTAACCGAACATCGAACCATCAAACCAAAGCGTCTACAATACACAACGATAATAACACATGTATGAATGTGAAAATTATTCATAGACATTTTTGTGATAGAACAGCTATTTTCATAAGACGTTGTTGTGACATTATATATATTTAGGTACTTGTATTTTATACTGCGTATTTATTGCCACGTGAAAGACAACATGATACATTTTATTTGATAAAATTATAATGTGTTTTACCGAATAATTAGTGCTGAACGCTCTTAGGCATTCATCTTATTTGGTATCGTGGCTACGAGATAAAACCATTGGAAATACCATTTGATGCATTGGCTTTTAATATATTTTGATAATTTGTGGGCAAAGAAACTCTTCTTATCAGTCAATAAAAACGGGATGTAGAGATGACAATTACCTAATTTAAAGTCATTTTAGACATACTCGTGTACCCATTCATTTTACAAAAGCAGATACAGTGGAACCCCCAATTACACTACCCCGAATTACACTGTCCCGACTTTAGTGTAGATGGTTTTACTGTATTGAGCATCTGAATAACAATCAGTTTCGTAAATAAATCTCAAACACATACGCCATTGGAAGTCCACACTCTTCATATTGGAAACAGACATAGTAATCATGATAGTGTAGGTTGATTTGTTAACCTATTATTGAAGCTAATAGGTAGTAATTAAGGTTTCCAAATACATGGCCAAATATATTATTCGGTTCTCGGGTAATTTTTGCAGAATTAACCGGTTATCCTGTTTTGATTCATGTAACTTAATATAATACATTAAACACTAGCGTCGCTAGATCTCATTAACCATTATACATACATTACACAGCTGTGAAGAGTTAAAGTTATACGTATAAAAAATAAACAAAATATATAAAACAAACTAGAATGTTTTACCTTGTTTTTTAAACGGTACAAATTATATGAATAAACCAATCAAACAGTTGTTTTATACTAAATTTATCATCGGAATATGTGTACACGATCACAGAAATGAAAGTAGTATTATGTGTTTTTTTATCAATACGAAAATAAAAAAAGTAACAATATATTCATTACATTGAAATATTTACAAACAAAAAATGGAGAATAAAAAAATTATGAATAATGGTATAAGTTTAAGTATATCAATATGGAAAAGAGAATAACAATCAAGAAAAAAAAGAATTATAATTGCATTTTTTTTCTTTATATGTAGTAACATAGTACTAGCTAGTAGATATGTTAACACGTTTCGTAATTCATTATATTGGTCGCTACCTGATTTGTTTCTACGCGACGCTGTAGAGGTCTGCAATGGGCCTATATTTTACAAAATTACCCGGTCCGAGCCCGAAAGACTCAGACCCGACCCGGCCCGGGCCCGAGTCTACTACCACACTTGTTACCCGAACCCGAGCCGAAGCCTAGATTTATACTCCTCAGCCCGAAAAAAACTTGTTTCTTCGAAATTGATAACAATTTACGATTCTCTGTAGAACTGGTTATAATTAAAATCATCATGGCTGACTTATGACTCGAACATAGTCTAAAATATTTTTCTGAAGAAATAAATTCCTTAACTGGGCCCGGCCCGAGCCCAAATCTCAATTGCGCTTACCCACCCAAGCCCGGCCCGTGCAGAACTCTGCGACGCTGGTATATATTAAGTACATGCTTATCGCTAATCCTTACCGAGTGTCAAAATATATGTTTAGCAGAGTATCGTTAGGGGAAAAACCTTCTATTATGTACGATATTTTTGGTAGGGTACAAATATGGTTGGTAGGAATTTACTAAGAAAGTCAAAGAAAAATTGAAAATATATTGAATATAGCCAAACGAGACGTTCCGTTAAAAAAAGCCACAAGAACTGGCTACCGGTCAAAAATTACACGGTTTCGGTTAACCGGTTACCCGGGTTTTCCCTGTTCGAAGACCCTACTAGTAATTATGATTCGGTTATATTGTCAACTTTGAATGATCGTCATATTTCAAGATAAACATTGAAAGTGCCATATATAGTTTAAAAGAGCTTTGATGCATCATTTAAAAACTGGATTTTTTTTTGTAAAAGACAACTAAATTGTATGAATAATGTTCGGGAGAGTTGGACCACCTTTTTTCAAGAGAGGTTAGTTTCACTTACGTGAGAGATAAAACTCTTTTACATACATTTAAATAAAATCCTATTATTAAATAAATATATAAGAATAAACCATTTTGGGAGACAAAAATGTACTTCCGTTATATCTATCCGAAGTGGAAGGGTAGGTGGACCTTGTTTTGAGTCATAGTTATTTATAAATTATCCAACGCACACCCCTCAAAAACACTATTGTATGTCTTTATTTATTGGAATACATTTATGTAACACTGACGCATAAGAAATAAACTTTCGATTCAAATGTAATATGCAATGAATATTTTCAAATACTCGGATATCTTAGCATTTTTATTTATATTTTAAATCTCCGATTAACGTAAATTTCAAATTTTAAAGAAAATATTCGATTTATCCATCACTCCTGGAATTACTTTGTTTTTTTAAAAACCGATTTTTAATCATAAAAAACATTTTTGATTTGTTTTCAAAATCTAAACTAATTTGTATAAAGTAAAGTTAGTTATATTATTGTACAAGAGAAAAAAGAACAAAGTCAGTGTTGCGTTATGCGGTCGGCTATGCTCCAGATAAAAATGTGCAGAGTGCACAAATCATTATTCAGACAAGGGATGCGATATGAAAAAAGAGAAAAAAAAACAAAATGCCGCGAAAATGCTACGAACGGAAAGTGGAACGCGAAGAATACATTTTGAATTTTGAAACAGAACAATGGGGTGTGAGATCGGCGCCGTGCCGCGGGCAACGAACGAACATCAACACAGGATACCTACAGACTAACAGACCCTCATTGTTGTTTGTTTTGGTTGTGTTCCAATCTGGGAGAGGTCTTTTCATCATAGGGAAACACTGTTGCGAAGTTTTCCAAGCACCCGCGAAGACATTTAAGTATCAGATGATAAGAAAAGTCGCTTCGTTAGAATAAGTTTGTTGTTGTGATTCAAAACGTAGTATACAAATTTTCATAAAAATCATAGTTTTGGAAATTAAAAAAAAATATTAAGAAGGAATAAGGACGTAGCCCACAGTTTTTCCAAAGCTTTTTTTTTGATAATCACAATGTATACAACTTGATGCACGTTTTGTCAAGAGGATGTAAACTGAAAATGCCGATTTTTTTTAAAAAAATATTTGACATTGCAGATTACGCCAATGCGTCAAATATTTTGAAGTTGAAAGATCATACGAGATATACTCAATGATAATTTTTGTAAGTCACGTGAGATTAACTCGAGGAGAATTAACTTCACCAACACCCATGTCTCAGATCTGAAATTAAAATTGAAAAAATCCAATTTGACATTCTTTTGGCCCAAGATCATCAAAAATCGTTTTTCGTGTCTCTTGTAAAACTTGTTATGTGTGGGCTAAGTCCTTTTACCTTTCCACAGTCGATATGTAAGTAGGTGATAATTATTTTATCAGTGAAAAAAAAATACGTAACTCCTCATCTACCATCTGTAACCACTTTTTTAATTTCATTTCCACGAGCGCTGAAAAACCAAATTCGCAAAGTTTTGACGATTCAAACGGCAACAGTGATTTAATTGCTGTTGTAGCTTGTAGCCAATCGAGAATATCGACTTCAAAGTGATATCCAAAATGTTGACAACTCTATCTCAGAAAATGAGAGTGCAGTCACTGTGTGCAGTCATTTTTTAAAATCTAAAAAAAAATCCTCCTCTTTTAGTGTCAGATGTGTACCGTTGAATCTTGCGAATGGTTGATGACCCATTTTTTATCAAATAGATAAGTATATTTTGATAAATAAAAAAATTAAAGGACAATTTTTGGTGTTTTTTTTACATCCCTCTACTATAGCATTCAACATTCGCACACGTTTTCAGGAACCAATTGTGTTAAAAAGTGGAGGTCCGCATGTAATGTTAAACTAAAAATACTTTTGAAATGTATATTGTGTTACAAAATGAAATTCAAGATTTATTTTTCACCATTATGGAACGAGCCGGGTTTGCAAATAATAGCCTCATATTATATTAGTCGAAAAAATATCTTATACTAGGTTCGGATTGTAGACAGTCGAAGTATTCAAAGTAATTAAAAGTCAGACGGGATAAGTTTTTGGTAAGACAAAACATATTCTTAGGCCATGCGTCTTCGTTTTATACCGTATTACAGTCATCTCATTTGTTGAAAATACGATCGTCTAAATGTGTTGAGAAATGAAGATTTAGCGCTCAAGAAATTGTAAAGATTGCAAAGAAACTTGTGTAGCGGTAACGTGGAACAATGAATTAAATTTCCGTTTATGTAAAAGGAATAAGAAACTCATTGTTTTTATGAATTATCCATTCAGAATTTTTATTTTTCATGAAAATGACAGATGAATTTCATCTTCTTCTTTACCTAAAAAAAAATTCCAGTTGTTGAATACATATTTTAAATTCCGAATCTCTTAAATAAATTTAAATGATATCGGAAAATCAGGAATCGCCGTTCTTAAAAAATACAATATGGCCGCAGTATTGAATTTAGACACAAATATGATTAGAAAATAAGCCTTAGTTTCTTAGTATATATTCAACATCGTTATCGCCATTTACTCGAGACTTGAAAAAGCATCTTGAAAGATTTCTGTAACTCAATAATGAATAAAAAATATAATATTACAAGATGTACGTCTTGTGATGAGAATACTTACATATCTAAATTAGTATGATTACTAGATTGCATCTTGTTATAGTGTTGACAACATCATAGTTGATTACGCGATAAGCCTAAGGATAAAGAAAATAATAGATTATGCCCGGAAACTTGCTTTCAGAATTTCTACGTGCTCGCCTTTGAGCTTATTTTGAAAGTCAGTTAATTAATAATTGGGCCACAAAAGTAAACACTTCAATTTGAATCGCTCAAATTATGTACATTCACACAAATTTTGTCACTAACGACCCGGGATTCAACTTTAATTTTATATGTACCAGATACTAGGTCTTTGATAAAAACTGACATTCGAAGAAACAGGCTTTTGGATTTCAATATTTTCATAAAAATCGGTTCAACCCGGTTTTCGAAGTTTCATTTTTTTTTTACTACAAACAGTATTCGGTGGTAGACGTACTCGTGGAGTGCATCCAATTCAAAATACATTACCATAATATTTTAAAAATAAACCTAAATGTAATAATTTCGACGCATTCTTTGAAGTATATTGACTATTAAACTATACTAGCTGTAAGCCCGTTGACCTCAACGGAGGGATTTTTTTTGCATTTTTAAGTAGTCAGAAAAGTTACTGGCGTGAAAAATAAATTACTAACCTATTTATTGAATAATCCAGAAATTCTGATAGTAAAAGAAATATCTCGGGGCGTATATTGACAGCCCTGCCCTGCAGTATTTAAATTGTAAATTATTTATTTTTGGAATAATGTTCTAGTTTGCTAACAACTATTTTTCGTAATAGCAGAAATTTCGTAAGTTATTGAATTTTTGGAATAATGTTTAAGTTTGCTAACAACCATGTTTCCTAGAAGCAGAAATTTTGTAAATTATTTAATTTTTGGAATAATGTTTATGTTTGCTAACAACCATTTTTCTTAGAAGCAGAAATTTCGTAAATTATTTTATTTTTGGTATAATTTTTAAGTTTGCTAACCATTATTTTTCCTATTAGCAGAAATAGACCTCGTAAATTATTTAATTTTTGGAATAATGTTTAAGTTTGCTAACAACCATTTTTCATAGTAGCAAAAATAGTCCTTGTTAATTACTTAATTTTTGGAATAATGTTTAAGTTTGCTAACAACCATTTTTCATAGTAGCAAAAATAGTCCTTGTTAATTACTTAATTTTTGGAATAATGTTTAAGTTTGCTAACAACCATTTTTCATAGTAGCAAAAATAGTCCTTGTAAATTACTTAATTTTTGGAATAATGTTTAAGTTTGCTAACAATTATTTTTCCTATTAGCAGAAATAGACCTCGTAAATTATTTAATTTTTGGAATAATGTTTAAGTTTGCTAACGACCATTTTTCATAGTAGCAATAATAGTCCTTGTAAATTACTTAATTTTTGGAATAATGTTTAAGTTTGCTAACAATTATTCTTCCTATTAGCAGAAATAGACCTCGTAAATTATTGAATTTTTGGAATAATGTTTAAGTTTGCTAACAACCATTTTTCATAGTAGCAAAAATAGTCCTTGTAAATTACTTAATTTTTGGAATAATGTTTAAGTTTGCTAACAATTATTTTTCCTATTAGCAGAAATAGACCTCGTAAATTATTTAATTTTTGGAATAATGTTTAAGTTTGCTAACAACCATTTTTCATAGTAGCAATAATAGTCCTTGTAAATTACTTAATTTTTGGAATAATGTTTAAGTTTGCTAACAATTATTCTTCCTATTAGCAGAAATAGACCTCGTAAATTATTGAATTTTTGGAATAATGTTTAAGTTTGCTAACAACCATTTTTCATAGTAGCAAAAATAGTCCTTGTTAATTACTTAATTTTTGGAATAATGTTTAAGTTTGCTAAAAATCATTTTTCTTAGAAGCAGAAATTTCGTAAATTATTTTATTTTTGGTATAATTTTTAAGTTTGCTAACAATTATTTTTCCTATTAGCAGAAATATACCTCGTAAATTATTTAATTTTTGGAATAATGTTTAAGTTTGCTAAAAACTATTTTTCGTATTAGCGAAAATTTCGTAAATTATTTAATATTTGGAATAATGTTTAAGTTTGCTAACAACCATTTTTCGTATATATATAAATAAATAGTTAATTAAATTAATATTTATAGTTGAGCAACCCTATATAGCCGTTCACAACCCTGCAGGTGGAAATCTTGGAATTTTCAGAAGAGTTCAAAATCGTTTAGTGCAAGATTTCACCCACAGATGTCATTATTAGTTAACTAAAACTTTAAATAGAGTTTTTTTTTCGTAACCATCAACTGGACTTGTGGAGCAGTGGTTTAGGTGTCCGAACGTCGCGCATGAAAATTGGGGCATGGTATCGAATCCCACAGCTTGACAGAATATTTTTTGAAAATTAATTGTTTTTACACATAATAAAATAAAAATGTCATGATTTCAAAAATTCACTCATGACGTCAGAGAAAAATGAAGAAATGAATTAATGACGACAGCGGGGCAGGATGGGGGGGAGGGGGACCGTCTTTCTTGACGTCATCGAAAAGGCGAAATCGCGACCATAATATACAAACGAAAAAAGTATCTCTTTAGTATGAATAAAAAAATGTTGACAGCGTGGCTGGGGCGGAGGAGGGGAAGGGGAAATCGGGGACAATTTACAGACGGACGGACGGACGGACGGACATTAACGACTATTAATATATAGATATTTCATCTCGTCTTATCTGTAATCAAGGCGGTGTGAAGTCAACGTAATTAATTAAATAACAACCAATATTAAATATTTATTTATATTTGAAACAGGGTTACCAAGATGAAAAAACCGGCCACGAATGTCGTAGATTTCGCGAAAAAGCTGTTTTCAAACCTGGTTTTTGAAAACCGAAAGCTCTACCGGATACCTAAGATGCTCAGTAAGCTTTTTCATCAACGCCACGATTGCGAGGGTAGATTACGAAAAGAGAGAGAAATTCGTCGGTGTACGATTTATCTAATCATATATTGTACAAAATTAAGAAAGGGAAATGAAAAATAGAAAGAAAAAGTGAATAAAAGAATCGTGAGGATTTGTTGATACCCATTTATCCTGGCCTTTTCTAAGGCATGGTATTAAGTAGAAGAGGTTCTACATCGTAATCCTGATAATCAAAATAATGTCGAAGGTAAAAGTAGTTGATTGTTGGATTAGTTATTTGGTTCTTGGATATTTATAACGATATGAAAGCTGACGTTTGTAGCTTCATATCACATATAGTTTGTATACTGGCAGAAGGCGATATGGTATAATCGGATCTTTTGGGTATTGGATTTAGATAAATAATTTTCAAATCGTCATATATTCAGAAAAAGTTTAGCAATATTCCATGTATTTTGAAGAATTACTGTGCACCAAGTTCACGTTCAATGTTATTCGAAACAAAAAAACAATACCTAACTTGAATTTGTAAATCGTTATCCATTTTGATGAAGTTATTAGAATGGTAAGTAATAGTAATTGTGAATAAGTACAGATGTTTGAATTTCACGATAGCCAAAAAATGACAAAATACTGAAGAAATAAAATAATCTTTTTTAATATGAATGATTTTATGTCACAGTACTGTCACCCTTTATAAAAATAAAGTTTTAGTGACGAAATTACTCACTTATTCAAAAAAATACGTATCTTGTAAGTTGTAAGCACACATAAGTAGTGAATAAAAATTATCGCTCAGATAAAAATCTATGAACAATTCTGCATTATACAATAAATTAAAAAAATATCTTTCATCTACTAATAAAGATGGTCTTTCATTTTTTAATTTTCACTCTTTCATTGAGAGCTTGGATTGTTGGTATATATTTTGGTTGTAGCCCAGCTTGACTTAATCATACTGTATATTTTTATTTTATTTTATGAAATGAAAAATAAAACAAACTTGCAATCTCCGAGGGATATTAAGTACACATTTGCTCAGTTCAATTTGCCATACACGTTCCGCTGATCTTAAAGAGGGACATAATCAAATAAATGAATAAAATTGCATTTGCGTTTAAATGTTTCTTTATAAAATGTCTCCACTTAGCTTTGAGAAAATCTTTTCCGTCGCTGTTTTGTCATGGGAGAGATTTGCATCCTCTCTTTATATTATATATCACTAAAATAAATAGGGATATTGTGTCGAGGCAAACCGTGATTTTGTTTCCGGGAAATGCAAGCAATGCTTCTTTTACTGTCAATTATTTTCAAAGTAAAAATCACGCACATCAGATATTGTGACAATTAACACAATTTAAAATTTGTAAAATACCATCAAATTTAATAATTCATAGTATTATTGAATCTGGCATTTTTTTGCAATATTCCCCGAGAATTGATATTTGTTTATAATAACTTTATTACAATAAAGCCAAATCAAGAAATCTGTTTAATTCCACAAAAAATATTTCCCTATAGTTTTGAAGATGATATCTTTTAACAATATTAAATTAAACTTAAGAAAATAAATACATTATGATTTTTACCATATTGAGAGTTAGTGCTTTAATTTTTTTTATTATTATTCCATATCCGTTCCCTATACGGAGCATATGGTCACCAAGAAGTTCCTCCATGACTCTTTATCTCCAGCCAGTCTCCTTGCTTCCTCCCAGGTCACCCCAGCTTCCCGCAACTCCGCTGAGTACATCCTGTGGATGATCATCAGTGGACTTCCACGACGCCGGTATCCATCCGGTTGGAAGAAGAGACAGGCAAGGTTCAGGCTCTCTTGAGGCATCCTTAACACGTGTCCAAGCCAGGGCCACCAGTGCTTCTTTATTTTGGACGTAATAAGAGGCTGGTAAAACTAGCTTCCATTTAAAAGACGCGACCGCTTCTCAGCTCTGCTCTGCTAAGTAAAAACAGTATTTTGAAAAAATGGACTTCTTAGATTAGTATAAAGAAACGTTTCTCGCTAAATTTATATATACATGTGTATATTATTATAGAAAAAACCGAATTATTTGGTTTCTTCTAGAAAATATGTGTAATAAAAATGATTTCAAGATTTTCTCAAATTCCCATTCACCAGTGTACCTTGGAGTCGAAAATTTTGGCAAACACTGCTCTACACGCTACGCATTGGGACCGGACATGGTAATAAAAAAACGTAAGATTTATATATTTTTTACGAAAAAGTTTCGATTACTGACACTCTGAAATCATTGTGCTTTGATTCCCGGGATTTCAAGATAATCGATCCTTCAGAATCCCTAGTATTGTACATAAGAATCTCACTCTGGCGTACCACTTAAAGAAAATGAAAATGGTTTACTAAGCGACGTTTTAACCTTTCGTCCTAGATATAATGAAGAATATGTACTTCATATAACTTTGTTAAAATCCTTTTGTTATTATTTCCCTGCTTTATGCTATGGATGCAACCCAACAAAATGTGTTATGCAGCCTGACGAGAAAATGTTTCTATTCAATTATCATTAAAAATTCATGTATCTCTTTTTTATTTCTCTTGAGTGACAGTAATATAAAAAAAGTATATTTAATCATGATTAATATTGTAACTTTAATCAACTGTTTTTGTATATAAATATATGTAGTATTTCATAAGTTAGATTATTTTAAGATGTTACTTATTATTATATGTATTCAACAACAGTCAGAATTAATTACACATTTTAGTAGATTTAGTACATTAGAAATACTAATATTTTCTATATACTTAACGATACACTCATTTTGTTCAATGGACTCTCTCCTTCATTTTTTTAAAGTAATCTTTCGGTATCTTATAAATCTTGAACTGAAGAATCTATTCACCAATTAAAGGTAATTGACTGAAGGTGATTGTATGAGCTTCAATGTCATATTTGAGAGATAAAAAATCAGTGTTTGTTTTATTAACCGCATCTACAAATTATAGGAAAAGCTTTTTTTATATCCATCGATGGATGCAATTACTCGGCGTCTATCATACTTATCACCATAAAAAGACCATTATTCGTTGAAGGTTTCCACCCATGCTTTTCCGCCTTTTCCCGTGATCTATACATTAGTTATACAGATATATTTTGTGGACGTCGTAGGATAAACAATGCGAAGAAAAGATCATTTTGAGCAGGACCAAATCGTCTATTGCAAGGCATTTTCTGTAGAATTTTAAAACTTATTTCCACACCGTGTATTTGTTTTTTTTTTGTAACTCAATCATTTATTGTGAATTTGTCATTATGATTTTTATTCATTTATCTTTTCTTCTTTAATGATTGAAAAAAAGCATTACTATCATCTATACTATGTAATTTATTTTACATTAGGGTTATATTTTAAATGAAGTTTAGTTTCATTAGCCTCCTTAAAAAAAATGCTTGTGGGATAGAAAAGTTAAAAATGTTCTCACTAACGTCCGGAAAATTATTTAAAATATATATAGCGTAATAGTTTGCTGGTAAAAAGCTACAAATTAACTTTGACCAGAATATGCTTTTAATTAAATTAAAATATGTGGCATATCTATAGCAAAAAATATATAAAAAACTTCCTAAATATTATATTTTTACCAGCTGACCGGTTTTCGATCTAATTTTGCAATATTTGACGTATTTATAATCATATATCACTTAAAAATTTAAACATAATAATTCTCAAAGCGTTTAACAGTATTTTCTTCTGCCATTATTGTATCAAACATGTGAATGACCCAAAAACGACGGCATTTTATGTTTGTCTGCTCATAAAATGAAACACATGAAGTTTATCTCAACAGAAGAGTTTTTACAAGAACTGCCTGTGACTCAATTGCTCAAATTCTCTTTTTTTCAAAGAGAGTAAGGATAGAATGAAAGGTCAAGAACAGGAATATCGCTCTTGTCGGGTCCTATGGCGCAGCGGTTAGCGTTTGGGCTTCCATGCCGGACTTCACGGGTTCGAGTCCCAGTACTAACAGTATTTTTTCGATCGATTTATCGATTTCTGTTAGAAGGCATGAGTGTTTGTGATGTCTAAAAATTCCCTCCCACCCTTTCCGATCCTTCAATAATTGGGTGTAGCGAGAGCGATTAGCTAACCACTAGTCTTGTCCTAGCCTTACCCTTATATCCTTACTACCCTCTTTGAATAAGAAAGGTTGACCGACTGAGTAACAAATAGTTCTCGTAGAAAAATTTGTTGAGATAACTCCATTATGAGGTCATATGCTCCACATTGGGAGCGGATATGGATAAAAAAAATCGCTCTTGCTAAGTCCGATTTTGGGATAGGATAGATGGGAGAGAATTTAAGACATTAAATATCCATGCCTTTGAACAGAAATCTATAAATTGATTGAAAAAATCAGATTATAAGAACTGTCCGTTCTGGGATTCAAGCCCGTGACCTGCGCAGAAAAATCCAACAACGTTGACTACTTTACTAATAAAAAAATATGTAATTTAAAATTGAAAACATGGAATAAAACTCACAGATAAAACTAGGCGAAAAGGTCTGATATTAAATGTTATATTTAACGTAAAATATTTCTGATGAAAGCTTGCGGAAATACAATATCGTTTCTTCGGAAAATCCTAAAATGGATCAATTAGAATTAGTGGAAATTCACCCCTGCGTCGGAATAATGGAACCGTGCCACGCGATGCGATGCGATGCGAACGGACGGCCATAGAAAGGTTAGTGGGGCAATTATTTCGATCTTAGCGCTCGGACGGAAATACTCGACGTGGGTCTGGAATCCCTATATTTTTATTTTGCCATCAGATTACGTTAACGCCTCTTAAATAGAACACCGCCAATACTGAAGTGCTTAACATTTTTTACTCTGACTAAGCCAAGAATTTCTCACATTTTTATAAGAAGACAGTTTGTTTGTCATAAAGATTTTCTTGTCAAAAATTATAGTCGACTAGTGTAAATAATCACATGTATTTTATACGGGGCATTCCAATTTCAAATATAGATCGTTAAAAATCATTACCGATGCTCATTTATTTTAAAGATCTATATATTAATAGTCAATAAAATAATAATCACAAATCACAAATATGTTCGTACTAATTAATGATGTTCTCGGGTCTTTTTCTTCTTTTACGAAATATATTTGTTAGCGTACTTGAAAATTAGTTGAACAAAATAAATATTTTATATAATATAGGTTTATTTCTGATATTATAATAGAGGTCTATTTCTCCTACTACGAAAAATAATTTTATAAAACATTATTCCAAAAATTAAATAATTTACAATTTAAATACTGCAGGGCTGTCGATATATGCCCCGAGGTCTATTTCTGCTACTACGAAAAATGATTGTAAGCAAACTTAAACATTATTCCAAAAATTAAATAATTTACAATTTAAATACTGCAGGGCTGTCGATATATGCCCCGAGATATATATCTTTTACTTTAATAATATCAGGATTAATCAATAAATAGGTTAGTAATTTATTTTTCACGCCTGTAAATTTTCTGACTACTTAAAAATGCAACAAAAATCCCCCCGTTGAGGTCAACGGGCTTACAACTAGTTTATTTATTGATTTGGCATTTACTTGGTAGAACTCCATTTTAATAGGGTAAAATATCAAGGTATTTCAGTTCATAGTCAACTATGTTGGTTCTGACGATGGCGTAAGCCGAAATAGCTATCAACCTTTAACTTAAAAAAAAAAAACTGTAGAACTGAAATACCTTGATATTTTACCCTATTATTATTGTTGATTTAGTATTGACATTTTTACAAACAAATCATTTATGTTTCAGTCATTATCAGGGTCTCTTAGACAAAAATGTGGGAAAATTAGCAGACGATTTTTTCGAAGGGTAATTGAAAAAATCAAAAACTTTCAAAAATCGAAGAAAAAATAAATTATTACACCAAAATAAATACATTAATTGAATATTTTTACTTTTCAGGGTATACATGTTTATTCTTGGTTGAGATGTATTATAATTATACAAATATAACTCATTGATTTCATAATTTTATGAAATGATCAGGACCGGTTTGAAAATTATCATCTCAGTTTCGATAGTTGAAAATACTTGCGATGAGCAATATTTATGATGGCTTCGCGAAATGTTGAAATTATGTTTTATTTTTATAAAAATATAATAAATTCAGATATTTTTAAAGTGAGAGCACGCACGTTAGAGCTGCATTTTCCTCCAGTCTGGTGAAAGTGGTATCTACATACTTGTCATTCACAAATCTAAACAACTAATCTTTATAATGACTACTAGAATATCGCTAGAGAAGTAAATTTATGGTAAAATAAAACTTCGAATAACACTTTAAATTGTTTATTTAAAAGAATCAGTACATACACACTTATACCTAATTAAAACATATAACCTATAAACATAATACGAGATAATATTATATAATTATGAAATAATTAAAACTATCATCGGTTACATACATTTTGTGTTATAAAGAAATAAAAAAATAGAATCATATAATAAGTGAAATAATCTTTAAGAATCGGCATCGTATATATTATTCAAATAATGTAATATTTTCCAAAAGTTTTCCTGGTCCAATAAAAACAGTGCCACTATTTCAAAAATATTATAATAAATAGATTTTTGCACAAATGTAAAATAAAATTATTGTTTCCTGCTATATAAGCTTTAAATCGTGGTTTGAGTTTTATTGATAACATATCATTTTTAATGTAAAAAAAACAAATACTACAATGCCAATTAATTTAAATACAACTTGATTTACATGTCAGAACAAAAGTACCTGGTTTAATTGAATATGACGTTTAACATCGAATTTATATTACGTTTTGACAGATTTAATAATTATAATTTTAAACAATTAAATTTAAATTTCATAATGCCACAATATTGGGAATATATTGAATGAGAATTGTATTTTTTTTTACAAATATTGGAATGAGACTCGATTAAGTTCACAAAGAAAGTCACTAAACTACTATAATAAAAACTTCGAATCGAAATACAATATATTATAATATTTTTGACGTTTTTTTTAAGAATTAGTAATATACGCAATTTTCAATATTTTTTAATTCGTAAAATTAATAAAACATTTCTATTAGCAAAAGCGATAAGGTACTGATTCGTTAAAAATCAGTCAAACCAAATCCATCTGCTTTACTATTTTATCTGAAACAATAAGTTTAATCCAATATCTATCAGTGTTCACAAATAAATCAAATCTATTATGGGCATAGTAATTCTTCATTTTCTCAAACGACTATGCAAACAATTGTGTTTTGTATGTGAATATTTTATTGTATAATGAAAATACTCAAATTTTCATATTTGGAAAACGATTCAAATTTCTGTTGAAAATATCCGTATCACTGTCATATATTTATAGCTTTGGTTGTCTGACACGTTGTAACATGTTCAATTATTCAGCTGAAAATATAAAGCATTTATTTTTGTCGCTGTGGGAAACGAAATAAATCATTTTGAACCGGCAAATATAACAATGACAATTTTTCGTAATCCCCGTTTGGGGTTTAAAGACCCTTCCCGGTTGGAAAAAATGATAATATGGCGACCGTTTCGGTGTAAATTCAACGCGGGTAATAAACACTGTGCCAGAAAACATAATATTAGTGACATGTCAACACGAGTTTTTGTCGTTCGGGCCGCTAATCAGATTTCAATAAATATCCGGGCGAGGTAATCCTCTGCGAGCCGAATGCCTAGCTCAGCTGTTTTTAAGAACGGTGCGCAGCATTATTTTATATCCTCTTTAATCTCCCAATCATTGTACGCTGCAAAAACGTAATTATTTTGTGAATACGAGACATCATAATATTATTTAAAGCGATATTGAGTGTAAAATTTTATGCCACAGTTTAGGTTTTCAAAATAAAATAAAAATATTTTTCCATTTAAAAAAAGAATCGTCGTCATCATTTTTTAAGCCGCGGCAAATTGTAATAACTGTCAAAGTAAATGAACAAATGAACATCGATTTTGTGATTCAAATAATTATGTTCCATTTGATCGACGCTTCGCCAATTATTGAGAGTTTATTTTAAAGTAAACAAATACGTTACAGATGGCAATAAAGTAAAATTGAAATTTTTGAAATCAAATAATGTCCCTTTATAAGTCAAATCGGATCCTTGTATCGAAATCGAGTACTAGTATGCAGTAGACTTGAACATATTATTATGCTCATATATTTCTCCTATTTTCTTCAAGTGACTTGAAATTTGCTAATTGACATAATATTCCATTGTGTGAGGCATTCCTAGTATTAGATGCAATGTTACAATTCAAACTTAAAAGCAATTAAGGGCTTGGTGCTTTTTTACCATATCTGTTACCGAATATTCACAATTTTAAATACCTCGATGAGAGCTGCTTGTTACTTAGATGTTTAATCTAACCTTTGTAAGACAGAGAGTAAAGATGGAAAGTTACTTACCTAATGACTAAAAGAAAAGAAGCACCGTAATTTATTTTTGACAGCGATTCTTTCAGTTCATGTGATAGGTATTAAAAGTATAAATGATGAGTATATTTTGCCAATGCTATTAATGAATCGGATAAAATGTATAATGGATTGAAAAAATAGAGTCAAATGTGTACAAAATTCACACGTCGATTGAAAAATCATATTTAATCCGAATTCTGGATTATATAGCAGTATGAAGTAATGATGGAATACGATAAATGCATTTTAACTTCTCATTGTTGCAGACAGACAAATTACATGCAATCGAATTTGTGCAATTTCAGGAAGTGTTTGTCGAAAGCCCTGTCAGAAACTATTGTCAAATTAATTATCCTTTCTCTTCTGTTTTTCGAAGCGAAATCCACTCGAATAGTACAAGTGGCTATCAGCAGACAAATATAAATCAATAAGCTGCCATTAGAATGGGGTATTACGTAGACTTATCCACTAGAGTTGCAGTCGGAAATGTCTAATGGGAAATATGTATGACTAAGCAAATCGTTCGTTGGCTGTTATTTTATACGAGGGTGTCCAAACTCCGCGCGCGAAAGTTTTAACAAACTAAGGTACATATTTTTTATTGTCTCATTTCATAAACGATTTTGAAAAAATGAAACTGTTTCTGATAATTTTATTGATCAACAAATATTTGAATGAATCTAAAAGTTGTTAAGTGAGTTTAGTATTAAATTTTTAATGATGAAAAACATAAATTCAAATCACAAATAAAATAGTTAAATCAAAAATGGTTGGTAAAAAAGTAGACTATATATATTATTGATCGAACATATTAGGTATATATTTATACAATAGATAATAGTTGCGCATTTTATTCGAATCAAATAAGCAATGTTAAATATTTTACAGTTTTTTTGTTTCAAAATTGCGCAGAGTAGAAATGAACTGAGAAAACTAACATTTGGACTATTTCCGTTTGGTCTATTTATATTAGCGGATCGGATATTTTGATATAGCAAAGAGTTAAACATATCTAACACACAAAGTCGTTATTTTTTTACTATCATGTATCTCAACTTTTGTCAGTTTTTAGTTGAATTCAAAATTTCAATACACACAATATTACTTAAATTCGTATCCCCAATAATAATAATATATTTTTTTCTGTTTAACCTAATACAAAAACATAATACGGTCATGTGTTATGCTTAGCACAAAGTAAACGATGGCATGGATGGAAACGTATTTGTTTCCTTACTTTTTAACTTACTCAAAAATATTGAAAACAAAACCATTCCAGTGGTGTTTTTTAGTAATATCGATCTCGGTAGAATAAAGTAAATTTAAGTGTCTCCTGAAAACTTACTTACTACTTTTTAAGATACGGAGGTTGTAGAAAATTATCGTTGAATTAAGCACTGTCATTCAAATTCATTTATATTTAAATTAGCCAGCCAGGTAACAAGCTCACCCAATCCAGGAATAAAGCGATAATAGAGTCCTTGATTACGTATATTAATATTTGTTACATTTTACCAATGCGCCCACACATGTTTATGTGTCGGTTTGTTATGTATTATACTATAAGTATTAGCACAATCTTGCTAATTACAATTGGCTTAGACTGAGCGATTTTAAAATGTCTGATACTATTGTCACGACGCAATGAAATCTGACATGAGAAAAATAGTTTGATTTAATGGATATATCTTTATAAACATAAAGTATTATGCTGATTTATCTAGAGCACTAAGTTGATTTATGGAACATTTGATCATTCGCATTTGTTTATATCACGGGGCGATATAGTAAACGTTCGCCTTTTCTCTTACGTAAAGTTCTCGCAGCATGTCTTTATTGTACTTATGGCTGACTTTAATTAACTAAATAAATCATTATGCAGTGTCAAGAAATACAAATCATTTCAATAAAAAAGGATATAATAGTCACAAAACATACACGAGAAATAATGATAGCATATAAAGTCAATGTTTTATTACAATATTAATTGTCAAATTTAAACGTCATCGTAAATCATTTTGAATTTGGAATTACTCGTAACGTTTAGAGTAGCGCTAATTATTTCATTACGATATTTGTATTTTTATAGGTAAATTGAATAGAGGTTAAAAGGTTTTTATGAATTAATACCAAAACCAAAGATGTCAGTTTATGTTTTAAAAATAACAATGCTGTGTTGAAATACTCAACATTTTACTGGGATTGTATGATGCAAATACTATAAATCGACATGGTAGTAGCAAAAAACGTCAAGTCTGAAATATACTTTTGAATAAATCGATTCTTGTGCTCAATTGTAAAAATATTATAAAAAATAATAGCTGTTTAGTAATGAGTGCTTTGAAAAGAATATTGTCTTTTTTAAAGTATTGTTTGGCCATATTATTTAATGAAAAGAAAATATTTTAAATGTTTTTTAGACGATAATGTTTAAACAGAGAATTATTTTAGTATAAATTAGTCAAAACGTGTCTTTTTAGAATGAACGTTTTTTGCTTAAACTGAGTCAATTTGAGAAGCAGACATTGTCAAACTGATAGTTGAGTTTCAGTTCATTTATACTTTCAAAATTTAACATAAATATGTATATATAATATATATGCATACAATATTATATAAAATTGATAATATCATGAAAATACTGGCTCTTATTTTCATTAAGGATAATAAAATAATGATTATATATATTATATATATATATATATGTATATAATAATAATATTGTTATAATAATAATACTAACATATGAAAAGTCAAATATAATCTTAATATGTATGATGAAATTAATTTGATGATATACATGTATCCACGTTTATACTAAACATTTTCGCAGCAGTAAGATATTTTGTTACTGCAAAATCATTTTCTCACAAAAAATAATATTTTTGAATGCAGTTCGCATTTTAAAAATTAAAAATAATGATATTGTACAACACTTATACAACTAAAATTAACTAATTGATCTAATGAAAAATGCCTCAATTTTCAATTTAAAACACATTCCGTATAATATAAGAAAAAACTATTTTCTTTTATATATAAAATATTTTCAAAACCAAACAATAGAGGGCAGTAGTTTACACTGACTTTTCATTGACTGAGTGTTTCCTATTTTCCTTGTCAATATTATATTACATACTTACAATAATTAATGTCGAATGGAATCAGATATTAATTTTTTTTGAATATTTGTGTCGATATATACATATTTTTACGTATATAACAACATCGTCATTTTAAATGATATAATATTTTGTAGTTTAAAGACATAAAGTTAAAAGGACATCTGTTTATCGGAACAAATTCACAGAGCATACAAACGAATTTCGAACTTTTTAAATTGGTGTCACATTTTCTTGATTGTTATAACTGACATTTGAACAAAAAAAAATTGAATAAATATTTTAAAACTGGAATAACATCAATGAGATATCTGATTGACCAAACTGACGACATTGTTTAATTAAGGAAATGATTGCGTTACAGATAAAATCATCAAATTAATAATTAAAGGTACCATTAGACTACGAGTAAAAGTTGATATATAAGATTATTATTATATTTATCACTGTTAAGGTGTTTTCTGTCATTTCTTGATGGAGAACATTAAATTTAAAAAATAAATCACCTTTGTACTAATTCTACATTAAATATTGTGAAAGTAGTACAAATTTACTTATTAATTTATGTTTGTAGTTATAAATCAAACCTTCTCAACCTTTTTACAACACTACCCCCTTAAATTTATGATACCTGCAAAGCGGTAACATACAAACACAATATTTTGATATTTTCGATATGGATTCGCCGCTAAAATGTTTTTAATTTTTTGGAATCCTCATTCGACTTACAAGCACAGAAAACGATCATGGATGTCTTATACAAAAAAGTGTGATTTTAAAATTTATAGACTCGAGAACTAATAAGGCACGAATCAAATTTAGTTTTAATGCATATTTCTACATATGTAATATAAACAAGGGACTCGTGCCCATATGGGCCCTCTTCAGCCCACCACTGAATATAGTCTAATGGAACCTTAAGATAGATAATTACAAATAATATTCATTCAAAATTATTTCAATTATACAATAATGTATTGAACGAATTAGTTGGCAGTGAAGTAAAACTAAAAAACTATTTTAAATTCGATATAGCATCTAATCAACTACAAAATTGGTATGATAACATAACATACCAAAGGCAGCATTATTGTTTCGTCATTTAAAATTATAAATAGCACAAGAAGAGAATCAAGTTTTTCATTAATCCATTAAAGGAAATTAAAAATAAAACCTATTTTATATTTTATTGGTACTTTTGGCGTTTACACCGTGAAATACTAACACTTTCACAAAGTGTGCTCATCTTTTCATTTAAACTTAAATAATGCTACACTTGACTTCGTAACATTTCGGGAAATTGGTAAGAGTAAATATTATTTTGTCCTGCAACACACGATAACCATTAGAAATTTTCGAATATAAATGAATAAAAAGTTTTCCAATCCAAGTTTTCAAAACTTAAATATGTTTTAAAGTGACGGCAAAAAATCTCGTTATGTATTTAAAAAAAAATGAAAGATGTATGGAGATATAAAAAAAATAACCAAAGAACATATTATTGATACAGAAAAAAATGTCGACAAAAATAATGATCGTCTGTTGCAAACGACGCCATTTTTATTCCGAAATCAATTAATTTCATTTATCAACTACTCTATGATACTTAATTAATTTACAAGTGATGAAAATTTATATTTGAAAATGAGAAAAACAAAAGAAAACGCTTCATTTTAAGTGCAACATTCCAGATATATATAAATTCAATTAATATGGCGGATTGAGTTATTTATACGTTGAAGAATGCGTATAGTTTTGATAAGCACGTTTACAATTATGTGTTCGTAAAAGTATCATAGTTTTTGAAAACTTTGACGTTTCTTATAGTTGTATGCGGCCATAACTAAATTAAATCATTCTATATTCAAAATATGTGACAAGTGTAAAAAAAATATTTTCATATATCTTTTTGGAAATGTAATGCGTATTTTTTTATTGAAATACTGATTATTTTAAAAGATGAACACACTTTTTAAAAGCACATAAGCACTGATTAGCAGAAAACACAACACGTATTTCACGATTTATTGTCATCATTCTGTCGTATTATATTGTCAGTATAATTAATAACAATCATACGATCGATCGCGTTCAATCGTTCCTCACTTCACACACGAAGAAGGTCTCGAAGGAGCAAGGGGAGTCGTTCCACTTAAGCCCCTTTCCATCCCTGTTCCACAGCTCCATGCAGTTTTCCTCTTCGCCGTTCTCATACCGGAAGTTGTTGGGTTCACCGGCGTTCCAGTTGGTGAATGTGATCGGTCTGCCGGATGACATCCAGAAGAAGCTACCCTCCTCGGCTTGGTCGGTACCTGACGTCCAGAAATGCTCGTTTCCGTACCCTGGGGAACGATACGAAGTGATCAATATACAGGTGACAAATATAATATTACGACAAATTGAGTTATGAGGATTTTGAAAATTGAACACAGTTTAACAGAATGTGATTTATTTAGTGAAAATGGAATACAATATTTAAAAAAATGATGATAGCGTAATAGTGCATTTTTTAACTTTCTTCATATAAATAAACACGTAGATGATATTGGTAGTATATGGGAAAAAAGTACAATGTTGCAAAGTTATAATATAACAAAAGAAACTATATTTTACTATAAATTATCATTGTGCAATTGAATTCATTGCTGTCTTGTTATAATAGGATTCTGTCAAGTAAATGTCAATTAAGTCACTACATTAATCTTTATACTTACATATTTAACTTTATTGCAATTTATATATTTTAACGCTTGCTTCATTAGTCGAAGAGACTTCAAAAAATGTAAATTATTTAGGTTTAAATGACTTGCAATAATTAAAATGCATCATATAAAAATAAAACAATATGATCACTTTTAACACACTGTCAATTTTAAATATTCAAAATAAGAACGAGTATTCGTTTAATAAATAAACAAACTGATATAAAATTCAATGATTTTTAAAATGATTCCACAAAGACTTTTAATTTTATTTCTAAAACAAGTTAGTTGCCAAGAAAACTAATATCAGTGCTAAATTTGCGTTTGAAATTTAGCACATATTTGACACATTATTGAAAAATGTACATATATATTCATGATAAAAATAAAGTTTAATATGTTGACCAGTTACCTGAATCTCTCACGTACTTCTCCAGTTTGTCATTTTCTTCTTGCGATGATATGGAAGCCAAATGCATACCATGGAAGCGGCAGTACTGCGCTGCCTTGAACCAGTTAGCCTGAAAAGGAAAAAAAGGAAACATTGTATTAATATACAGAGGGAAATATTTAATTCGTGCTGAAAACTTCACTTTTAAATGTTTTCAATATAGTGAGTGCACTTGAAAAAAGTTTTTTAAAAGAACTGGTTTTTATTTAGTTACTAAACCTCTTCTTTACGTGAAGGTTAAAAAAGGTGGATTTGGATATGAAATTAAAACAAAATCATTAATCAATCTATGTTTTAAGGGTAAGATGGGCGGGAAGGAATGTACTCAGCTCAACCATCCATGCATATGAACATTGATAAATAATGAAACAAACTTCCAAGATTTATTTAATTTTAGTTATAATATAATACGCAAATAATTTTTGCAAGGTTATTTTGGAACCGTTGAATCAAATGTCTAGTCCAGAAGTGGGGAACCTTTTCTTCTTTAAAGGCCTCATTCATTTTTCTGATTTGACATGAAGGCCGCAGTAAATATTGACTAGGAAATTTTAGGCAGGAAACAATTTCATGCCAATTTCTAAAAGTCCAGAAATTTGCGAATTTCCCAAAATTACCAGCGTGGGAACTTTTTTTACGTCTTTCAAGGATTTTGACATCGAAAATCCCAAGAATTTACAGAATTAGAGAATTGGCCAGAAGGCCGCACCAGAGTAGCCAAAAGGCCGCAGGTTCCCTACGTCTGGTCTAGTCCGATCTGTAAATTTAAGGGCGAAGCAATCTTTAAGCAATTCAAAATCTTTATTTTGTAAAATCAGTGCTACGACTCTTTCAAACTTTTCGGCGACAAAAAATACAGGCTTAAAAAATCTTATATTCATATGATTATCCCACCTTTACTACGCGGCATCTACTGTCATTTTTAATAGTTTTACATTTCTCAACTGACATATATAATGGGAAATAGAAATACGTAAAAAATATCCATTCAGTTTGGTCGATATAAAAAAATATACAATATTGATGGTTTTGTGCGATAAATAGGTATAATACTATTTACGATCATATAAGATAGTTGCGTTTTCGGTAAATATCAGCTCGATCAATACTGAGCTCGTGGTTGGTTACGTTATTATGTACCTTAATTAGGGTCATTATCTTTCACGATCAAAGTTGCGTTTCTGAAGCTAGCCCTACGAGTTACAGACCTTCTTACTTATATACCAATAGCGAGAGACTGAAAGTGGACGGCAAACACTACTTACTCCAATATCAATTACACCCGAGTCTATCATTTAACTTTATCAATAAGGGATTCCCTTCAAACTCAATTATTTGCGGCCGAATAATGCAGTGACATAACAGCTTTAGTTCACTAATTGAGTTTACGTCGTTTAATGTACACTCAACTCTTTTTTAAACGCTTTTGAAATAACACGGTCCGTTAAAAATAACGAATACTGTATTTTAACACAAAATATTTGAGTCACCCATTTCAAAAATTCACATTGTCCATTTTCATTTTTTTAGACATACCTACAAAATAACGTATAAGGAACCGGTATATTGAAATAAAAGACATATTTTCTTGAATCAAATTGAAGAATATATTATTATTTTCAATTTGATTCACTAAAATATGGTTATTTTTTAAATGAACGATTTCAACACTTTTTTTTGTAAGTGTTTTCAAAATTATGAAAATGCACAAGGTTAATTTTGGAAATAGGTGACTCATTTGCTCTAGCAAGATTCTCAGAAATAAAAATTAAATAAATAACAGATTTAAAAAAAAAAAAAATCACAAATACAAGACGATAATAACAGACTTTTAAAACACTTCATTAGATCCTAACACATCACACGTGTAAGACATAAGTGATTTATGTTTAGTCCCTCAAAAAATTCTCTGTTTGTCAGTAGCGACGGATAGTGTAATTTTTTTTAAATTAAAATACATTATATTTGATGTAACTTACTTATTGAATCTTCATTATTACTTTTTTTACACGATTTTCTATACTAAAATGTTTTTAAAATGTTTGATTTTAAAATTTTAAATCATTTGACGCATTTGCTGTAACGCCAAATAATAATAATAAGCGGTTACTTGGAATATTAAACCTAATTTCGAATATAAATGAAAATTAGTCAAAAATAATATTTTATATACAATACACGACTGCGTCTTCATAACCAATTAGAAACTATAATATTCTGTAAAATCTCGATTTTACGTCCAAATAATTTAAGTTATGCATCTTTTTAAATTCATGAAGAACTGTTTATTTTAATAATCGCTTTTACGTTTTTATTACCAGCTCTTCGCGTCGAATATATTCAACTTTAACAAAAACAGTTCACTAAAAATGCATTTTATTTCTAACAATATTTCAATGGTTTATACTTGATTTTATTATAAAGATAGGCATAGTTATAATATTGAATTATTTTAATTATTAAAAAATATGATTTATCATTTATTTCAAGACGGCGATAAAAATATTACTAAAGAATATATCTTTCGACTAATGTAAGAGCTTTTTACAGCTTCAAATGATTTGTTAAAAGCACTACATTCAAATTTCCGTTGAAAGCTTTCTAATTCGACCGCACCGTGCATGCACAAAGTAAACAAGGAAATATTACTGCCGTAAAGAAAAAAAATATGCGGTCATAATTTTCATGGCCTGGAAAAGGAAAGCTTAAACAAGCCCCCTCTATTGTATTCTAAATTCAAAATTTATAACGGGATCGCTTACAGAAAATATATTATGAGATATTGTAGATGGATTCCGTGGTAAATTTGTGAAAATCCGTTTTGAATTTAAAAATAAATGAAAGATATTTAAATGTCGTAAATTTACTTGTATCGAATATAATATTTTCCAAATGAATAATTACTTATAATAATAATTATACAGTCAAAAAAAATACTCGCACGTAAATTAAGATATGTTTGTTTTAACATTGCGTCAATCCTCCCCAAATCAATTTCCCACCCTTTCAATTATTTTATTACGGGATGTAGCTACAGCAGCGGTTAAGTAAACGCAAGTCCTGTCCTAGTCCTATCCTTCTATCCCTAATACTCTCTTTGAAAAAAATGAGAGGTTGATCGGCTCAGTAATAGACAGGTCTCGTAGAAAAAATCCAGTGTTGAGACATTTCCTTTAGAATGTCATATGCTCTTCATTCAGGGGTAGGCTGGAGGAGGTTAGGAGGAGCTCGCGCGAGTCCTTTGTTAAATTTTAGCAAGGCCGGCGGGCCCCTTGTTAATTGAAGAGAAAACAATATTCTCAGATCAAATTCGCATATAAATGCAATTTCTGACTTATGTATTATCTACAACAGCTTCAGTATACACAGTACTACATTTTTAGCCATTTAGATTACGGTAAATTGCATATTGTCACATATTATAAGTGTATTAAGTAACAATCGATCGCTTATTTAAGTATTGAATATAATACAAATATTCACTCCTTCGCAAAACATCGAGAATTACTTTGAGATTAAACGAGCCCATTGTTAACGTATTGACAGCCCACCGCTGTCTACATTGGAAAGAAAATGTATTTTTAAAAATAAGAGTTATAATTAAGAAAATATGTTTATAGGAAGAGCGTGCGTAGTAATGAAAAACAAAATGGAGATTTATGCAATAAAATGGATAAAGGTACACGAAAACAATAATAAAGATACAAGAATAAAGATAATAAGATAATAATTAACGAAATGAGTGTTATGAAGGACGCTATTGTTTCATTGTTAAGTGAAGTAGCCGTTATATTGTAAATGTTCGAAATTGTACCATTGAGAGTAACATAGCAGAAATAACGCTCAGTTTAAGGAAAATTAATTTAAAAGTCAGTATCATAGTCATTATACGTGCAGATAAATTAATTTTATTATATACCACAGTTATCTAAATTGAAATACCAAGGATTACTATAAAACCGATACACAAATTAATATTTTAACATGCGCATCATTAAAAATGTTATCCAAGACTAATGTTTAAATACATATTAAGTTCTTTGAGGCCGTCCATCTTTGAAGTAACGCATAAAAACTAATCAAGAGCTTTGTAGAAATTGTGAGAATTTGTCGATTCTTTTTTGTCTTTCTTTTCAGTCAATTTGAAACTTCAGATTTTTTTAATCTTATTATAATTATTCAGGTTTTGAATACTCAAATGAATATTTAATCAAACTGGCTTCAAATCTAGATTTTTATTTCAAACCCATCCCACACAGACACAATCCTAAAAAACAGATAGTGCACAACTTGTAAGGCTAGTTCTGTCTGTTAAATATGTCAAAGTGTTTAATTATTAGTTTATATGAAACATGATTGAAGACGATACGGTTTTAAATAAAAAACAAATATTAAATCGGGCCCGTAGCGTTTTGGTCAACGTCGTTGGCTTCCATGACGAATTTTAAAGGTTCAAGTCCCAGTGCGAACAGCATATTTTCAACCGATTTCTGTTTGAAGGCATGAGTATTTGTGATGCTTAAAAGTTACATTCCCACAACCCTTCCAATACTAAAATAACGGGCATACTAAGAGCGATTAGTTAGCTACTAGTTATATTCTAGCTCCATCGTTCTACTTCTTCTTTCTTTGGAAAAGAGAGGTTGAGCAACTTAGTATCTTCTGTTGAGATACTTCCATTAGGAAGCCGAATGCCTCCACATTAGGAGCTGACAAAGATTAAATATATATTTATGAAGCACTATACAAATAAAAAGAATCTCGAAAACACCGAGAGACCGAATAATTTAAATATTTAGTGGCTTAGATTAAAAAACAGTCGAATAATCACAAAATTTATCGAATGTAATAATAAATGTAGATAATTTGCCCTCATTGATAAACCATTTTTTTAAGTAAATAATATTTGTCATTTCTGTAACATTATTGACTCTCAATAAATCAGTTAAATATAAGAGCATATTTTTTACGGAACAATCGAATGTAAAATAAATTAGATAATAAAATTGCACGAACATATATTTGAGTAAATAGCAATACAAAAGAAACAGATAAATATAGAATTAAATTTAATAACTTTTATATTCCGTTATATACTGTTGTGTTATAAAATGTGACACGTATTTCGCTTCTTTGAGAAGCATCATCAGACATAACATCACAAGGTTTACGATTTTTGCGAAACACAAGTGGAATAACTTTATATGAAAAATGAACTTTCACAAAAGTTACTACCAGTTCCATCGAAAATGAGAAATAGTTTATTTATCAGTAAATATTGTTTCATAGGCAAAATGGGAAGTAAGATATGAGATGTAATAAAATATAACTTATATAATAATATATATTTAAAAAGTTTGACTTAGTATTTAATACTAAATCACATTTTTATTTAAAACGGCGTTAAGGTTCAGAAATTGGGAAATATATGTTTGGTATAAAAACCGTGAACTATATTATTTTAATTTATTTATTATTTAGCAATAAAATAAATTAATATTACGAAAATCACGATCAAAACAATGATTTACACATTCCTGTTGTGATCTTTATACCTTAAGAGTAATGGTGGCCTAATTATTTGGCCTTAGACGATCAAAGGTGTCGATTGTATATTTATTATTTCTTTTGTAGATCATATTTGATAAATTGACCATTACAAATGTAAAAAAAAAGAATGTTAGATTTATACACTCGATAGCCAATTATATCTACACCAAAAGTAAATTAATGTGTTTTGATTGGGCTCTAAATAGGGATTACAATACCGGACAAATATATCAAAACCGGTATTTTACATTAAATACCGGAACTAAAAAAAATTGTCGCCTGCTGTGGCCCAGTTGGTTAGAGCTTGCTCTACCGATCACGCAGGTCTGCGTTCGATTCCCGGTCAGATCACAGTGAATTTGAAAATTATTCAATTCAAAGTTGTGATCGAAGACTGGGTGTTTGTGATGTCAATTTTATTTCCTCTCCTCCCATCCTTCTGATTAGGGCTTATACAAAAACTGACTTTTGAAAAAATCGGTTGTCGAATGTTAATATTGTTCGAAAACCGGTTTTATCCGGTTTTCGAAGTTCTACAAAAAATGGATAATTCAATTAAAATAGCATTAATATACATATTGATGCACAACAAGAAATTATTTGGTGTTACTCTTCAGAAAATATTGTTCAAGAAAACACAATGCGTCCACTGATCGTTTTGTAACAAAATTTCCGGATATAAAAAATACCCTTTCGCTGGGTAATGATGTGGGGCATATGGTCTTTAAGCCATCAAATAAAAAATACACATTTTCTATCCTTTTGTTTATAGACTCGTATATGGAAAATTCGGCACAACCGGTTACGAAGTTGAAAAACCGGTTTTAGAATGTCACAAATTTAGTCAAAAAACCGGTTTTTGAAAACCGACAAGCCCTACTTCTGACCCTTTTACTATATACTATTTACTATTCCTATTCTAGCCATATCCTTCTTTCCCTACTACTCACTTTGAAAAAAGTGAGTTTGAGCGACTGAGTAACAAACAGTTCTCGTAGATAAAACTTCTGTTGAGATACCTCCATTAGGAAGCCATATGCTCCACATTGGGAACGGACATGGATTAAAGAAAAAAAATGAAACATGTAAACTTATCTTAAATTGATATCTTTATTTTGGCTGCAATCAATTAATATTTGGCATACATATAGCATACTTCATTACATCGTTAAGATGGATGTGTTTAAAAGTGTGTTTTGTGGAATTTATTAACGTTCTTGTATCATTTTTCAAAGATGGCGTACAATAAAATTGACATTTGGATTGCGGATAGATTTGCAACATTATATTTTAATGGCCGCTAGTTGGCATCAATTTTCTGTGCGAAATGTTTATCTTATTATTAAAAATAATTACCAGATTGCTGTATGAAGACATCGTGTCATTCAAACGATTCTTCACGTCAAGTATTTACTAAAGCCCGTATTACGCCGTCAAAGTTCTTTTGTAACACGTATGAGATTTAATATGTTGTCATATTTGTTTGAAAATAGAACGACTCAATGAGCAATTGAAAAAATAGCTTAAATTACGATATATTATTTCATATAAAGAATACAATAACAAAACAATTGAATGGTGGAAACAAAAGCCGTTAGCATAGACTAGTATACGCCGTTAGTGAAAACAATTTTAAACGAGCATGTTTAATCTCACTTATTTCCCCTAATTAAAACCCTAATATGAGCCTAGTTATCAATAGAAATAGTAGGATAATCATAATCTTAAATAAAGCAATGAAATGAATTTAATTATTTTAGTGGTGTATTCTGATATTTATCATACAAAAAAACCAATCTGTCAAAGTCAGTAGGTGTTTCTATTACCTTTGAATGATAATTGACTTTTATGACCACTTGTTGTAATTGAAAAGAAATTGTTATAAATTGTTCATGCGGGAATTTTTCCAATTAAAAATCGACGTCATTGATGGTCAGATCATTATTGAAATTAATTCAAATCATCAATACTGCTTAAAATAATCAAGGTGTTAGTTCAAGTTAACCGTGCTCTAGAAGCATGAGGATGTCGAAAAAAGAAACCCGTGCAGTGACAAAACTTATAGAATTTCAATAATTCAAATTTGACCCATATAATTGTTAACTAAAATACCATAATTAGTCTCTATAAGAGGTTCTAAAAAAAAGTATTCCATATTCAAAGCATTCAGCTACCACAAAGTTTTACATGGTAATAATACTGGAAACACCTGCGTGGGCAAGTGGTTAACGTCGTTGGCTTCAAATCCCAGTAAAGACAGTTTTATAAGTTGATTTTTTAATCGATTTATGAATTTCTGTTCGAAGACATGTGATGTCTTGAATTCTCCTCTCCCAACCATCCTATTCAAAAAACAAAGTGTCGCGAGAACGATTAGCTAAACACTAGTCATAGAAAAGGACTAGAAATAAAAATACTTACAAATTGAAAGGCTCTAAAGAGTTTTAGCAAGAAAATGACGCTAAGAATAATATTTTAATGTAAAGAATTATAGGAATTGATAAAAAGTTTCAACATTAAGTATTTTAAATGTTTCAACGTAAACTGAATGAAGTCAGTGGCCAAACCTCTCTTTTCAGAAAAGGTTAAGATAGAAAGATGAATAAAAGAAACGACCAGGAGTAATGATTGTACGTATGCCCCGTGTTCAAGATAAAGAATTCATAAATAAAATTATCTATTTATGTATGAATGATAATAGAACACACAGAGATTCGAACCATTTTAGTAATATTAGTTCTTCTCTACTTAATTTGTATCATAAAAACTTTTAAAAAAGATTCACTGTTGAATTATTAGCAGCACATTGCTTATATTGATAACTCAATTAATAAATCAATTACACATGTGATGCCGGCTTAAGTTTCGATTAGAATCAGCTATTTTTAAAAACGTTTAGAAGTGAAGTGACATGTATTTTACAATTCTAACGATTCTTGATTTTATGTGGTTATTTTATTGGCTTGGAAATAGTTTTATGAATAAGTTTATTTAATAATATTATTCACACTCTTGTACGCCATTATTTGCGCGATTTTACGTTGCGGTGGTAAAACGTTTCTTAAACCAATGACCTATACATATTTCGCATTAATAACCCATAAAGATTGTGTTTCAATGCTTAGTTTTGAGTTCTGTAAACGCAGCAAAAGTTTTAAAACAGTGTCAATTTAAACATTGTATGTATGTATATCATTAGGCCCCACGGTGAAATTTATACGCCATATTTTTTTACAAATATGGATATTATGATAAAAGTCAATGTTCCCTTTAAACTACGCGCGCGCGCAACAGTTTGAAAGTCCCCAAGCACTCATTCCAGACTGTATTAATTAAACAATTCAACTGAACTGAAATTAAACAATTCAACTAAAAATATTTTTTTATCTTTTACAAGAAATTGATCTAAATGGAATATATAGTAAAGATTAGTTGTAAGGAACGACGTAAAAAATTAAAAAAATTAAAATAAATTTATGAAAAATGCTAATAAATTTATTAGCGACAGATTATTTGTTTCATTTTGCTTATTTTCTTAATTTTATTTAATGTAAGTAAATAAAATGAATTCTGTTATTTCTTATGCTTTATTTAATAAATTTATATATAATTATCAAATGATAATATTTTTTATTATGCAAATTGATTTTAAACTATTTTTTATATCATATATGACATATTATGCCACGCATGTGTTGGATTGGTCAGCACAGCTTTTGAATTTTTCGCGCAGCTAACCTCTCGTTCTAGAAGAAGCATTTGATATGACTTATTGATTCTTGGGATTTGTTATTTTTTGGTAAGTTTTCCTGATCTTCCCGAGCCGGTCTCATTATTGTTACTTGCCACGCATAGATAATTCATTTAAAAATGATAGTTTTTTTGCACTCATTTTTTTAAAGCAATAATAATACTATTTTTTTTATTAAATTAAGCCAAATACGCGAATGAAAAAAAAAATTATAAATTCGCCACATCAACATGTAATTTTCTGCTTAGATCATCGCTGGGAAAATTAAATCCAAACATTATTAGATTAACAAGCATCAAATTATAACAAAATAATAAATGGTATTTTGTATAGTTAGAAACCATTAGATATTTTCCAATTGAATTTTGTAGACGGAAATGTGAAACCGAATTTAATTGCTGTCTCAACAATATTTAAAATCAGGATAATAGAGGTAAATAAATCATATAATGACATGTCGTTACTTTACTGTGAAAAGGTTCTATTTGCACTTTACCATGTTTTGAGATACAAGCGTTTGAATATTTGACTGATCATACGAATGTTGTTTATAAATCGATTATAAAAAGACCTATTGTTTCTTACAAGCTTGTAAAATTATTGTATGAAAGAAAGTGTGTAGATAGAACTCTATAATCCTGCTAACTTCTTTATTTAAAAATGTATGACTCTGAAATTAATGTTTATGTTAGATTGTGGTAAATACAACATTTTCCGACCAAAAGGTCATTTTATGCCAAAAGGTCAGTAAGAACCTTTTCAAAGTAAAGTAACGATGTGCTTGTGCTGCTTATCTGCGTGATAAATTTAAAAAAAACTAGAAGAATATATTTTTACGTTTATAACCCTGTAAGTCCTGCAATGATAGACGTTCTACAGCTAGATGAGTAAAATGTGGGATAATACATAAACAAATTTCAGTGTATGTTGATTCTAAGTTTAATCCGTTTTTTCGTGGATCATTATCGCAAAAAAAATAAATAAACACAAACTAAACGCTGCATAAAACACACCTGTTAAGAAAAAAAATGTAGATAGGTATTTATATTATTTAGTTAGTCAATGCCAGTCAGAGGATGTTTCACAACTTTCAAGTCTTCACACTGTTAATTTGTGCTGCATAAATTTCTTGGTTCACTACGTATACCATATTGCGTGGGATGGTAAACATTTTAATCTTAATTTTATAAAATGTATTTTTTTTCTTCAGAAAATAAAATACATACCAAAACGGAGCAGTGTTCTTGTATACCTATTTGAAATGAGAAGAGATCAGAATTCAGGTTTTGTTTTTGTCAACTGGCAATCGTTTAAATCAGTGCTCCCCAACCGGTGGTCCACGACCCGGTGCCGGGTCTCAGAGACTTTCCGCCAGGCCCCAAACAGTATGCCAAATTTCAATAAATTCGCCATTCAAAAATAATAGATATAGGGTTTTTTTCGTCTGCACGTTTACTTGTATTTTTATTTATTGTTAAATAGTAATAATTGGTAAAATGATGTGACACGAAGGAACTGACCAACAAATGTGGTGAAGCTGGCAACCGATCTCGAGTGTGGTATAATATGGTATGAATTCAAACACGTGTCAAGAAAACGTCATTTCAAATTATATCCTTTATCAAATTATGCCCTTTTTTCAATATCTATAAATTATATACCCAACCAATTATGGGTAAAAGTGTAAATTAAATACGCATGCTAATTTTAAAAACGCACTAAAACATCAATATTTATCATATTTATGATTCGTATAAAATCTTTCTAGTGAAAAGTATACATCAATAATGCGGCTCTGCATTAATGGTCCCCGTTTTTGTTTCCTTTTTTTCCGGTCCGCAGGTGTAAAAAGGTTGAGGAACACTGGTTTAAATCATTGACGCTACGTTCTGGGCGAAGTCACTGCGAACGCGATCGGAACACGTGAATCAAAATATCAAACAAACCGATCGCGGCGTGCGTTTTGTCACGTGGACACTCTATAGCGGCGGAGACCATTTGATATTTTTGTGCCGCACCGAGTCACTTTGCATTCGCTTTGATTTCGTCCACGTAAGACGTATAGTAACTGATGGCTTTCTATTCGACTCAATTATATAATATGTTAGATTGAAACATTAATGTGAGTGTGTAAAAACATATTACAGCATTGAAACATTTCGTCCATGCCTTCGAACAGAAATCGATAAATTAATCGAATAATGCTGTTCATACTGGAACTCAAGCCCGTGAGATCCGGCACGGAAGTCGATAACGCTAACAGGTGCACCATAAGACCCTGCTCTATAAAAGAATATATATTTAAAATAAACTCTCAATTGTATTGTATAGGCCAATTAGAGGTAAAGTGGTATTTTAGAAAAAAAAAGTTAGATGTGTTGTAATATTCAACACATCTTAAAGTATCGTTAAAGTTAAGTAACTTCAGTTGAAACACATTGCAATAGTGTTATCTCTGTAAAATAAAAATATACAATCCACCAAAACATCAAATAATGACGCGATTGTACTTAAAAGTCCAAGGAGAAAGTTTTATCATTTTACTATAAAAGTTGGCCCACTTCAACTACAGATGGCCCATATAGTAAGTATAAGTGAATTACCAATGAGTCAAAATGTATATACTACATAATGAGAATTATATATCATCAAAACCGATCCTAAATTCGACAGCTTTGTGAGATGTACTGTTAACGTTAAGCTTTTCGTATATCAAAATATGTCCTCGGCAAAATGTTTCGTTCCTCTGATTTGGTGAGCGTCGGTTATTAAGAGTGCGAGTGTTGCCATGCGTGACCTCTGTGTTGTACTTATGGCATCGCATCAATCTGACGAATATGTAATGTAACATCCAATGTATTCCCAAGTAGTTTTAAAATGGCATTTCACCTTACACCATAACCAGACCTGACTTTTCAACTTTGCATACACACATTATGCAAATATGTCATCGATAGTAAGTAAAAACCACATTGCGAATTTAATTATCATGTTTACACTAACTGACAATGCGACAAAATAATTTAAAATTCATGTATTGTTCAGTATTCGTAGACCTCTACGCCGTAGGCCGACTTTGTTTGAAATGTACATATACGTGCTGTTTACGTAGCCTAAAGTGAACTATCTTTGACTTAAACTCTATTTGGTGGCAAAGTCAAAAGTTCTTACCATCAAATGATGCAAACACGACCAATATATCATTGTTGTGCTTTCAAAATAATCTGATATGTGCATATTTTTAATATAATATATGTATTTTAAAATATAATTCACAGCGCCCACAAAGAAAAAAAACGATTGTGATGTAAAGCGTTCTAGAATTACTTTTTCTAACTAAAACTAAGATTTGTATCCTACAATGGAAAAAAGCTTGAAGTCACTGAGAAAACTAGTGTGAAAAAAAGAAAATTGACATGAACGTAATAATTTTATATACATATAAACAGAAGCAGATCAAAGGCTTTCAACTAAGGATACGTTCTTCTTAATCAGTGGTGTAACTAGGGCATCCAATCCCGAACCTCTTTTGTGATCCTGGTATTGAACATTCACTATAAAATCGTGTATTGAGAATTTTTTACTCGGCGATGTTGAAATCCTGGGATTTTTCAAAAATATTCTTGTCGATTTTCAAAACGCAGGATCTTATAGAATTCCCGAAATGAAAAGACGCGAAACCTTTTTTTAGCTCTTGCACAATTTTCTTCAATCCCGAAATCCCGAGATTAGTACTATCACAAACCCGGGATTTCAGGAGCACTAGTCGTAACCTCATTGGAGCTCATTCAAGAAGAACAGCAACCACATTAATTCCACACTAATTATTTTGTTGTATAATAATTTAACAATCATTATGAGTATTCCGTAATAAATATAAATTTTAATGATTATTATTTTACATATTGATGGTCTAATACTGACCACTCGTATCGCCATTTTTTTTAAATTCTCTGCTACCGTCTAATATAAAAATAAGTTATTCTACAAAAATACGTAAAAAATTCTCACTCCTCTAATTATACAATCCTTTTTAAGCCAGTATACTTGTTTGATTACTTCTAATTACTTCTTAAAATAAAGAAATGTGTCAATCTTAAAACATCGATTAAATAATTATTATGTTTTTACAGTTTAAAAAAACATCATAGTGGTCCGCGAGATTCAAAATGTTGAGCTTAGTGATTTGCAAGACTCAAAAGGTAGGCGATCGATGCTATAAATTAATGATTCTATTTACGTAATTTTCTTCCTAGTAGTTGATTATTGACGAAAAAATTGCACAAACATCAATTTTAAAAAATGTAATGTGGCAATATAAAAATCGCTGGTTACTATCCGAATCATAATGTTATACTATCACTATCTGTCTAAATTATTGCTTGTGAGAGTTTTGTAAAAATCACGAAGTGAAAATTATGTCTGCCACGATCAGTTAATATAATATATCAGATCAAGTCCTTCATTCATTATTATTTACATCCGATCTAATTCTATAACAATAAAACAAATTGCGAAATAATGAAAGATCTTCGGAATAGTGGGAAGTAGAGCAACACGTTGCCAAATAATACAAAGATATTATACCTCATCCGTATTTACCAATAATTATTTATTGTGTATTTAAAAATCTTTAACGTAATATGGCGGTGGCCCAACTCTAGAAAATATCAAAAACTTTTTTGAATATAACTATTTAATGAGTATACAGTAGAGGTCTGCACGGGCCCGGGCCTGGCCCGCGGGCTCTTACCCGACCCGTGGGCCGGGCTTTGGAATTTGGGATATAATCTTGGGAAAAATATAGCAAATCGAGAATTTCAAATTCTTCAGTGAGCTAAAAAAAAAGAACTTTCGGAGATAATCTGGGAAAAAATATAGCAAATCGAGGATTTCAAATTCCTCGGCGAGCTAAAATAAGGAGTTTCGGGCTTCGGGTCCGGTTCGGATAACAAGTGCGGTATTTGACTCGGGCCCGGGCCGGGTCGGGCGTGAGTTTTTCGGGCTCGGACCGGGTAGTTTTGTAAAATTTTGGCCCGTGCAGACCTCTAGTATACAGACATTTATAAGCATTTAATCGGTTATATTATACGAGATTTTAACAGTAATTAGTAATTACGTTTCAACAAAGATGGTATTTTTCAAATTACTTTTTTTGGTAGTGTGCATATATTTTGTATTAACTGATACACCTTCTAACACGATGGAAAAGTTGGATACGGAAGTCTACGTTTGAATAAAATAAAACGTTATAGTATATACGTTTGAATAATGTTTTTTTTAGATTGCTGTAATAAAAAACAAACGTTAAAATAAATAAAAACTAATTTGCAATGAGATAAATTTTCCTTGAACGTCAAATCTATCGTCATGTTCCACATTCGAATTCATTTGTTTTCCTTTTGAATTTTGAATTTTCCGCATATGGTAACACTAAAAAACAAAACGGTCACCAATATTATGCAATAATGAGTACTATTTATTATTCTTTGTATATTTTATTAGTAGGTAATTGGAACAGTTTGTCAAACTTCATCATGCAGTCGTGTAAGTGTGATATTTAAGTTTTAAGGTATTAGAAAACTCGCATTGCAAAAAATAAATTCGTGAAATGTCAATAATTATTTAATGTGTTCAATAAATGATCTTTGGCACTGAATCATAATGCTAATTTATTTAATTGATGGAATCATATTATAGTATATATTATTTATAGCTTTTCACGCTTTTTTATACTTCTTCGTGACTTTCATAGATCTGAGTCAAATGTGTTTAGATTATAATTTACAATACTGAAATTAATATTTATAAAGTGATGAAAATTAAAAATAATTTAGGCTTGACAGTTCGGAAAGTTTTGTTATAATTTCAATCACGCTTTTGATTGAAACAACTTACACACTTATACCGTTTTGATAAACGTATACTTTTTCATGGAAAAAAAAGTACAACTTTACGCCTGAAAATGTACTTAATTCACTTTTCAAAGTGCACTGTAAAGTCAGCTGGTCTTTTTCGATAGCATTTAGGATTTTAGAATAGGAAGGGCGGGAATGATTGTAAACATCGCATACATCTATACCTCCAAAATTGATTAATTATTTACTTTATCGGTTGAAAGTATTCTCGTACTCATACGCATTTAAAATTATACTCATAACTTTTCTATTTTTTTTTAATTAGAAAGAAATAGTGGAAATTAAACCTTTACAATGACATGGCGTATTTTTTACGTTGGTTATATCATTGATTGCAAAATATACATAAACAAGTTAAGTGTACCGCGAGTTTAATTTATATATAGAAACAAAGTCGGGTTATCTAAACCACTTATAACTCAAGAACGGCTGGACAGATTTTTATGATCTTTAATTTATTGGACTTGTCTCCGCTCCGAATAGCAGAATAAGCATTAAAACATCGAAAAAAGATCACGTGAAGAAATTTTTAAGAAAATTAATATTATCATACAATTTGTTTTGATTAGCTTCAAATAAAGAAAATATCGCTGTATGCCGGTCTAAAATAAAAACGGCCAGGCTAATTGCTAAAAAACAGTTTATTAAAATAAAGTATATTGAAAAGTGGCGTAAGAATAAAATGTCGTATGTTAGGCAATGGATTCAAGATAATGGTAAATAAACGACAACGTTCGGTAATATATTATGATAGTAAATTTATGTTAAAATATTTGTATTACTCTGCCGCTATAAATTTACATAAGTGCGATGGGTCGGAATGAATACTTTAAGTTTACTTTTGTTAAATACAGTACTTTTTATCGCCCTAGCCTCACCAGGGCGAGATAAAATGGCTGAAAATGACTCCAGGGAAATACAATGAGTGTGCGTAACTGCGTATGTGGAATCGAGGAGTCAACGAGCGGAGTCACACCCATAAGTGCTTCATTAAGAGAGACTATTTTAAGTATTTGGTTAATTATTTGTCATAAATAAAACACGCGCAGTTTTTTTTTTTGTAATTATTCTTCATTTGAATTCTACAAGCGAATATTTTCATATGATGTACAATTTATGAACAGGGATATTTATTACGTGAGCCTTCGAGAGGTGAGGAAGCCAAGTAGTAAAATGTATGCGCAATAACGTATTTATTTGGTGTTTTCGTGGACTGGATATTTTAATTTAGGGATATAATATTGTGTATCAATTGAATTCTTTTTACTTGTATGATGCTTTAAAACTTGCAGAAAATTATAGCACATCCAACTCAATGTTTCCTAAAATTTAGGAAAAAACAAAATATTACTTTATACTTAATTTCCACTTTTATTTATCAAGAACAGGACCAGTTTTGCTCATAGCGAGCATTGGCAGTTTCTTAAAATACCATTTGGCTCACTTCACTTCTCTAGGAATCATTTATCCTTTAGTATATATTTCATCCAGGTATGCTTCTAATATGAAGCGCATTTGGCCTCAATTATTTCAATATAAGATTTTCTGCGTGAACTGTTAGTTACTCAGTTGTTTAACCCTTATTTTTCGAAGAAAGTAAGGATATACGAATATGAGCTAGGGTAAGTCTAGTGGTAAACTAATCGCTCCAGCTACTCCCCATTAGTTTAAGATTAAAAGAGTGGGAGGGAATTTTCAGACATTGAAAACACCAATGCCTTCGAATAGAAATTGTTATATCGGTCAGAATAAAGTCATCAAACAAATAATGTATTTAAACGGTTAATGAATGGAAATAATAAGACAATGTAACCTATAGCTGCAATCAATTTATAAAGCGAACTTCTAATGAAAATGATCAATGTTAATTTCTACAGTAACTAAAGCGTTGCTAAAAACAAGAATTATGTATGTATGTATAAAAAAATATTGTATGTACTGTTAACATCGATAGCTTATAAATCCTATCGATAGATGTCACTACCACATCAATATGTACTTTCGAATTCGTCCTCTCTGAGTTAATATTCTCTAAATTGAGAAAAACAGTAATAATTAATTTTAAGAAAAACAATGCCTTGTTACTATATGAATAATTATTACGTATTGTCTTTCAGTAATACATATGTTTGCTTAGAAATCATACACATTTTAAAAACAAATCCATCACAGAGCCGTCATGGACGATTGAAAATAATCAAGGATTTATATTCAAAATTAATAGGTTATAAATGCATGGCTGAGAATAATTATTGTCGCTGCAGATGATAAACGACGACGCCTTTCCTTAAAAGCGTTGCAATTAATCGAATATTGAATCATCGATAAATAATTATCTGGTAGAATCTCAACAAGTTATTTCATAAATATATTAAAATCGCTGCAAATGTCAAAATATCAATATATTGTTGTAAGTAGGTACTAGACGAAATGTTAGATGGCGCAGGTAGGTCATTTACTTACAAATATGTACAGCTTTTATTGGAACTATGTATACCAAATAAATTTAGCAATGTTTAGCGTAACATGAAACGCGTTTACGCATTAAAAAAAAAGTCAGGAAATATCAACTCATTATTCAGTTTTATTTTATACGTAAGTGGTAGATTTTTCCGATTGAGATTTTAAATAGGTATTTTGATATAAGTTTCCAAAACGTATTAACTACGTAGTTTAAGATTTCGACTAAAAGTGCTTGGGGAATTTCAATGTGAATTTTGATTTTTTTAAATTATGTACATTCACACAAGTTTTGTCACTAACGACCCGGGTTTCGCCTTTCGACATCTTCAGGCGTTCAAGTGCACGGATGAACTTGAACTGTCAATTCAAATTAGTAAAAACACTTGTGTGAATGTACATAATTTGAACGATTCAAATTTAATGTGAAGCCACCTCTTCTATAAAACGATCGAATTTTTATGTTTTTATTTTATTAATAATAATGTAAATTTATAACTATCTGTTTACTATTATGTGTATTAGAAGAATATATTTTTTAGTAGCTTTTTGATCCTATATTTTATTCAACAAAAATATAACACTTGCAGGTTAATAAAATAAAAATAAAATAAAGTAGAAAATTAGAGAAAAATGAATGGGTGCAATTTACAAAATACATTAATACAATATTTACCCATATTTTGTATGGGTTCCTAGTCTCCTAAGTACAGACATTATCTCCCTAATATACCCGCTAGGCTGTACTTTGCTCATAAAAAAATCAACGTTGTAATGAGGGTTCTAAAGAAGCTACAAATAACTGCCTTTTTTAAAAATAAATCGATCAAAAAACGTACGCTTAAAAACATAAAACCACAGTCAACTATTATTTGATTTTTATTTTTTTACTGAAAAGGTTTGCAAGCTTAATGAGGATCTTCGGATTAATCGAAAACATCTTAAAAGTAATTATAATTTTTGAATACAGAATATCTGCATAATTGAGCCTTTTTAAAATTAATTTTTGTTTAATAACACAGTAAACAACTTATAATACCCAGTTAATACATTTAAATTGCAGTCTTCAAACAAGATACATGATTCTTACGTCTTTTACAATAGGCAGTGTGGTAAGTTTTTTTCAGTTTATCCGAGGCTAATAAATTATATTTTTTGTGTCCACAGCGAATAAAGGTCACACATTCTTTATGATTCATTTATTTAAGGCGCGATAAATAAAAAGAGTGAATTATTTAAAAATGAAAAAACCCAACCGATTGATGTTCATTGAAAGCACTGCGATAATTTTGTTATAAATTATAAGCAATAGGATTTGAGATTAAATTTCTGTGTGGGAGTATTGATTCACATGTTTTAATCTTATTTATGCTACTGAGAATATCCTATATCAGAGGTCGGCAAGCTTTTTGGTTTCACGGACCACTAAATTCACAATTTTAATCCAGCGGGCCACTAACTGGACTTTTGTTTTAAATATTATTTATTTCAATAAAAGTAATCAAATGCGTCATAAAATGCACCTAGTTCACAAAATAAAACTATTAATTAAAATTCAATTAAAAAATCATTAATAATTTTTAATGTGATGGATATTTGAAATGATAAAGTTTATTTTTGAATCCAATGATGTAACTGTAAAACGGAGAACTGAATGTATTTCAAGCCGAGATCGATACCGTGTTTTGATTGCTGTGAAAGATAAAAAGCCTTTTCGCATTATTATGTTGTGGAGGATTAACTTAGAATTTTCATCAGAAGGATTATAAAATTAAAATAATGTCAGCTTTTTCTCTGCGGACCACCAAAATTTTCTCGCGGACCACACTTTGCCGACCGCTGTTCTATAAAATACGTTACTAGAGATGTACCATTTTAACTTGACTGTGGCAGAACTCAGAACTAAAATTGTCGCCCTAGGAAGTGTTGACTATGGCAACGTTAATGATGCGATGGTGGCGCCCTCGCGGGCAGTCAAGTTACGCTGGTACATCTATAGTTTATCTGATAATTTAGGTAGTTGCCGACCGTCGTTGTTCATTATTGACGCTCTGGGGCTTAGTACTATAACCCGGTGTTGGAGTTTTTCTCTGAAAAGTCACACGTATCAAATTATTTTTAAATATACATAGAAGTAGGAAACAAAATACCAAAAATTCTAAGATTGATCAGTTCGAGATAATATATATTATTGATAATTTATTGTGAACAGTTAATGCCTCACGTTCAGTGAAGTAATCGTTATTTAATTAAAGCATTATTATTCAACTCTTTAATCACTTTTAAATGATAGGTGGTCAAACAGGCTATTTATAAAATAAGAAGTTAAATTATAATTAATGGGATATGATAATGCTAAGTAAACGCAATTAATATTAATTCTAGATGTAACTCAACATAAGTCTGTTTCACTTAATTCACATGTTTGGAAATTTACAAGAGATGTACGCGAATATTGACCGGTAGAATTTTTGTGTTCACCCATATTATTGAATTTATTTTTTTCAGCTGAGAAATCAAAAACCTCAGCTACCCCTTCGATCCGATACCAAAAAAATGAGGCATAGCGAGAGCGATGAACGAACGACCAATTCCAGTTCCATTCTTTAATCGAGCGATACTCAACATATTTTCGTCACTTTTAGGGTGTTCACTGTCAATACTTGGTGGAAAGGCATTATATTAATAAAAACACAATAATCCTTTGTACTTCATTCCACTTTATTTAATATGTCAGGACCGGTTTCGCTCATTACGAGCATCGTCAACTGATCAGTTGACGATGCTCGTAATGAGCGAAACCGGTCCTGACATATTAAATAAAGTGGAATGAAGTACAAAGGATTATTGTGTTTTTATTAATATTTTCGTCATACTGGTTTTTTGCTAAATTACGTGGGCCGAAGCATATGAATAGACATACGTAAATAAACTACATGTTACACATAATATAATGACATAAAATATATGCAAGTACACAAAAATACTCAATAGCTTACATAAAATTTTGCAAACAATGTATTATATATATTGTTTTAGGCATCACATAGAATCTAAATGGGCCGCAGGTTGAGTATCTCTGTTAGAACCTAAGATCTTCGAAAAAGAGAAGTTGAGCAATTGAGTGACGAACAGTTCTCGAAGAAAACTTTTGTTGACATGAGCTCCATCAGGATTTTATATTGGAAGCAGGTAACGTTAAAAAAAATGTTTCTCATCTATTTAAAAACATCACAATAAAATACCTCTTTGGCTGCCGTAGAAAAAAGTACGCCGTACCTAGTACGCCGGCTGTAATTTGCAATTATTAATTTAATAAGTAATAATAGAGACAACTCGTGTCTGGCGTGTTGAGCACGGACAATTTGACGAGATATCTTGTCTGTGGCAGTCATCCAGTTAATAAAAGGTGAGTGACACTGATAATATATATTTTGAAAACTTCAACAATATGGAATACGGAAATATCTTCTTATAGTGGTACTACCTTTGGTAGGTTAGCTATACAATTTGGGAAATGTAAAAACGCATGTTTGCAACAACTACGACAATCACCAAGCACATAACGTTAATTACAGAAGGGATAAATATGCTGGAAAAAGATATCCTGGTAAAAAACGACAAAGTCAATAGAAATGAAAAGCTATTCAACGTAAAATTAAAATTCTATTAAGTAGTTATAAGTATGCCTGAAATATAATACACGAGGATATTTCAAAATAATTAGAATGAGTGCAAAGAAACTTTTCAACAAATAGTAGATGAAAATAATTTGACCCCTTTAAATTTCTTTTGTGAAACACGTACCAATTTGCGTATATGGTTATACTTATAAAAAATGAAGTAAAATGCGAAGGTGTTAATATTAGTCATAACGTATGGTTAAATTATTTATGGTGAACGAGTGACAGTTCATAGACAATAAGCGTGGGATTGAAATATCTGGTTTTATTGTTCGATTGAGAAATAAATTCGAATTTGACAGCAGAATCTCGTTCGAATTAGTGTCATTTGTCTATTGTCACCGAGAAAAAATGTGGTTGATTTGAATAAACATACCAATCTGGGAGCGTCGTGGGAACCATTAATTTTATTTTATTTTAACATTACTTTTAAAATTATTCTAAGATTTCGGTGTGTCATAATACATTAATGATACCCAATATTTGACTGATTGGCAGCAATTCAAACAACACGCGTTTTTATGTAGAAACAAATGAATGTTGTTCCTAAAAACGGTGACATTAATCAGGAAACTTAAAAGTATTTGTAAATGAAACTGTCAACTAATCAAAAATTTGAATCAATTAGATAGGTATATCAGTAAATAACAAAAGTATTCACGAAGGTTTCCGTAACAATTTGTGTATAATGAATAACATATTATATAGTAAAATTATGACTGTTTTATCAATTTCAGAAATGATAAACCTATGCCCTGCTTTCAGTTAGGCTCATATTAAGAGTATACTATATATACACAATTGCAACATATTTAAGAATGTGAACGTTGTCATAAAAATACTTCTTAATTTATGGTTATTAGTCATTAATATTCATACAAAATAAGTTTACTTGCGAATGGCACCGTTTCCATGGGTTTTGTTATGTTTTCTAACAGTTTATATTTTTTATTACATTTTAATTATTATTATACAAATAAAACTATTTTATTTGCAAGGCAGAACCAGTTGGTCTTTATGTTTCAATATTACTGATGAATATTCCATATAAAATTATTTCCAAATTTAATGCACTTTAATATGTGTATTTATAAACCAGCCTTCGCAGTAGCATATTTAGCGAAATATTGTAGTTTAAATAAATATTAGTAGTTTTTTTTTGAAGTAAGAAAAATCTTGAAGTTTATGTCAAAGCGGTATCTATATATTTATTAGAAAATAAAATACAACTTTTTTTTTTTTACAAACATACAAGTCTTTCTCATGATAATGCTTTAAATACTGCTAATGTTTGACTCAAAATTCTCACTTGACAAAAATACACACGGTAATAAAGGTTGTGTTTATTTTCTTTGGCATATAGTCATTTATTTCTTAAAAATCGTGTAATTGTTGTTGATAAAATGTTTGTATAATATAATCAGAATAAAGATGGCGCAATTCAGAAACAGCTATCAATTATATAATACAATTCTTGTGGAATTAAATATATTGGACTTTTGAATCTCACATAAGTGGAGTTTTAGCAAAAAAAGATCGAATTAAATAAATCATACCTTTACACTAAGATTGACGGATTTCACGCTAGCCGAATGAAGCTGGTTCAAATTTTAAGAATAACTTATTAATTAAATTGCCATTTAATTGGTAGAACTCTACTTTCATAAGGTAAAAATAAAAATAAATAGCAAAGTATTTAGTTCTACATTTTTAACAAAAATAGTTGATAGCTATTTTGGCGTATGCCTTCATCAAAACTATATCGAAATAGCTAATCATCAATATCAAATAATTAAAAAAAAAATCTTAAATAAAGTACGGCGACACATGGTTTTCCATTGCTTTTTAGATACAGAATATTAAACCTTTTTGCTGCCGTAGATAATTAAAAGTAATTACCTAACACGCCAGCTAAAATTTGCAACTATTAATTTAATTAGTTATTGACGAGATAACTCGTCTCTGACGTGTTGAGCACGAAACAATTTACGATATATCTCGTCTGTGGCAGTCATCGAGTTAAGTAATATAAACAATTATTGTATTAAGAATACTAATTCTCAATACAATAATTGTTACCTTAGTTGAAATATGCTTTTCGAATGAGAAAAATAATTTTCTTTTGTAAATGTATAAATTATTGGCAGCTGTACACGCGAAAAATCGTTTAACAACTTATAACACAATAATAATTAATGGTGTCAAAAGTTCACATAGAATTGCGTTGATTATACGAATTTGAAGTTAAACGATTGAATAATTGTCAGAGTGTGTGCTGTTAATCCTTGCTTATTATTTATTAAAATTCCTTCGTCAGCAAGAAATCAATTTCAGCTGAGCTACGTCTTTGCCGTGGGCATGGTCAATTTTTTTAAACTCCCTAACGACGACAACAAAATGGAGAATCGCAATCAATCACACGCAAAGAAATTTCGAAACGTAGTACGCTCGAGCTAATCAATGCCTCGAACCGGTCTTCGAGCACAACATTATGGAAGATGAAATTATCGATATTATTTATCGGTTACCGGCATACGCAATATTTGCAACATTCTTTGCTACTTCACTCATGCTGGCTGGTACGAGCATTAAAATAACTTGCGAGCGTAATTTCTGTTCCAGTTAAATCTGTATAAGCAAGTGGAAATTGTTATGTCACAATTTCATTTTTCATCACTTGTCCCTGTGTGATAGACATACGCGTCAGGGACTACAAAACCGGTTTTTATCGGTTATTGTGTTACCGGTACTATATACAATTTTACAAACATGTGGTATTTGTCAGGATTAAATTCATATTACGGACAGTAAAATTCAATGGATGTCAACAGTCAATATTCGGAAAGGGTTTATGAAAGTTTTTTGTAACATGTCTAAAGCTGACAGATTTCAGCACACGAAATCGTAATAAGTTTTTCTATGGGAAATAATTGAAAGTCTCTTTTTTCGAAGATAATATGGGTAGAAAAAATAGGGTGAATACAGAAATGGTGGTTAGATAATTTCTCTCGCTGCACTCCGTTATTTTATGATCGGAAATGTGGGAGGAATTTTTCAATCAAATAAATCAATAAATCGATTTAAAAAAATTGGTTTGCATCGGGATTTGAACCCGTGAGATCCGCCACGGAGGCAAACGGCGTTGACAATGCACTACCACATTACAGACAGTTAAATTCATTGATCACTTTTAGGGTGTTCACTGTCAATACTGGTGGAAAAGCTTTATATTAATGAAAACACAATATTCCTTTGGATTTCATTCAACATTATTTGATAGTTCAGAAACGATTTCACTCATTGCGAGCATTGTCAACTGATAAGAAATATAATTTAACAGTGCTATTTATACAAAAATAAATTGAAAATAATGAAAATGTGTAAGGATGAAAGATGCAAAGGAATATTGTGTTTTTATTAAGTTAAATTCATGTCAAGATTTTTTCAGCTATTGAACGTTTACAGTCAGTATTCGGGAAATATTTTAATAGTTTTCAATTGACAGAGCCACAAACTTAAATAAATGTAGAAAATCAATATAGACAGAGTAACGAATTGATCACAGTCTGTTAATAAATAAGTCAAGCAATTAAGAGCACGAGGGGATGACCATCGTAACTGAGGCGACTTCTAAGATACTTTTCCGGTTGACGCCGACGATTAGGATGGCATCGGGTCCGCCTTCCGGCTGCGTTCAACTCTTATCTGCTTTTTTTCAACCCGCCAAAAAACAAATGTCATGTTGATCAATTAAGTAGTCTTTTTAATAACCGTTCTTGTGCTTCGCTCTTTGCTTCATGTGATTATTTATGACAAACATTTTCTTTGTTGTATGGTCATTTTATTTGTTGTTAATTCAAAAGATATTTCCTTGTGTACGAATTTAACCATCAGAAAAAAATAATATTATAACTAGGAAAATATATTGCCAGTATTTTATATAAGGACATTTTTTTTTCCATGTCCGCTCCCAATATGGAGCATATGGACTCCTAATGGAGTTTATCTCAACATAAATGTTTCTACGAGAACTGCTTGTTACTCAGTTGCTCAACCTCTCTTTTTCCAAAGAGAGTAGGAATAGAAGGAAAAGCCAAGGACAGGACTAGTGGTTAGCTAATCGCTCTCTATACGCCCCGTTCATAGGATAGGATGGGTAAGAGGGGGGAATTCAAGACATCACATACATCCATGCCTTTGAACAGAAATTCATAAATCGATTGAAAAATCAATTTATAAAACTGCCCGTACCGGGATTCGAACCCGTGCCCTCCGTAGCGGTAGCCAACGATGTTGACCACTCGACCACACAGGCGGCAATATGAAACAATATTTACTGATAAATTTAGACTATTTCTCATTTTCGATGGAACTGGCGGTAACTTTTGTGAAAGTTAATTTTTCATATAAAGTTATTCCGTTTGTGTTTCGCAAAAATCGTTAAGACAAACATTTTCTTTGCTGTATGGTCATTTTATTTGTTGTTAATTCAAAAGATATTTTCCTTGTGTACGAATTTAACCATCAGAAAAAAAATTATTATAACTAGGAAAATATATTGCCAGTATTTTATATAAGGACATAGTCGAATAATACTTATTTATATATTAATACATTAAAACAATTTTCGAAATAAATTAAATTATATATGAAGTTTTGATATTTATACATTATTTTTGTAAGAATCGTGAATTCATTTATTTGACCACATTGTTTCCTGATTATGTAAAATAGGTATCTTTTGTTAGAATTTAATAATTAAAATTATAAATGGTTGGATTGGTAAATCATAAATTATAAATTCAAAGTTTGCGATTCGAGATTCGAGGATTTAACAAACTATTTCGCACACTCCAGTCAAATAGCTCTGTCCATTTGAAGAAATGGATCAGATCAAAAAGAAGTAATCTCAAACGTAATGTCTCTTAAGAAAATACATATTGTATATTGTATAGATTTCTTTCTTAGGTATGGACTGTACTAGAAAATTAATCAACATAAAATGAAAATTGGAACAAATTAAATGGTCATAGATTAAATCAATTTTTGGTCAGAATTCAAATAAACTTTTAGTCCGAATGAAAACCAATTTTTGGTCAGAAAAATCGTATAATAAAAAACATATGATTGATAATTACATAAATTACAATAAAATAAACTCAGTTTACACAAAATGCAATCTAGGAAAATTCATAACAGGTTATTTACCTCGAAACGTATTTAAGTCTAATTTATTTAGTAAAGTAGCATGTCAATTGTAGATACATTCTAATTATTTTCCTTTATAGAGAATTTGTAATTGAATTTTGTAACTCTGATAAATTCTAAAAATAATTGTTTTATTTTAATCTATGCATGGAACAATCGCAATAATTGATGGCATGATATATTTACGCACCAATAGACAATTGCTATTGTGAACGAATGTGATTTCGAAATAGCTATTTTGTGCTTATAAGTTCGTACTTGTTCGTTTGCAAAACCATTTAACCTACTAGATAGCTGAATTTAAAATATATCTACGGCAGCTTTTATTGTTGGAAAATTAATACTGTACAGCAGGGTTTCTCAACGGTGGGCCATGTGGCCCCCCAGGGGGCCACAGCGTGTTCTAAAGGGGCCGCAGAGATTTATTTTTGTTTTGGGGAGCCACAGCACAGCTTAGGGGGGCCACGGGTACTCATAAAACGATACAGGGAAGAGCATAATGGCGAACGTCGCGCAGCTATTTTTTGTAAATCCTTAAATAAAATAAATTACTGGCATTCTAGATTCGAAAATCTCGGAAGAGCTATAAAAAAGGTGGGTTTTTAAAATTATAATTTTCATGGGAAGACAAAACAATGGTATGGGGGCCACAGAAAAATAAAGACACTCAAAGGGGGCCACGCTCCCAAAAAGGTTGAGAAACACTGCTGTACAGTATTATATATACAGTGAAATTATCCTTGGATGTATTAAAAGAAATGTGATGTTAGCCAAGCGAAATGAATTTCAACAAAGAAATAAGGTTAAATTCGTAGATCTTATTTTACTGAAATAAAGCTTTCTTCCGTACACGGTACACACATGTGTTTATGTTGTAACGTATAATAGATCATCACGAAATTTTTACCGTATAATTATAACGTGTATATATTAAGCCATATTAAGCTTAATATAACAACTTTGTTACTTTACTGGTTATGCTACAAATTATGACATGTGTATCACCTCTTTGAGAAGTACCATCAGACTCTTGGAAGGCTTATGATTTCTCTTATAGAGTTGAAAAATGTGCAAAGTTTTAGCGAGGCACTTAGACGACTAGGACATGGGGTAGACTGCAAGTATTTGGTTTTTTTCTAAAAAAATGTTATAATTTTGACGTCATACGGGCCTTATTATGACACGTGTCATAACTTGCATAACAATGCTATCAAATTTAATATTACTAGCTGTAAGCCCATTGACCTCAACGGGGGGATATTTGTTGCATTTTTAAGTATGTAGTCAGAAAATTACAAACCTATTTATTGAATAAGCCAGAAATTCTAAAAATAAAATAAATATATCTCGTGCCACATATCGACAGCCCTACCCTGTAGTATATAAATTGTAAATTATTCAATTTTTGGAATAATGTTCAAGTTTGCTAACAATCATTTTTCACAGTAGTAGAAATCGACCTCGGCGCATATATCGACAGCCCTGCTGTTTTTACATTGTAAATTATTAAATTTTTGGAATAATGTTCAAGTTTGCTAACAATCGTTTTTCGTAGAAGAAGAAAAGGGTACCCGAGGACATCAGTACGGACACATTTGTGGTTTGTGATTTGTGAAAAGTGATTATTTTATCGACTATTAATATATAGATTTTATTTATTGATTTGGCATTTACTTGGTAGAACTCCATTTTAATAGGGTAAAATATCAAGGTATTTCAGTTCTACAGTTTTTTTAAAAAGTTAAAGGTTGATAGCTATTTCGGCTTACGCCATCGTCAGAACTATGCTTTAAACGTACATTTACTCAGCTATATATACTGTCTAAGAAGAGATACACAATGCATCATATTATTCACTCTAACATACTAATTCAAATTCTAATTACAATATTGCACTTATTAAATGTGATTTTAGTGTTACAAAGAAAGATAAGCAGTCTGGGTTTTTAAAAACATTAATTAGAATAATTTAAACTGATATTTATTATTAATTATGCTACATTAAATGTATTAACTATGGCTTTAGTGTTTTGAAAAACAATAAGCAATGTGGGATTTTCCATAGGTAAATTAGGAAAAAATATATTGATTTTATATTAAAATGAACTTCCACAAAGTTAACGACGAATCCATCGAAAGCATAAACAATTAGAGAAAAAATGATTGAAATTATGCAATAAAAATGGTGGGTCAGTTCACTTTTTCCCATCATCCTAACTTGGCTCACTTTGCCGTATTTTAATCTCGTTGACCCCAATCTATCTAACAATTTCGCTTACTTTATTTATATTAGTATTTGAGCATCAATTTACCTTGTCCGAAGCATAGACTCGTTTACCCGTTATTTAAAACAAAAGATACAAAACTTTTAAAGTATCGGAATAAATTCTAAATACCCTCTGTTAAAACGTAAAATATTTAATAGCCGTCAGCATACATATGCCACACATGGAATATTTGCATTTAACTGTCGAAACTATATTATGTAAAATATACCACATTCATTATTTGACAGGTGTCATATTGATTCCATTTTTGAATCTTGAATACAAACAATCGAAGTCAGTTTGTGAATCACAAATATCGTTCCATTTTCAAATTTTAAATTTATATACACTATTTTTATCGCCTTTGATAATATGACGTTAGCTCAGTTGATAGAGAGCTCGACTGGTAATTCAGAGTTCTGTGTTCGATCCACGATCGCGGCGTTTTTTTGTATGAGAATTTTTAGCGATATGATTTGTTTCGTCAAATAATAAACAGTGTATTGGGAAAATATGTCTTTAGTATGAATAAAAATATTGCGTCAGCGGAGCTGGTGAGGATGGTGGGGGAAGAAGGGGCAGGGGGAGGGGAAATCGCGGACAATCATGCAATCATGCAATCATACGGACATTATCGAGTATTAATATATAGATATTGTTTCATACCATTAAAAAAAATACGTAAAACATTCTATCATATGAAAACTTAAGGGAGACATAGAATTGCTTAAGTCGTAAAGAATTTGAATTTTCACAAGTTACACATCTCTGCAATTGTATAAATTAAAATATTTTTTTAAGAATTAGCTTACAGCTATACTAAACAACAAAAATCGTTAACCTACCTCAAATATGTAGAATAAATTATTTAGTTTTCTAATACAAAGCTGATGGTTATGTTTTCTAAATAAATTGTGTATTTCAATGTACATATATATTTAAAATTTGAAAAAGCTTAGGAATCTTTTAGGAGAAAATACGAATAGAATCTTTCTGTTAGTAAATGCAATTATTAATTAACTTCTGTAATTACCAACCAGAAGAAAAAGTAAAACGACAAAACATAATCAAGGTGTTCTAGAGATTATATTACAGTCAACAAAAAAAAATGTATTAGTGACATTGTGATTCTGCAACGATTTTAAACTGTAAAATTGTCATTACTACACTATATTTTTTATGAGTCACCAACTGTATTCAGTGAAGCACTCGATTACATTTACGTAAATAAACATTTCATGGTTAAATCTTATGTAAATTACACGATAAACTGCCTACAAACTATTATAATATATAATTTTATTAGAGCCACCGTAAGTTATGTGCTCTAAATATCTGCAATAACAATTTAAATAAGAAACCAGTTCAGTGAATGAAAATAATAATAATTTTAAAGGACGAATGTTTAAATGTTACAACATGATAATAATAAATAATAGTTGGGCATATTGCGTTAAGCGCACTTGATCCAATTGCCGATAATCCGCGATATTGAATATTCATTTTGAGGTTACGGCGATGCAATTTAAGCCACAACTGGATTTCATGTTTACACTTCACTGACCAAACTATAACAGCGCAGTTGAATTAATCCGATTGTTAACAAACAATAAAATACACTTAACCCATGACAATACTTTATTCAGGCAGTAAAAAATAACTGACAATATTATAAGACTCCTTTTTTAAGTTGTCAACTGTCGACCTGTTGTGGAAAAACGTGTTTTATTTTTATAAATAATGTTACAATACGTTTGTCAGGGTTCGCGACTGACGTCTTAGCTTGAGTTGTTGAGCTAACAGTTTTATAAATTGATAATTCAATCGATATATAGATTTGTATTCAAAGGCATGAATGTCTATGATATTTCAAATTGCTTTCCACACATCTGATCCTAAAAATGGGGCGCACTGAGAGCGATTAGCGAACCACTAGTACTCTCTTTATCACTATCGCTATTTCCCAAAGTTAAATCCCGATATTGCAATTCCTTGGTTTTATGTTACGTACTTGAGTGTGTACGTGCTATTAGTCATTTAATTTCAATGAAAACATTTTACATAATATAATATCATAGTATATTCAAAGCTAAACAACTGGTTTCGAGTAAATACGTAAACAGAGTACAATTTTAGCAATATTGTGACACTTTTTGGTTTATAGCTTTTAATTGCGTCCATTGAAATCTGGTTTGATGGCGCTGCGACCGCGTGGGCATTTTGTGAAGCTGTGACCGCGTTGCGAAAATAAATAAATATTATTAAATCATTTTCTACGCAAAGAATTTATATTTGATTCCGTGACATTATAAATATTACCGATTATTCAAATTGACCGTGGCTTTGTAACGACCCAAAGGAATTTTGTTGCGTACATTTAAATATAGCTGTGTGAAATACATATTTAGTTGGCAACACATTTTTGGTTTTTCTGACGTTTATGGTTTTATTTTGATACACAAAAACCTGTGCTTAAAAGGCCACCTAAAATTGTATTTTATCATTCGTTACAATTTTAATATTGTCGGATGCTCAGCCGTTTTCTTCGTATGGTAGCAGGGATGGGCTGGAGGGGGCTCTGGGGGGCGATTTATCTATTTTCTGTTCGAAGGAATGGGTGTTTGTGATGTCTTAAGATTGCCTCACACTCTTCCGATTCTTCAATTCAACTGGGCGCTACTATTAGTTAATCACCAGTTCTGTCTTATGCTTATCGTTTTATTCCTACTACTCTCTTTGGAAAAGAGAGGTAAAGCGACTAAGTTACAAGCAGTTTTCGTAGAAAAATAACTTTCGTTGAGATATCCTCATTAGGAGGCCATATACTCGACATAGGGAGCGGACATGAGTAAACAAATGGATAACATTTACCAAACCTCTTGTTAAGGTATTGGCAGCCCACCGCTGTATGGTAGAGTAAAAGAGATGAGACTAGAAAATGTGTTAAATTGAACTAGTTAGTTTTCAAAAATCGATTAATGATGGAGAAGTTGGTATGGACATCACATATAAGTCTAAGAAAGTACCCAGTTCAAAATTCAAACCAGTAACGGGACAACCAAGTGGATGAAAAATCAATTGCGTTGATTATACGATTATAGGATCGTATTTCATAATTAACTTTTAACTTTTATGTTTATTTGCTAATTTATAAAAAGAAAACTATGAAACTTAACATAAAATTGCGAAGTTTAAAAAATAAATAAACGTTTATTATCTGGTTTAGAATATCTTGTAGTATAAATGAGCCCTTGAGAGGCAAAGTGAGCCGAGTGGTATTTTAGGAAAAATTGAGTCAGATGTGTTTTAAATTCTACACGTCTGAAGTATTGTAAAAGTGAACTGAGTTCAGTAAATACACACTGAAATAGTGTTATCTTCATAAAATAAAAATATGCAATCCACGAAAACATAAAGTAAAACCGTCATTGTACTTAAAAATCCAATAGATTTTTTTTACCATTTTACTACTTGGCTCACTTCACCTCTTGAAGGCCCATTTATTAATATCCCTACAGATTACAGAATATGTTTAATATAGAATAAAATAACTTGGATTATTCCACGTATTGTGTTACAAAATGTGACACGTGTTTCGCCTCTTTCAGAGGCATCCTCAGACAACTACTTTTGCAAATGCTTGCTTGCTTAAGTACTTGCTCATTCGTACTTAAGCAAGCATTTGCAAAAGTAGTTGTCCGAGGATGCCTCTGAAAGAGGCGAATCACGTGTCAGATTTTGTAACACAATACGTGGAATAATCTAAGTTATTTTATTTTATATTAAAATGAACTTCCACAAAGTTACCGCCGAATCCATCGAAAGTATTAGGATATGCTTAGTTGATGGTAAAATTGTTGTTTATTTAAATCATGCATACAAAAGTTTTATTATAGGATAGGTACTAAATATATATATACAAAAACTCTTAACTTGAAAAAAAGCATCAAAAAACGTGTTTTTAAAAATGACAGGAAATGTGAATATTATATCGAATGTAAATCTTTTGTTTGGCCATGGCAATCAGAAAAAATGATTGATACGATAAAATTATCATAATTATTTTAATATGATATATTAAATTAAGTATATTACGTATGCATACATCGTTGAACAAAGTGATAACGTTGGTATGTTGCATAAAAATAACACAAGGTGGTTTTCCATGAAAGTATAATATCTTTCAAATACGACAACAGGTTGTCTTAAATATCATTTTTGTTTGATGAAAAAGTCGTTTAAAGCAAAAAAATACTGCATAGAAAACGAAACGAAATTAAAATATGTTTCATTTAAATAATTCGCACATCTATGAAACGTCACTGTTATTTATTTTGGATAGAAAAAGTGTAATACGTCATTCTCCTTGTAAACTCCGAAAATGGAGTGTGAATATTAATGAATTTATGTGGTCAAATTGTATGTAGGTACAATATTTCATTATTTTTATATGTCAGCTAATTGAAAGAAAAGCAATTTAATTATAAAGCAGTTGTCAAATCTATATATGTATGTATATAAAAATGAATGTTTATTTGTCCCTAATGCGTTCCTATACCGTTCATCCGATTGCGATGAAACTTTGATGAGACGTTGTCCGGACGCCTGCGAAGGTTTATGAATGAGTAGAGCAAGCGGTAAGCTGCCAATATGTTAACATTGGGGCTCGCTTTATATCAAAGCAATTCTCGGTGTTCTGGGGTAGCAGTGAGTTTTTTATCACTCCTATGCAATTATACGCAATACTATTTTGTGTATCCAAAAGCACTTAAATAAATACGATTAACACTTTCTTTCTTTGAGTGGCATTGCAACGCATGCCGGGTACTCGCTAGTTGCATGTAAAAATAACTTCCCGATCTAAATCGTTTTATTTGTTCGGTTCTTCATATGTTATTAAATTAAAAAAATATAAAATACTATGATGTGATATAGTAATAGGTACTGTCCAAAAGATGTACTGGGCGGAAGATGATCCGATCTGGGTCCAAGAGATGCTGGCACGTCATACGAGGAAGCAAAGCAATTGGTGGGAGACAGGGAAACGTGGAAGTGATGCGTGCCGGCTATTTGTTCCACATAGGGAGCGAATACGGCCAAAGAAAGAAGAATAATATAATTAATGATTTATTCGGATACCACACCATCGCTAAGACTTTGATTCGGTAGATTTAACAACATATTACACAATATACAACGGCTTGATGTTGGTAAACGTGACCGGTCATAATCTAAAATAAATAACGTGGAATTAGTAAATAAAGTTTTTTTTTATTTTTTATATTGTATATGTATGTATATATTTTAGGCATTTAAGTGCAAGGATGAACATGCACCAACGCTTGGAAAATAGTTTTATCGTGTTTTTACATATCGATTGTGGAAAGGAAAAAGGACGTAACCCACAGTTTTTTGAAAACAGCTTCTTTCTATAATCACATTGTATTTAACATGACACACGTTCTATCAAAAGGATGTAAGCTGCAGATGCCGAATTAGTATCTAAATTTAGCTTTTATGCTTGAAAAAAGATGAACTTGTGAAAATTGAAACTAAGAAAAAAGACTGAAGAAAAAGTTTTTCCGAGACAATTTCTTTAATTAATATTAAACTATGTCAATTAAACACCAGTTTAGAAGCCTCCGTGCACTTCAAGGTTGTGTATATTTCATAAATTGCATATGGCCCAAAATCATTAAAAACACGTTTTTTGTGCCTCCTGTAAAGTTTGCTATGTGTGGGTTACATCCTTTTTCCTTTCCACAGTCGATATGTATATAAGAATACAGTTATTATGACTTAATAATTTAAAGCTGTTGATGGGAATATGAGTTGATTATACTAATGGTTTGGATTTATTAAAATGGTGATAATGCTTGTCACGAGCATAACCTGTATTGAAATAAATAATTTGAAATTTGTACAAAAGTGATTTATTTTTTAATATAATGAATATCCACCAAAAGTTGATGGTGAGTACCTTGAACGTGTTGAATGATAATTAATTATGTAGAATAACTAATTAGTATGGTAGAAAACTCACTTTGAAGAAGATCCCTAAATAGTATCGCTTCTCGCCAAGTTTGAGAAGTGGCATCGTCCATCTGTTGATTCCAAGAGTGCTCTCATCTTCACAATGAGGACAGTCTGAAAATAAAAATAAAAATATTAGCCATCTTTTTTATATCTTACACAAGTATTAGTTAACAATTTAACACGATTAAATAAATTTGAATAGAAAACAAAACCAAGAAGTAGCTTTTATGTTTCGTAATTGAAATTTATCAAATTTGACAGCTTTGAAATATCAAAGAAACTTTTGGGTTAATATGATGAACGAGTTAAGTTTAGTTAAATGATTGCTGATTTAGAGAATACACCTAACTCTTTTTTTTACGAGAATTTGTTCTAAAATGATTCCCAGACACAAAAAAAAACACAGAAGTGGATAACAAATTTTCTAATCTCAAGAAATTTAATACTACAAGACAGTTATGACAAACAAAAAGCTTCATTAAATCCTAACAAATAGGACGTGTCAGATATTTCTAGTGATGCAAACGATGAATGTACAGTCCCTCATAAAAGTCCTTGTATATTTTATTAGGTAAAGATGAGTATTATTATATTTGTAAAATTAAAATACAAATTATGAATAATATTTTGAGTAATTTACTTATTTAGTTTTTATATGAATTCAATTTATTTTTTAAACACGGTTTTTTGCCGAACGTATATATCTACCGTAAAAAAGAGTGTACATTATTTAAAAAATATATATATAAAATAAATACAATTGCAATATTAGGTACTGGTAAAAAAATGTAATATACGGTATCATTGTTAATTTTAGCATTCCTATTAATGAATGTCAAACCAGGAAAACAATTTTATCGTTCAACGAACGTCATATCTAGTAGTTTCAGTGTCGGCTCGTAGCGTGTGTAAAGTGTGCGGCGCACCGGCGTCGCGCTTAGATTTTAGTAATATCCACTCATTTCCCGATCTGATCCTGGGTAGCTTAGTCGTACAAATTCATTTAGATTTTGTATAGATCGCGACACGCACATGATAATGTTTCATAGAAAAATGGTTGTTAAACAGTATTACTAAATTATTTTTTTTGAGTTTTCGTGTACATATTAAAAAAAGTAGTGCCAAAATACTCATTTATCAAATATGTAAATAAGTTTTTTTTTAATTGTACGAAACTAAACAATTACTTTTTGGATTTACGCCAAAGATTGACACCGGACAAACATAAAAAACATGAAACTGAAAAACAGATTCTAAATCCAAAATTCCACTCGTCAAACACATACTCAATATAAAAACATTATGTTAACATCTTGGACAATGACCGGTTATTCAAAGTGTGATACACGAGACATTGTTTCCGTGTTTCTCCGACACATTGAAGGAAACATATTTTTGAAATAATGAAAAGACACAGTATAAATCATTTAATTTTTATTAAAAAAACAAATGGTTTTGCTCAGCTAGAGAGTGATTTCAACTGAAACAGAAAATCATATTGAATATATGCTCTCATAAATAAACTGGTGACAAACAAAATATGGTGTTTGAGTTATAGCGAAATAGCTGACTAATACAGAAAATTATAATTATATAACAAGGTAAGCTGTAATCAATTTAAATGCTTTACAAAATTGGGAAAACTAGCCTTAAACATTATGATTTTTTTGTCATTAATAGTTATCATCAATGTTCCATCTAATTTTCCTAAGATTATGTGCGCAAAATACATTGGCTGTGCAATTTTAAAAGGAAATTATTTTTTTTGTGTATTTAGACCTACTTAAAATAGTTATTTTTTTATAATGACAATAATTAACAACACTATATTATGACAATTAATTTATTCTGGTGGTGGTATAATTGGTGTAACTTTTGTGCGCTTTGTGCTAATGTATGTGCGGTGAAAGCTCGGTGAATTGCGTGCGCGCGCACACGCGCACAGCTTAAAAAAAAACTGGTTATCATATATACAAAATTTCCTCTCACATCATTAATTAAATGATGTAAGAACTAGCAGTCTTGTAGGACTTGAGACATAACGCGTCACCACTTCACTAAGGGCCAGTTAACTTATTCATACTAAAATCAATAATATGTCATCGTTGAAAGTAAGGAAAAATGTTTGTTTTGAAAAATTAAAAGTTTTGAACTTTCGTATTCAGCACATCAATCAAAGTCTCATTGAAAAGATAATTGTGTGTTTTTATATAATGATAATAATTTTGCAAGCTTTTATATATAGCAAAAGTTATTTAATTATACTCAATTGTATTCTATATAGTTATCAGAAATTAAAATTCTGCAGAAATCTTTAAAAAAAAAACGTTTACTTTTTTATGTTTTACTTTCTTTAAAAAAATCATTCTTTTATTATGGCATTTAAAAAAATCAATCGTCGATAGTTTTATACTAGAAAAGAGATAAATATTTAACAACTTTTAAAAGGCTTTATTTTTTTATTGGGTTCACTAAAAATCCATCTTTAAAATGTCAGATTATATGTGGGTAATAACCATATTTAAAAATAAAAAAAATAGCAACGATTGCCGTTGAGACATGGCTTTTTTTTCATTTTGAAACATCGTTTCATTGATTGATGATAGAGTTCAAGCGATTGGGAAACAACTGCGAAGGTTCGTTTCTCACGCATATGAATTTCTATGAATGAATATTCTTAGCGGGTCACTCTCTTGACGAACGGATGAAGTCTTGAAGTAAAGAATTAAATACAATGTGAAGTATAAATGTCTAAAAAATAATAATACATAAAGTAAAAATAAAAATTGTATACAAAGTGAAAAAAATGAAAAGTATGAATTATAAGGATTTTCGTTCGTAGGCAATGGCAGCACTGACGACTACATCTGCATTTTCAAACATCTGTAAACGACGAATTTTATAGACATATCATTTCAAGTTTTTTGTAAAATCAATTCCTAAAAAGATCTTCATCATATTATATTTAATTATAAGGCAACATTGTAAATGATTCTTTGCAATGTTTCCTTTTAAATTTAAACAATCATGAGAAAAACCCTAAACTGATGACAGATTTACGTATCAGATGTTCATTATCCTACGCGTTGAGTTAGCAGTCGCCAAGCAATGTGTCTTTCGATTTTTTTACAGAGCACGTGACCGCAATGTAAAAACTTTTGCTTTTTAAATGTAAAATAAGACAAGACAAACAAACACAGACACCTGCAGGTTGATTCGCGATCTGGCTCACTGTCAAGGAGATGTCAATGATAAGGAATTTGGGAGTCAACACCGTTTGACGTTTCAAGGTCGTACGTTTTTTTTTATACGCTCACGAAACAGGTACGAATTGGACATAACGTTTTTGACCTCATTAATAAGTTGCTTATAATTACCATTATCAATATTATTATCATATTAGTATATAACAGGGCTTGAAATGTAAATGTTCACGAACCGGTACGGTAACTATTAATTTTACGTTATCCTTTACTTTACTGTAGAAAACTCACTGAAAGATAATCCATCATGGCCGCTGCGTCAATGCTACAAATAGAGAAACATACGGTACATAAACTAAACATTCATTATTATTGTTATTATAATTTCATTCTTTATCGTGATGGAAGGTAGACCTCAATCCCGTAAAGTTATCGTAGACGTGAGTGAGTTGATTAGTGACAGTATAAGGAATTCGTTTCGCAATCCGCTTAGTGGTGGAATATTTCTGACGCTTCTTAGGTATGTAAAATAAAAAATGAAATTATAATAATAAAAATAATAAATATTTGGTTTTAGTGACGCATGTTTTTCTATTGGTAGCATTAACGCGGCGGCCATGATGGATTATCTGTCAGTGAGTTTTCTACTCTAAAGTAAAGGATAACCTAATTTTATCCTACCTTCGACTATTTATCGATGTTTTTTTTTGTGGGACATTTTCATTGAACTATTTTTGATATTAAGTAATGGCAATTGAATTATTTTTAATATTTTACAAACCGGGGAGGGCATTTGGGTTTATAGCAAGGCGGCGCAATACTCTTCGGCCGGTTCGCTCCGGTCGAATTCGAACATTACCTAAAATTAGTAAAAAGGGTAATATAAAAAAAATGTAGCGAAATTAAAAAATCTATTATTTATTGAAATTATTATTTTATAAGAATATGTAAAAAATGAGGCTTTACATTCACAGAAATAGTATTAAAAATAAGTTAAATGGCGTGTAAATAAATTTATAAAGCATTTTTTATGAAAGCCTTAATTGGCATGCATACACCCGTAATAAAGGGAATGGGGAGGGGCATTATAATTAAACGTTTGAGTTTTAATTGTCATTGTTAAGTAATACAGTAGCACCCTTAAATAACGGACTGATGAGGGGGGTGTCCGTTAACGTCGAAAGTTTATACGTTTTCTGTGATTAGTTCCTCACCTACACCATTTTGTTATTGTTTTTTTTTTAAATATTTGAAATAGTTTTCTTATGCCAAAACACTCACCTATATAATACACACCTACTTTATTACACTAAAAATTCGTTCGTTATATCCGAAGTCCGTTAAATCAAGTTTTCGTATAATTTTCATAACGTTTAAATTAACTTTGAATCATTCAAATTATGTACACTCCCACAGATTTTGTCACTAACGACCCGGGTTTCGCCTTTCGGCATCTTCAGGCGTTCAAGCGCACGGATGAACTTGAACTGACAAAATCTGTGGGAGTGTACATAATTTGAATGATTCAAATTTAATATTGAAATTCCACCAAGCACCTTCAGTCGAAATCTTAAGTTAAAATTAACATTAAAATTCATTACAATTCTTGTATGGTACGCACGAAGTATTTTTCAATACAATAGTCATATCGGCAAGCTCTCCTAATTTTTGGTTGCTGGTATCATACTGTCATTTCATTCTAAAATCATATTATTATAGCAACTAAGAGTGACATATGTTTCTTTTATTAGCATATTGTGACTTATAAAGAACCTTTTCGTTGACATAAATTCGCATATATGTTTAGTCTGTATTATACTTAAATTATGACTACTTGCACATTTGACGTCGCAGTGCTCATTGTATGAACAATACTAATTAATAATGTAAGTCCTACGCAATATATCAGTTGATTTAATTTCTGAAGTTGCATTTGCATGTTATATTAATAACATTTTTGATTATCAGATAATGTTTCGTCAACCCAGACAATGAATAATAATTAATCACTTATTGGCGTGCTAAGATTGTACAATAAATAATCGTGTGTCAAACATTTGATATTAATTGTTTTTTTTATCACTTTGTTATACATATTTTAAAGCTATTCTGAGTTTTCATTTGTAATAATTATACTATATAAGAATAGGCTAAGTTGTTAATACAAAATAGATAATATTAATCCCGAACATTTAATGTCAATACTTAATTTCGTCATTGTTCTGGCAGAGACAAATAACAGATTGATAGTTCTAAGTAAACAGCAAATGCAAAACGACATATTGCATAGTTATTTTGTATTATGTACATAATTATAATTAACACTGACACAAACAAGAGTTTAAAATCAATGGCCAGAGACAATAGCCTGACTTACCATCAGCATTCTTAATAATTGTCAATAAAAACTAATGTTTTTTTTTGGCAAACTGGTAAATTAATGCATAGAGTTATCCCAGACAAAGAATTTACACCAAAGAATATCTTTGTAAACTTAACTGTTTTTTGTCAATTTTGTAAGTTGCCAACTTTTGCGAGAAAGGTGACGATATCAATATATGTATCACACCATAGTCACATTCTTACGTAGTATTAAATGCAAAAATTTAAATTTAGCTACATTTATACACTAATCTTCATTGCTGTGTAATGTTGCTGTACAAAAATCATTTTTACTAAAAAGTATTTTAGAATAGTGGCAGCCCGATTTATCGCAATGAAGAGCTGCATGCGACTCTCATAGCACTGAAGGTCTCAACCCGGGTCGTTTGTGACAAAACTTGTGTAAATGTACATAATTTGAACGATTCAAATTTAATAGAATTATTTGTTTGCTAATTCAACTAACAACATATTGTCAGTGATACATCTCTTTAGAGATAAAATAAATTTATATAAGCAAAGGCGGTGGCTTAGTTGTACAAACACTGATGCAGGAGAAAGTGGTCTGAATTTTGAATCGATACACATTACTCGTAGTTTACTATTTATTATACATGGGTACTAGTGTTTTAAAATTGTAAGAAAATTGGAAGATAATTTGTAACAGATTTTGAGTGATCTATATGGAACACAATTGTGGAAAGCATTTTTGCTTCGAATTTAAATTTACCAAAAACTCGAAATAATTAAAATACTAACCATCATATCTATTATTATTATTGATTATTATTTTCAAATATATTAATTTTTAAGTTAGATTTGTGTAAGGCCATCCAATATTACGGACGTATGTTTCTTTGTTTTTTTCCACAGAAAATCATGAGTTAGGTAGGTATGTTAGATAAGAATTAAAATATTTTTATAATTAATAAAAAAATGTATCAATTTCATCAAAGAAGCCTTTTATTGCTTTTTTAGATTGTTATTTTTAATCAGTGAAAATAACCTTTTATTACACATTATTTAGAGCTTTTTTGTACTTATTTCAAATTGCTTAATACAGTGGTATTTATATAGCTCTGTATAACAGTATATTTTCATCAGTTGATAATGTTTATGATGAACAAAACCGGTCGAGATTGTTATTAATAAAATGTGAAATAAGTTAAAAGAGTCTTTTTTTTAATATAATGCATTTTCATCAAGAATTGACAGTGACACATTAAAAGATAAACTAATTATTAAAAGAAAAGTTAACTTGTATTTCTTAAAAAGTTAGAATTTGGCAAATTATCGTCCTTATGTTTTCATTCCACAACCAAATCGTATTTGTCGGTAAAGAAAGGATTCATTAAAATGAAATGAGATGCAACATAAAATTATATAGAAATACCTGATATTCACAAATAGAATTCGTCGGTAAAGAAGAAAGTGATAAAAAATCGAATCTGTTTTACCGGCCGTGAACGCTCTGAATGGACAGCGTCTGCATTAAAACGTAATATATAATCAGAATTACAATAGTAATAAAAAAAAAAAACGAATCAGGCCAATGTCGGCTGGTCAATAACCAAAAACCTTACGTGAAAAAAACACACATTTACACGAATATATATAAATCATGTCATTAATTAAGGCATAAGCAAACATTCCGCTGGAATCGCGTTTGGTATTTTGGTTATCGATGATTTATTATGGCGATTTTTGACACGCCAGCTTGGCAATGGCCTCTTAACAGCATGCTTATGTCATAAATAAAAAAGCGTTTTGTCATTTTGGAACAGTTTAGAAACCCAACAATCAAAATGTTAATTCATAGTAACACGTCGCTTTTTCTTTTATTGGTGAAAATTTGTAACAGAACAACAAATTTATTAATCAATTAAAGTATTTTCAATAGATAAATTGACGTCTTAAATTGTAAAAAAGTGTAAATCAAGTTTATTTAACAATATCCGGTCCCAATGTGAAATATGTGAACTGCCAAGGATTTTTATCTCAACATAAATGATTTTACGAGATCTGCTTGTAATTTAATCCATTTAATTCTCTGTTTCAAAAATAGAGATTATTGATAAGTCCCGTTTTTATAAAATGATAGAGGGAAAGAAATTTTCACATATCACATGCATACGTGTCTTAGAATAGAAATCCATAAATTGATTAAAAATAATTTATTAAGCTATTCTGTACGTACTGAGATTTGAGCCCACGAGCTCCGTTTACGAATCCAGCGATGTTGACCAATAGACCACGGACAAGAGAAACAAAGACACCGGCCATTATAATATAAGTAATATTTAAATGGGCATAGAAAACATATTTTTTAATCATATACCCTTACTAAAGTAATCATAATTCAATGAATATTCGTTACAGTGGTTACTGTGACCAACACATATTAAAGGAAAAATATTACCCCCAGTGACGTGCAGTGAGTTTTATCAAATAGGGTGCTTTTGAAAAAAGTAATATCAGGAAACAAGTAAAAAAATCATATTAACACAAGTCAAAAGGGTTGATAATAAAGACATGTTCTTTTTAAAATTTAATTTTTTAAAACCTACTTCAATACTTGAATTTTAGCCGGTCACCAAAAAGCAAGTGAGAAAAAAAAATAGGCACAGAGATATGTTATCGAGTGTGAAATTGATACGCAAATATAAAAGTCCTTCAAATTATTCATACATACTGTAGAGCTAAATCTATTGAATCTTATTGACTAATATTTATTTTAAAGGTATCTAATTAAAAAATAATCATACATAATTTTTTGTAATACATTATTATATCATAGTATGCAGTGCTGCAGTCGTAAACGCACTGATTGTATTGAAATTGTGTACCCTTTATTATTTATATATATTTATATATATAGCCTTTATTGTATGACTTATAACATCATTCCGTACTGTTGTATTTGATCGTATCATGGATAAAAAAAATAAGAATAAAGATATTTTACTTAACAATGTCAAAACAATGTCATTTGAATAATCGGTACGCCTCGATCCAAAAGTGTCATTAAAAATGGGGAAACAATATCCCTTGTCGAAAAATTTGCACCTCCAGTTTTATACAATGACAAATCGAAAACTGGTATTTTAAGGTAACTGGATTCAAACTTATTCAACTAAATCTTACACACACATTGTTATTAAGACATTAATTTTGAAAATAATTGTATAACTGCCAATTTCATTCGGACATCTTAAAGTAGCCACTTGATCATTTTGACTTAACTCAAATAATGTTATTTTTTAACTTCCTGTGTTATTAACTTAAAATGTAAATTTTTGACTTGTAATCGGTTGCGTGGTTGAGTGTCTTCTTTAATTATTTCTGGAGTGTGTGTTACAAGTATGGATTGAAAGAGTTGACAAAAACATTAGTCAAAACAATTGCAACTTTCATGTTCAGCATGATGTGTTATCGTGTATTAGTATTTTATTTGGAATTCATTTGTTGTCATTCAAAACCAATCACATAAAAAATATTCGCATATCTTAGAAATAGACTTTAATGATCATGCCATTGAGAAATAAACATAAAAAATAATAATAAAAACCTATTCAATATAAATTAGCAAGCTATTCCATTAGCGTTCAGGCATCGAACTAATCCTAATACATGATGTGATTTTATAACGATAAAAGGTTAAAGAATGATTAATTTTCTGTGTTATAAATAGTTGCGACAATCAAAGAATAGTATACGCTAATATTTTGAACGATGACTGGCGAAACAAATTCGACATATCATCGTGTGTTATTAATTTATTTTTTCTTTAAATGTTTTATGGATTTGTGTATCAGGTTTCAAGTTGAAAAAATACACTTTTATAGTGACTTAAAAATATGAACCTGAAAGCTATAAATATAACAGATGGGGTATTAATATTTTTATGTATGGTTAGTAACTAACTTCAGTTTTAAGAAAGTTCAGATATGAATTATTGTAGAAAAATCAATAGCTATGATAAAGATAAGAGCAGCGATGGGCTGCCAATACATTAACAAGGGGCTCGCTTAATCTCAAAGCAATTTTAGGTGTTCTGCGGAAGGAGTGATTTTTTATATCACTCCTATGAAATTATATGCAATACTTAAATAAGCAATCGATTTTTACTAAATACACTTATAATATGTAAGAATATGCAATTGTCCGGAAACTTATCAATCTAAATGGCTAAATATGTACTATCGTGTATATTGAAACTGTCGTAGATAATATATAAGTCTGAAATTTCACTTATATACTAATTTTATCTGAGAATATTGTTAGCAAAAATAGCGACGTATTTAGTTCTAAAGTTTTTATATTTATTAGTTGATAGCTATTTCAGCTTTCGCCATCGTCATAATTATGTTTAAACTTACATTTTGCTCAGCTATATATACTGGGTCACTCTAACATCCTAATTCATATTACAATTATAGTATTACATTTACTAAATGTGACTTTAGTGTTTCGAAGAACGATAAGCAATATGGGATTTTTAAAGATAAATTAGGATAAATTAATTAGGATGTTATAGTAAATAACAAGATGCATTGTGTATCTCTTCGGAGCCAGTATATTATAGCTAAGCAAAATGTAAGTTTAAACATATGTAGTTCTGACGATGGCGAAAGCCGAAATAGCTATCGACTAATAAATATTAAAACTGTAGAACTAAATACGTTGCTATTTTTACCCTATAAGAATGCAGTTCTACCAAGTAAATGCCAAGTCAATAAATAAATTTACTTATTATTATGTAAAAAAATAATGATGTGCATTTATTAGGATTAGATTATGCTGAGCTTCCTTTGTATTGCGGTCGAGTGCACCTGTTAGTTACACCACTGGTTAGGCGTCAATAATTTGAGAGAAGAAGAATTTTCAGTTCAATCTAAGTAAGAAGAACTCGTTTGTAATTAGGTTTATGAAGGTGTTTTTAGCATCGCACTTTAGAGTGGTTTTATATCATGTAAATCTAGCTGGTTAAATGACTTTAACATATTATTCTCGTGGCCAACCTGCCAGAGGTCGAAAGCAAAAGTCACAGTGTGTGGCAACGTTTAATCACCCATGGCGAAGCATCTATCATCATGTAACTTACGCGCATTGTAACCTTTCATGGCTTCAATATAACATACATGGAGATAAACATCGCAATTTCTGTTCAAGATTTGCTATGGCCATAGTTCGTAATACACCGGTAATATAAATATATTAAGTTGTCAACAAGTGTTTGAGTTATGCATATCGACTGTGGAAAGGAAAAAAGACGTTACCCACAGTTATCCTTACTTTTTTAAAAAGAAAGTGAAGTGATTAGGATAAGATAAAAAAAAAGAATTCGTAGCACGCTATTCGGATTCCTTCCAACCCTTTGACATACACGCGGAAAGCGTTGAAAGCTCTATGGTCTTCCGTGTATTTTGATTCAAACACTCATATCAATCGATTAAGAAATCATTTTCATATTGTAACCATTTACGAGTCGAACCCTGACCCCACATCCGAGTATGATGACATTCCTATTGTGTTATCAGTAAGCTAAATGTCATTTCCCGTAACAAATCACAAAAAAAAATCGTAATCAAAAAACAATACAACAATTTATTTTATTATAATACAATGAGTCATGTCATATTTAATAAATAGATTGATTACGTAATAATAAAAAATAAACATTCATAAGATGTGATATTTACACCGCTTCAATATGGTATAACACGATATTTTTTATCTTATTTTATGGCTCTATAATAATTGTATGGCATTGAATTGTTTAATTTCACATCGCGATATATGTATTTTTAAAACAATGGGAGCTACCAGTCTTATTTTACTATAGTTAAGCAGTGTTACTGTTGTTAAATATCACGAGTTGATATTTGTAACTTAACCCTATTACTACCAGACTCGATTGTATGACGGATTTTTAAATATCGTTTTAAAACTGTTCGATGCTCAAGTATACCATTGTAAACTGTATACCAGGGTTTACCAGCCTAATTTGCTCCATTCCCCTATTTTAATATTGTTCAGAATATATTAATCATCCACCCCACCCAAGATAGTCTAATTCAAAAGGAATATTTGATACAATACACGTTATATTGAAATTCTTCTTTGATATGTATGTATTTATGTACATTATATTATAAATTTATTGAGACAATTTTCAACTAATTACTGGAATTACTGAATCATGTTTTAATGAACAATAATTTACATTAAAATACAGGGAATTCAAAAATGTAGAGCGATTTTATGAAATATAATTGTGGGACTATAATGCAAAACTATTTCCAAAATGAGCGATATTGAGTTTGTAGGTTTGCAGATAGGGTAATTCAAGCCTAAGGAATCGACTGGTGTTTTAGTTTTAATATCGAATGTCTTTTTCAAATTGGAAATAATATTTTTACGCAAATGTTATTTTGTTTGTGTTATTCGTTATAGTTTTTTGACTCCCCACAATTGATGTATATATCATATAGTATATAAAATAATACTTTTAAAAAACAATGAACCCCTCCTTGAACTCTGAAATTATCTTCAGAAGGGAATTCTCCACCGGTTGGGAACTTCACAATGATTTTTCATAGCTTAAAACTAGGGCTCGATGTACATATACGTTAAAATATCATACTTAATTGAAATTTGGAATATTATTGCTTACATGATAATAATAAAAACATTAGTTAATGGTTAAGCGTCTGGGATTAAAAGGGTTAATAACACATAAGGCCGTAGTTAGATCGATATCAGCTTTGCTATTATTAATCATTTCAAATTGGTTTAATAAAATACTAATACTATATAATTGGATAATTAAATATTAATTTATAACATTTGATCGGAGAAAAAAACGACGCTAATTTTTATTTAACAAAGGCAATAAAAGTATTTCAAGAAAATAAATGTCATAAATCACTCGAGAGAAATGAACATATATTATAAAAATAAAACAAAGTCATTTATTTATTTAAAGTAATTGAAAGATTCAAATATTAAGAATGAAAATGAAATGAAAATATCATTTTGCCAAGCTTCCAGTAACAAACCAAATGTCATAAGTGCTCTACATCAACATCCATTTTAATTTCACTCTACATTTAATACATTCTATATTTTAATTAATTAGTGTTTACAAACAACTTTTATTGCCTTTATAGGTACTCGAGAAAATGTTTACCGGAAGAGTATTTGAAATGCACAATTTTCTAAGAAAAAAAAACAGAATTGAACAGCGATGTTATCTAGTGCGGTAGAGGCGGTACCTAGTTACGAATAAAACGACGAAAAGGTTAAACGGCTTAATTAGATCAAGAGGTTCTACGCTCTACGAGTCTACGCAGACTCGTAGAGCAGCTTTAAATGCAGCTGTGGCGTAGAGGCATGCATCAAAACTTACGCAGAAAATTGTATATTAAAAAACGTATAAATGATAATGGTCGATATCTCTCGTATTTCATTTGGTTTATATCTAAAACTTAAGATATTATTAGTAAAATATATTAACAGACTAAATAATAATATTGAAATATCTGAAATAAATTTAAATTATTAATAATGAAATTAGTGTTTTAGTTTTGGTTCGTAATGTTAACTACAATACAATCTTATAATATATAGTTGAGGCTATTATTTGCACACTCGACTCTTGAAAAATAAAAACTCCGAAATAGTTGAAAAATAAATCTTGAATTTCATTTTGTAAAACAATATGCATTTTAAAAGTATTTTTGGTTTTATATTAACTTTTGAATAATATTTCGTATGTTATCAAGCCAGGTTTGAGACTGCTTTCTAAAAATACTTTAAAATGTATTTTTATTCTTGGTTCATCTTTTAATAGCCTCATATTATGTATGTAAGGAATACAAAATTGGCCACGTGGCCGAGTAGTTCTTTAGCCACAGACTCAAACCCCCGAATATACACATTAATTTATCATGCTTTGATTGATAAAAAAAAACATGGATATTTGTCTTATCATATAATACAAATGCTCTCTTCCTTTTAATAAGATTCTTCTATTAGTGAGAAATTTTTTACAAGCTTTGTTCTATTATCTTTGACTTCTTCATAAATATAGGATAAGTGACTTAATAACTACCAATTCTTTTAAAACAATTAAATTCTCTTCATTGTGAGCAGAAATATCGACTGTGGAAAGGAAGAAGGACGTAACCCACACGTAGCAAATTTTACAGGAGGCACAAAACACGTGTTTTGATGACATGCAAATTATGAAATATACACATCCTTGAAGTGCACGGAGAATTCTAAAATGTTGTTGAATAGACATATTCTAATATTAATTAAAGAAATTGTCTAGGAAAAACCTTTATTTCAGTCTTTTTTCTTGGTTTCAATTTTCACAAGCTCACTTTTGTTCAAACTTAAAAGCTAAATTTAGATACTAATTCGGCATTTGCAGCATACATCCTTTTAATAGAACGTGTATCAAGTTTAATTTATAGTGATTATCAAAAACAAGCTGTTTTGAAAAAACTGTAGGTTACGTTCTTTTTCTTTTCCACGTTCGATATTATAAAAAAAATTCCAAACCGTGCTAAGCCGAATCTTGATAGCGTAATGCTTAAGTAAGTTTTATAAACCATTAGACCATATAAACCAGGCATGTGCAACCTTTCCTAGGTCTGGGGCCAAATTATCATTCTGTCTCCGAGTCAAGGGCCAGACCAAATTATTAAACATAATAAAGTAATATTAAATTAAATAAAACACGTTGCTTTTTATTATATGGTGGTGATCATGAACTAGTAGAGTGTAACTATTGCAAGCGCCCGTCTCATCTCCATTATTTAATCCCTCCCTGGAACTATTAATTTCTTTCTCTAATACTTCGCCGAGATGAATCAGGGCCGGACAAAATAGCTCGGCGGGCCGGTGGTTGCCCATGTATGGTATAAACGAAGAATCTTAGTAATGGAGTACCGTGCAAATCAATAGTGAGGTGTAGTGTTTCTCCAAGTATTTATTATATTAGATTGAAGCTATACCGTGGACGTCACTGGCGCACAGGGTACGTAATGCAGGATGTAAACACGAGCGTCAGGTGAGGTTAGGTTTGGTTAGGGAGAAAAGTGATTTAAAGCAAAACGGATTCTGCTGCCTTTCCTGCCGGAGATCTTGGCTTAATTACATAATAAACAAGCGAATGCAGAATTTTCCTGTTAAAACGGTTTTGTAACTGTTCGCCATGTAGACAGCATAACAAGTTATCCACCAAACCGGAGTTTTGTTCAAAATGCATTTGAAAACTACATTATATAATATGACTTAGTGATAATATTTTCTATTTATTATTCTTATATCTTTGCAATACAAACTATTTAGTAAACGTCAGTTCAAGTTCATTCGCTTTTTGATATCTTTGTTCTTTTTTCAAAAAAAAAGTTTTCTGTATGTCTTATATGTAAATAATGGTGCCTAAAGTAAAGAAAAATGGTGATTATCAAAATTTGATTATCAAATATCACTTGCCTTTACTGGGTTTACTACCCTTTAAATGCATTCATCCAAATAAAAATCTTGAGTTAAGTTTTACTTTGGTTTGTATCCAAAGCCATGGATGTCTGTGATGTCTTAATCCATTATAATCCATGTTATTCAACACCGAAATTTAAGATGTAAGTACTAGGGCAGGCGTGGGGAACCTGCGGCCTTTTGGCTACTCTGGTGGAGCCTTCTGGCCAATTCCGTAATTCTGCAATTTTTTTATAAATTCGTAAATTACTGAGATTTTTCATTTGAAAATTCCTGGAAAAGGTGCCACGCTGATAATTTGGGCAAATCCGTAAATTCTTAGGATTTTCGATGTCAAAATCCTTGGAAGACTAGGGTTTAGAAATTGACATGAAATTGTTTCCGGCCAAAGATTCCCTAGTCAATGTTTACTGCGGCCTTATTTCGAATCAGAAAAATGAATGCGGTCTTTAGAGAAAAAAGTTTCTCCACCCCTGTACTAGAACATCCAATCCCAGACCCTGTTTGTAATCCGAATCGTGATCGTAATAGAATTCAAAATCGTGGTGAAATTTGGTTTTCGCGATTTCAAAAATTTTTGCTCGCCAATTTTCAAATCCATATAATTTACGGATTTCCTAAAATGAAAAAATGTGAGACTTTTTTAAAAAGTTTTTCGCAGACTTCAAAACAAAATTGTCCGCCTGCCAATTTCTAAAAACCAGGAATTTACAGATTATCCAAAATGACAAAATATTGGGACCTTTTTTAATCTCTCACGCGGATTTCAAAAACTTCTCGAGAGTTTTGCACTCCTTATCCTTAATCCCGGGATGAGTACATTTACAATTGCGAGATTTCGGGATCACAAGGACTGGATCCCGGAATTGGAGGCCCTAGTAAGTACTACTACCTTTCCTAAGCTCATACCTCTATTTTGATTATATTTGATAATAGGTTTGGTGGCTGATTTACAACCGGTTATTAATGAACAAATTGATGCGTGAAATCTTCTATAAAGAACACATACACTTTACATTGGGAGCCGACATTGTAATCAAATAGATAGATCAATTATTGAATTAGCTCGATTATTCAAACATATTTTTTATTACTTACAGGAAAAACAAATTACAATTTATATGCTGTGAAATTCAATGCTTTATTTGAGTCATATTGATTCAATTTATTTCTTTCCCAACGATTTTTTTAATGAAGATACACGCCTGCAACTCATCTGACGAAAAGTTGATTTATAATAAATTCATTGATTTGATATATGTCAGCGCAGTGTTGAATTGTGACATATCTATTTTTGAATGAAGTTGATTTAATTAAATATAAATATATCGCACGCAGTTATTAAATTTTTATTAGCGGCATAAAAAATTTCAAAATTTTCAAAATTTTTTCGCAAAACAAATAAAAAATAATTTATTTTATTGATCCACTAAAATTTGCATTATGAAATATGTACGTTCTGATGAGCAATAACTCTGATAGACGTCTGATCAAAATATATATATATATTTTTATATAAAAAATATTTGGCATTACAGCTAATGTCAATGCGCCAAATATTTTTTAAGTTGAAAGATCATACGAGAAAATTTCGATGAGAGCTTTATTGTCAGTCATTTGAGATCAACTCGAGGTAAATTTAAGTTGAAAGTTCTTAATTTGAAATTAAAATTACCGGGAATTTAACCCAGACCCGCCTTGTCGGTAGAGCAAACTTTAACCAACTGGACCACAACGGGCGATAATAATTATTCTGAGTAAAGTAATGCTACAGAAAATCAATAAAACTACGAAAATCTTAGGGCACGCTCCTTCGATTATTTTACTTGTTTTAATAATATGTATTTACCACTTACAACTTTATTATTAACCATTAAATTAACATTGGAATTTCACTTGGGGTCTTAAATTCTTAAGGGTATTGAAAAAAAGAAACTGCGTCATCAATTTTTTTAAGAGCAAGAGAAAATTATAAAATTTTATTTTTAATTGAATTTTTATAGATGTATATTATTAATAATGAGGTACATTAACAAACAATTGATATTTATCACTTTTATATTTTATTGAATTAAAATATCGGGTCCTATGGCGCAGCGGTTAGTATTATGGGATTCCGTGCCGGACTTCACGGGTTCGAGTCCCAGTACGGACAGCATTTTAAGAGTGATTAGTTCAACACTAGTCCTGTCCTAGTCTTATCCTTCTATCTATACTACATTCTTTGAATAAGATAGGCTGAGCGACTAAGTAATAAAGAGTTCTGTGGAGATACAAGACATTTTGTGATCTTTGATATTGTTTCCAACCATTTTAACTCCGGTTAAAGTCGAAATAATTTAAGAGTAAGTATTATAATATATTATATAAGAGATAGGGTACATGCTACCAATAAGAAAATAATAAATAGTCATCATGCATAGTTTATTCATATTTATCAATGGATAACTTTTACCATGCCGTTAGAGTTATATGTGTAATAGAAAAAGTTGCACTACTGAGATGTGTGTTTAATGTTTTAAATTTCATAACAAAATAATTACTAAGTTGGTGGAGCAGGTCTCCGAGAGCATCACTCCTCTTTGCGGTCGAGTTAGGGTCTCGATCTGGAAAAGAATGCCCACATGGTAAAGTAACAAGGTTCCAAAGTGAAGATTGATAACGATACTGCTCACACCACAGACTTAATTCAACCCACTAAATACCATAAATTACATAACATAAGGCATCGTGTCGTTTCCCCGTCACATTGTTAATACTATGAAAATTACCTCTTAAGACAGCGATTTCCAACCTGGGAGGCGCGAACAGCCCAAAATATTTATTTACCCTTTAAAACGTATCTTTATTACTTTATGAAAAAAAAGATGGGGCGGCGCGAAGATATTTTTTCATCAAAGGGAGACGTAGTTACATAAAAGTTGGAAACCACTGTTTTAAGGCGTTCCCTGTCAATAATTGGTGGCAAGGAATTATGTATATTAAAAAAATAAAACACTTTTTCAATACTACTAATTCGACATTTATTTAATATCATCGGGACCGGTTTCGCTGATAAGTTGAAAATTTTCGTCACGAGAGATTTCACTAGATTCTATTGACTACAGAGAAAAGTTGAGCGCCTGAGTAGCAACAATTTATCGTTTATAATGATGTGTTGAGATGGAAAATCAAACGTGGAAATGTTTGCATAAGCTTAATACTCAAAATTAATATTTTTAAGGTGTTCACTGTCAAATAAACCTTGGTTGGAAATATATACAAATAAGTTTTTTCTAAGAAATCCCACATTTTTTATTTTGGATGGTTGTGATGAGTAAAAACGAATACAATCAAATAATATCATAATACAACACAATATCAGGTGCATAAACCTACTCTGTGACCAGAATCAAGGTCTTGAAATTATATTGTTTCAAAAAAAGTGAGGTTAGGTAGCAATCAGTTCTCGGTCTTACGAGTACTTCAAACTACTGTTGAGAAATCTCTATTAGAATACCATGTGATGCACATTGTGAACAGACATAGTTTAGAAAAAAAACTTTAGTTTTATCTTTAGTATTTATCATATGAGCTATATTGGGGTTCCCAAGATTCGGAGGCCCAACGCGCGCGCCTCGCTTACCCATAGAGTAATCCGCCACTGCACTCGAGTGAAAGAAATACTTTTTATCTGGGAAGAAATAGGCCATTGCTTTTAAGCACTTTTGATAAACTGTCAAATGATGACGAGAAAATAGATAATTAGTTGATAATTGCATAGTAATTATTGTTATTTAAATATAATAATATGTGATATTGCGACATCTAAGAAGTCGAAAAGATAACTGAGCATGCCGTGAGTTGGTGTTTGTTTCTGCGTTACAAAATGTCGCTATGGAGTGGCTTCAACTTTTTATATCATAATTATTACCTGCTCTCTAGGCTTAGTAAGTCGATATGTACATAGTTATTACATGGCACGAATACTCTATAACAGAAATTGGCCACATACGGCATGCGAGCCATCTGTTCCGTCCATGTTTTTTCGTTTTAGTTGACCTCGAATATAATAAATTCTAATTCTGACTGTATAATAAATATTAAAAATTTTTTTTGCATCCAATATGCGTGGAATATTTATTAAAACTAAGCTGGATAATGGACATTATATCTTAGATGAGTTTATTTATTGTTAGGTGCTGTAAAAATGCCATTTACTGTTTTCATGTATATTTTATTAAGATTTAATATTTACAAAATAAAGCACAAGCTGACGTAACTATTCCACGATTTCAAAATATGACTAAGCCTGAATTTTCTTACTGATACCTGAATAATAGTTAAACAAATCCATTATTTTTCATGGCTTGATTGACGATATAGTTCTGATTTCTTGTAATGGCATGACACAGAATACTAACTGTATGTCTTATGTCGACGAAATCAAAGCGAATGCAAAGCAACTCGGTGCGGCACGAAAATATAAAATGGTCTCCGCCGCTATAGAGTGTCTACGAGACAAAACGCACGCCGCGAACAGTTTATTTGATATTTTGATGTGTTCCAATCGCGTTCGCAGCGACTTTGCCCAGGTAAAACGTAGCGTTAGTATACTTTTGATTTAAATGACTGAGTAAGCCACACATTTTTTTTCAAGCGAATTAGTGCATTGTTCAAAACCAGTCTTCTTAGACTCCTTTTTTTCTGTCGATAGCGTTGTGGAAGGCGGTCATAAAACGTTGGTATATACAACCAACGTTTTATATTTTACACAACGAGTAGTTGTTGGAAACCAAACTTTTAATAGCATTTGTATTATATCTTTAATGCATCCCATAGCCCTGTTACACATATCAGCGATACCGGTTTTCATAGAATTATAAAAGTGTTTAAAGATTAACAAGATGAATAGCTGTTATAACTTTAATGTCTTTCTACCAAGAGCTGATAGTTAACGCTATTCGCCTGATTTAGATAAAGTTAATCGACTATCGTCCACTAGGACAGTTAAATATCAGTAAGAATCAAAATCATTTGTCTCACTTAACCGATTCATTTCAAAACAAATAAAATTTGTCGAATGCATAAAATGTTTAATTTAACATTGGGTCATTGAATATATCTGAAATGGTGAACTTAATTAACTGACATTACTTAAATCTTCATATTTTTAACCCATGTGTGCATCCATTACGGAGCATATGGTTTCCTAAGAGACTTTTTCTTAGTAAACGCCTTTCAAAGGTAACAGCTACTTAGTTGCTTAACCTGTATTTTCGAAAAATGTAAACATAAAAGGATACAGTTAGTACAGGATTATTGATTAGCTAATCTCGATAAGCCCTGTTTTTGGAGACATCGCAAACATTCACGCATTTAGAAGAAAATATATAAATCGAATGAAAAATCTATTAGTATTATACCCGTAGTAAGATTCACAACCAAAGCCAACGACGTTGACCACTTGACTACGAAACAAAGCTATTTTATTTCACAGAATATTTATAATGTTTTCTGCAAAATATATATTATATTGTTTATGAGTTATTTTTTTTGTCGGGCAATGATGCTTGACTATTTTGGTATACGTAATATAAACAACGACCTTTTATAATTAAGATGTTTTGCCAGGACTGAGTTGAGTTGGCGACCGCTGCCTCAGAGGAGAAAGTGACAAAGCAGAATGATCAAGGCAAGGTCTTTCTTTCTCTCTCTTAATTCACAACGTATAAGAAGTAATTGTAAGTAATGAGTGAAATTTTTTGATTCCAAATCAAAAATATTTCATTGTATGAATTTGAACGAGAACGTTTCGTGCACCTAATACACGCAGATATCCATTCATTATATTCAGATGTAATCAAAATTGTTTGTACGCGTCATCAAGTATTTTTTGAACCGTTTTTCCTGTCGTAAAGCGTTATCGAATATACGAATTTCTATACATCATAATAATCAACAAATGTAAATATATATATATATATATATATATTTATTTAAAATAGTAATGCTTAATATAATACGTACAATATATGTACAGCAATATAGCATATAATGTGGGATAGGCCAAATTATAATACGATGTATTCAAACCATCCTATTTGGTTAAATGTCAATTCAAAATAATTAAGAATACAAAAATACTGATTGAATTGGATAAGGTAAAAATAGTACATTATTTAATTTCACCAGAATCATTAAATAATGTTTAACCCATTTTTGCCCGAATTTTTCCTGAATTTGCCCGTAATTGATGCAAATAAAAAAAACACTGCTCACTCAGACAGGTTCAAATCTGAAAAAATACCACACGAAACGATCCCCACACTTGCTAGCTGTAGACTGATTGAGACTGATGCAATTTCAATTTTTATTGTGTGATGCATAAATGGAGTGGAAGTAAAAATACTAAATGTTCCAATATTGGAACACTGGGCAAAAATGGGTTAAACATATTTCATAAATCAGTTTTCTTGCCAATTTTTGATGATTTCTTTTATTTTTTTGCTGTGTTTAAGTTCTTTTTCACGTTGCGAAAGCAATGCAAAATATAATTTTCAATTGTTGTAATTAACATATCGTTGGTATGCTGGCAGAAAACGATAAGTCAAAAAAGTTGTTTTTAAATAATCAAAATTGTGTACTAAAATGTATACATAAAATTTGATAATGATAAACGAATTTGATTCACTTATTCAAAAGCTTTAAGTAATTTATAGCTTTTTTTTTGTTGTAGTTATAAAAACCTTTACTCAGAATTATTTCGATGCACACTATATTCAAATTATGTGCAAAGATACAAAATATAGCTGAACTTGTTTTTTTGAAAGATAAAGCGTGTTAAAATCGATCTATCTGCATTTATAACCAGGGATGTGGAGTCGGTGTCGAACTCGTGGAGTCTGACTTGAAAAAAACTAACAACTTTGAGTCCTTTTAAAAAAAAACCTGTGTATTTAAATCGTAACGGGCAAAAGTAACATAACTATTCTAATAAGACTAAAAAATAATGAATGTTGTTTTTTAAGTTAAGGTCGGATTCGGATATTTTTATTTCTTAACGACTCCACAGCCCTTTGTATAAACCAAAACAGCAATTTTTGACTAAACGCCTATTGTCTTCTAAATAAATTCTAAAATTAAAAGTATCATCTATATTGAACAGAGCTGTGGAGTCGTGTAAAAAAAGACGAATCCTTCCGACTAAGAAGAAAATTTTCAATAATTTCATATTCAAATTCACTGTGATCTTACCGGAAATCGAACCCAGACCTGCGTGATCGGTAGAGCAAGCTCTAATCAACTGTGCTACAGCAGGCAGGTCTGGGTTTGATTCCCGGTAAGATCACAGTGAATTTGAAAATTATTCAATTCATAGTTGTGACTAGGGCTTCCAATTAACCGGACATTTAAACTAACCGGTTTTCGGTTTTTTTCAAATAAATAAACCGGGTAACCGGTTTAAACCGGATTTATTTTCAAAAAACCAATTTTAGTACTACACTAACCCATGTTTCAAAAAAAAAGTATTATGATTAAAAACAGTCAATAAGTGCATACAGTTAGAAAGTAGATAAAATATATCGCTGTTTTCGTTTCAGAAGGTCACGGGTTCGAATCTCGGTACAGACAGTTTTATATATATTTTTTAAATTTATAAATCGATTTATGAATTTCTGTTTGGAGGCGTGGATGTTTGTGATGTCTTGAATTCCCCCCTCCGACCCGTTCTATCCTGAGCACGGAGCGTAATGAGAGCGACTAGCTAGTCACTTGTCCTGTTCTAGCCCTACCCTTCGATTTTTACTATCTTTGGAAAAAGAAATGTTGAGCAGCTGAGTAACAAGCAGTTATCGTGAAAGAAATTGAAATAAACTCCACCAGGAGTCCATATGCTCCACATTGGGAGTGGGTATGATTAAAAAAAATATTTTTATTTAAAGAAAATATTTATTTTTAAAAAATCTTTTCATCTAAGTGTCATCAAATAATGATTTTTCTGGTGTTTAGCTATTTAATACTTTAGCTTATAAATGGTATTTTTAAATAATAAAACACTCTTTTATACTAATTTCACATTTATCATTTTAGAAATCAGTTGAGAATACTCGTCATGAGTGATTGAGTGAAAGATAACTAAAATAAAAAACATTTCTTATTGAATAACCATGTAGTACATATTGTATATTAATATACCTTATTATACAGGCTAAGAATTAAATGAACTTTCGGTTAGATAATTTTAATAAAGTGTAGCTCCCCATAGAACTTAGTTTGGCTACAATATTTTATTTTTGAACTAAAATAAAATATAATACGCACAGATGGTTGTGATAGCATATTTAAAATATATTAAATATGTATTTTGTGATATTTTCAACGAAATCAAAAATCAAGTTCACTTTGTACCAGTGAAAACCATCCAATCTACAAGCGCAATTATTTTAAGTATAATTTATATACCCTATTATAAATATTAGTAATTTTGTCAGTAACTACCAATTTCCTAGTGTCCTAGCAATTGTATGAATAACAGTGTCACATTTTTAAATAATTACTGAAAAGAAATGGAATACATGTTACATCTAGTGTTCAATTGTATAACACTTTGAATACCTACTTCCGCGTCTTTATTTTTTCTTTTGTTTGACGCATGTGCATATTGGAAAGACATGGACCCTTAAAAGTAGCCGACGATTTATGGCACCGATTGTTTGAAAATAAAAATAAAAACATTTTAAAATTGAATTGTTTTATAACTTGAAGGAAGTAATAAAACATGGGTTTGGTCACTTCAACCTTTTTATGTGTGTATGCTGCAAAAAAAGTGAATACAAATTGTCATCTCTTTATGTTCAGGTACTGTTCGTTTTCGATTCGTTCACGTTCTCGGGATAATAGCAATCGTATATATTATACAATATTTAAGTTCTATATCCAATATTATATTGTTAATAATTATAAATAATCCGACTTTTAAAAATCAAATGAATACGTGAAAAAAATGTAGATTATAAATTTGTGTTTACTAATATTTAAACTGCTTTGTATCAGTACAAGTTTTCGGTTCGGATATTTTTTTCATTTAAAAGATATAATGATTAACGTATTTATGTGTATTTTTGGTTCAATAAGGTTCACTTGTTTTATTATCATTGATATTATGAGAATCCTTTCGTATTACAGATATTTGATTGAAAGCAGTATAGTTGTCTATGATTACGACTACATACTTATTATTGATATGGCACAGAAATTAGACAATTGAACATTACAATACTTTATTATATTGTACTATCTATAATACTATTATTACATACAACATTTTTAAATATTTATACTCTACATATGAATAGTTTAATAAAAGCTCGTGGTGTTCAAACCAGAAAAAGATTTTTTAATTAACCCGGTTAACCGCCCAAAATAAACCGGGTTTCGGGTTTTTTTAAAACACCCGAAAAACCGGTTAACCGGTTTCGGTTTAAACCGGTTTGGAAGCCCTAGTTGTGACCGAAGACTGGACTTTGTGATGTCAATTCACATAATTTCTTCTCCTTTTATTTATTGACTTGGCATTTAAGTTTAATATAGTACATAGTTCTGACGATGGCGAAAGTCGAAATAGCTATCAACCAATAAATATAAAAACTGTATAACTAAATACTTTCTATTTTTACCCTATTATTTCCACTCCTCCCATCCATCTGATCCTTTAATAACTGGGCGTATCAATAGCGATTAGTCAACCACCAGTCCTGTTCTAGCCTTATCCTTCTTTACCTAGTACACATTTGAAAAAAAGGGAGGTTAAGCAACTGAGTAACTAACAGTTCTCGTAGAAAATTAACTTCCGTTGAGATACCTCCATTAAGAGGCCATATGCTCCACATTGGGAGTGGACATGGTTAAAAAAATCTTTTTAACTTGTTTACGTGTATTCAGATTTAGTCAGCCAAGCATGCAATGTCAACACTATGGACTATTGTGGTATGTTTTTTTTTTTAATGTTTCATTTTTCACGACTCCGACTCCACTCCCTGATATTTAATAATTGTCGCACATCTAAGTATTTCGTTTTATTTTTTTTCAAATAAAAATTGATAACGAACAATTTTGTTGAATTATTTATCATAATTTATAGAATTTATTGTCACTTCCTTATTTTTCTGGCAAAAAAATACGACCCGAAATATAATTTATATTTTCTAAAACACTGCACAGCCAGAGTGGGTGACATTTTTTGTAATTATGAATTTGAATTCTTTGTTAAATAAAGTGAGAAAATATTTAGTTATACACTATATGTTAAGCATACAGATAATCATTTTTTTTAATACTTTGAAATATTATTCCGGGTATAAGAAAATATGCCGACTTGAAAAGGCAATGTAATTGTGTATGCATGGAATTCAAGGATATCAATTGACTAAAAAAGTAATTGGTAATTGATTTGTCATGCGAACAATAATTATAATAAACGAATAAATAATTATCATAGCTTCACATAAAAAAAACTGTCACGCAAATGGACACAACAATTTGAGCTGTTTTATAAAAAAATAGTTTTATCTTTACAGCGTTACTGAAGCAAGATACAACATTTAATTTAAATTAATTAGTACTAGAATGATAATAATTGTCAGTCTAAAATAATTATTCTGTAATATTTGATATGTGAATATTTTCTAAACAGATTCCACAAAAACATAACAATTTAACATATGCGACTGTCAGTTTTAATTAAAATAATGACATTGCCGAATTGTTGATGCTTATTTATTTGATTTTTTTAATGTAAAAATACTAATTCGCCTTTTTAGAGTGATACAATTTCAATGGAATCACAGTGTGGTAAGTAAATTAATTATATAAATTCATTTTAACAATAGTAAAAGCGATTTTTTTAAATATTATATATGTCACAGTAAAAGTGTGCCATCTCGTCAATATATTTAATTTATCAATACTAGCAAGTTTTAGTTGAAGCATACGTTATTAAAATTTACATTAGTTATCATTAGCAAACGTATGACGTATATTATTAACGTAAATCATTAATATGTCCCGCGTGTATTTGAGAAAAATAATTTTGCCGAATATACACTCGAATTCAATATTTTAAAAACCTATATTGACTCAGTATAGATAGTACTACACAAAGTCATCAAAATATTGCCTATATTCTATGAGAATACCAAGTATATAATTTTTAAATGTTTTGGATATCTGTGTTCGCTTGCATATGTTCCGGACACCTGTGTTCGCTTGGTATTCAAGTGGTTAACTAGTGTTAAAATAAACTCACTGAAGAGCGCCATAAAGAGTTGAAATGATGTTGCGCTAACTTAGTATACTAACATGCATTAGTCAAAGTAGAAATAAAATTAATTAAAATTAGAATATAAAAAGGGCAACAATGACAACAAGACGTTGAAATTTTTGAAGTTATGTGAAATGTAAGTTGACAGTGATTGCGAGCGCACAGTATTTGAGACTGACTAGCATCACTAAGAACATAAGCGTAATTATTTTTTAAGTTTGTGAACAATTTAAATACGTATGTGTAGTTAACGTCCACATATACTAAGTGTTTATTTGTTCTTTTTTGTATACTGTAACTAGTTCAATGGATAATTTATGGATTAACTACTTAAATTATACACTGACTAAGTGCATACATTAATTGTAAAATAATTATAAATACTGCAACGTTAGTAAAAAAGTTTCGCAAATAAAATATTTACAAAGTGATACAATGGTTTTATTTGATCACATTTATAATATAAATCTTCGGTTTTGGTTATTTTAAAGAAAAAAATACAGAATAAATTAAGTGAATATTTTTTGGCCCCAAAAACAAGCAACAATTTTAAATACAGACTTATACTGTATTTACAGCAAAAATTTCATATGGCTTTCATACGAAATGAAAAAAGCAGACATACGACTGAATTTTACTGAAGATATGTTTAGTTTCATAACATGGATCGTTGTTTAAGATAAAGTATACTCTGTTTATAAAAATGTACCGATACGCCTCTCAGTCTAGTTTTATATTTCACTGAGGATGATATTGAATTTAATGTCCCAAACTATTTAATAGAAAAGAAATACATACTCATTCGGTTGAAAACAAAAAATGTAACTCTTATGTACATTTTTTTATTCCTCACTGAATGTGCAAAAAATGCATTTAAATACTAGATATAAACATTAAATATTAACTTGACTATTTATAACTTGTTTCGTATTTTTAAGTAGTTTGGAATAAGCCGGAAACATTAGGACAGTGATACACAATCTATTTAACAGAAGGTTCAATTATTTGTCCGGCTTACAATTGTTGATGGGCTGCAGATGTTATGAAATTTGTATTTTATAATATTATTTGTTATCTTGTAACGTTATCTTGAACTGCATTCTTACAATTTTCAAAAAAAAACTTTTTGTCTACAACTAACTTATCAAAACATGTTGTCCAAAAATTTACTACACCTCTAAGTGTAGATAGTTTAAAACATTGAAAATATGAATCGTAATTGATATCAATAATAATTGTAATTTTAGACCATTTTAACATCGGATTGTGAATCTATTGGTATCGAAACAATCTAAGCAATGCACGTTTAATATCGAGTGAATTCATTTTTTATATGGATGACGGATATACTAAATCCATAGACAAGAGTTAATATTCGTGCGAGACTACTAGAACTAAGTATTTTTTGAATTAGGAATAGAAATCGAAATTTTGTTAGAATGCTAGAAATAACTTTTTTTAAATAAAGAACTTCAATAAAAAATTCAATAAGTGAGCTTTTTATGTAATCAATTAATATATTCATACAGTAAATTGTAGTAAGTAACTAAAAATGAATAATTTTAGAAATTCGGATTATTTAATTAAACCTGTTAATCACCGTCATGATTAGTGTGAATTATTACATTTTCTAATATTTACAAATATACAGTTATCTTCTCCAAAGTACGCACGAGTAGGAAATATTATTCCAAATTAACATTTAAATAAATAATTATTATTATACAACGATATCACAATATTTGTAACACATCCAAATATCTATGCGGGTTAATGTATGCATAAATAATAAATGTGTGTTCTTGATAGCCGCATACCGCGAAGTGAAGCAAACGCAAACAAAAACACTTGCATGAGAACTTATTGTACGATGTGAAAATCACTTGACCGAGCGACTCGTAAGAAACTGGATCGAATGACGTAACAATATTCTTTGGCAAGTGTTTTAAAAAAATGAAATATTAATACCAATATTTTAATATTTTTGAATATTTAATTAGGCATACTTGTCTTGGTGTCGATTTTTTAAATAACATCGTAATATACTAAAGTAAAAATAGCAACGTACTTAGTTTTACATTTTTTATAATATTAGTTAATTAAAAGCTATTTCGGCTTTCGCCATCGTCAGAATTATGTTTTGAACATAAATTTTGCTCAGCTACTTATACTGGTTCTGAAAAGATACACAACACATCTAGTTATTCACTCTAACATCCATTGGCGGATCCAGAAATTGTCTCAGGAGGGGGCCATTAAATTTGAAAATAAACATGATACATACATAATACATTAAAAAATAAATGATTTTAAGCTAATATATCTATATAAAAATAATCAATACATAATTAAGTATGTATTCTACAAAACATAGTAAACCAAACGATTAAGGAGCCTATTTCACAATAAAGTTTTAATAAAATAGAAAATAAATTCTCCTCAGGAGGGGGCCATGGCCCCCATGGCCTCCCCCTTGGATCCGCCAATGCTAACATCCTTATTCATATTACAATTATAATATTACTTTTATTAAATATGACTCAAAGAACGATAAGCAATATAGGATTTTTAAAGGTAAATTAGGATAAATTAATTAAGATGTTATAGTGAATAACAAGATGTATTGTGTATCTCTTCGGAGCGACTATATAATAGGTGAGCAAAATGTAAGTTTAAACATAGTTCTGACGATGGCGAAAGCCGAAATATCTATTAACTAATATTATAAAAACTGTAGAAATAAATACGTTGCTATTTTTACCGTATTATAATGGAGTTCTACCAAGTTAATGCCAATTCAATCAATAACGAAGTATACATTAGTTCAGGGGTGGGGTAATTTTTTATGTTGAAATACCAAATTAATAACATAGTTGTAGGCAGTGCTTTTTCCCCATGTAATGCGGTGAAAGCGGAGATGATTTAAATATATAAAATTAGATCAAAATACGTAATTATAATGAAATATATGACTATATATGTTCTGGAATGAAGTTGGTATCAGAAGACCGCAATATCCTTTTAGGTTCCTAGGTCACAAGCTGGGACAGCGGTGAGAAAGAAGACACACTGTGGTCAAATCTTTTCTAATAAAAATACTTGGTTGATCGACTCTTATTCAAAAAGGATTTCAATATTTTTCTAATGAATAATTTTGATCGACTATTCGTTGTAATTCGAGGGTCAGTAAAATGCTGTATTACACGTGAAATAAGATAACAAATCATTTTTAAAATGCATCGTTGCACACCTCAGATATAGACTAAAAATACGCATAATGAAAAAGATTGACATAGTGATGTGTACATATTTTTTCAATATACCATTCTGTATATAGCATTATTTTAACGATAATTTTACCGTATATTTTTTTATATGTGCCCACCCATTGAACACCACTGGAAGATAATCGATGTAACAGAGAAAGCATAAGGTATATTCGCGAATTCAATCCCTTGACCTCGAAAACAAGCAAGACAAAATTTTACAGCAGTAATTTTTGGCTGTGCCATTTTTACTCACGATTGAAATAATTATTTCTACATATATTATATCATCATGTCCGCTCTTAATTTGAAACGACTTTCAAGAGATACTGTAATGTGAAAACAATTTGATGGTCAGCCGCTGGAGGAGAGAAGAATTCGGTTAGGATAAGACTAATGCTTAGATCAGGCGTGGGGAACCAGCGGCCTTTTGGCTACTCTGGAGCGGCCTTCTGGCTAATTCTGTAATTCTGTAAGTTTATGTAATTTCGTAAACTCCTGAGATATTCTGACCGTAAATTTCTGTTTCCGACCAAAAATTCTATAGTCAATGTTTACTGTGGCCTTATGTCGAATCAGAAAAATGAATGCGGCCTTTCGAGAAGAAAAGGTTCCCCACCCCTGGCTTATATAATCTCTCTCATTATGCCATGTTTTGATACAAATATGGAGAACATATTTTGATACATTACGCCATATTTTGATACAAAAGTGTGAGGGAATAATAATTATAATTCCAACTATTTAAACACTAACGACTTTTTAATGTGCGAATTTGAGAAACGTTGATCTAGGCCTAATTATAGTGACACGATAAGGCGGGGCAGTCAATTTAAATAGTTTTAAAAAACATGTCGAAAAAAAATTGATTGACACTGCGTGCCGTTTGAAGGTGTTTTAAAAAAACATTATTCAAATCATTATGTGGCCAAAGCATGTCGCCTGATTATGTTATTATCGTTTGACTATTTAATTATTATCATGTAGAAAGGATGTCGTATTCATAAAATTATTCGTTATAATACAGTTTAATTTAGATCTATCGTTCTTTTATCCATCGTTTTCCTGCATTGGTCGTTTAAAATCTTATCTTGATCAACTGCCGCCAACTTTATGGATCTCAAACACTAAATTCAATTATATATCGACTGTGTTAAAAATAAAACAGCATTTTTTCGATAATCGTAATGTATCCAAATTGATAAACGTTCTTAAAAAAAAGTAAGCTGCAAATGTCGAATTAGTATCTAAATTTAGCTTTTCAGTTTGAAAAAAGATGGGCTTGTGGAAATTGAAACCAAGAAAAAATATTGAAAAAAGTTTATATTAGATTATGTCAATTAAATACCAGTTTAAAATTCTAAGAACATTTCAAGGTTGTGTTTATTTCATAGTTTACATATGGCCGAAAATCATCAAAATACGATTTTTGTGCCTCCTGTAAAATTTGCTATGTGTGAGCTACGTCCTTTTTATTTTCCACAGTTGATATGTATGTATTTTTAAATCCATGTTCGCTTCCAATGTGGAACATATGGCCTCCCAATGAAGGTATATCAATAGAAGTTTTTCTACGAAAACTGTTGGCTACTTAGTCGCTCAACCTCTCTTTTTCAAAAAGAGTAGTAGGGACAGAAGGATAAGGTAAGGACAGCACTAGTGCTTAACTAACCGCTCTCACTACGACCATTCATTAAAGGATAGGAAAGAGTAATAGGGATTTTTTAGACATCACAAACACCCATGCCTTCGAACAAAAATATAAAAAAATGGTGTTTGTAGTGCAACAACAAGTCAAAAAAAATCATCTTGTCTACATGAATTAGTGGCTGCGAAAATTGTACTAAAATTAATAAAATTGGTAGTTTTCTATATTAGTACTTGAAAAACAAATGTCTAATTAATATTTGCTTATTTTCGGACAGAAAATTGTGCTGGGCTAAGTAAGAATACATACACTTAATATACCTAAGGTACTAAGGTAACATGGTAAGCAATCAAAATTATGCGTTTCAAAAAGAATCACGATTATTTAAGACGGATAAATTAATTAATCCAATTATCTCAGAATGTTTACCACTGCCAAAAAATGTTGAAGAAATATTTTTTGCTGCGCTTTGAATTAAGTTGGATTTTTGTCTCTAACAACGTTTCTGCAATTACTTTGTGGACCAAATTTTTTTTCTCGCAACACACCGCTAATCTAAATTATCATATTTTCTTTAATTTATTGTTTTTTCGTGGAATAATTTTTAAATATAAAACATTGCGAAATACAAAATAATAAACAGAGAAATTTGTTTTTTGCAGGTGTGTATGTACTTATTCACTTTGTTGTTAGTTATTTTTCTTTTATTTTGAACTCATTGTTTTCTCACACTACATTTATATTTTGGATTATCTGATCTCTTGCAAAATAGATAAAAATAATAATAGATAAAATTCAATTTTAATTTATGTATTTTAAATAACAAATAGAGAAATTGGTTTTTTGCAGGTGTGTATGTACTTTTTCATTTAAGGATTTATTTTTGTTGTTAGTTATTTTTCTTTTTTTTTTGAACTCATTGTTTTCTCACACTACATTTATATTTTGTATTATCTGATCTCTTACAAAATAGATAAAAATCAATTTTAATTTATATATTTTAAATATGATTAAACTTATACATTGCTAGTTCTTTATTTCTAGTATTAGGGACACAATTTTTTTAATCGATCGTTATTTATGAAATAAATAAGTAAGAAAAGTAAAGAAAATTGATTATTTTTATAACACACATATACGAAATATTCTTTGAATGTAATGAAATATCTCTTTCGGAGTCTTTCTGAAAAATATGTGTTATTTATAAGAAAACTATCATTGCGATGCAATCTCATGATCATCTTCAATAGTCGTGCAAAAATCAAGTTAATAATTCATGTTCGCGAGATAACGAACCGGTATTCTTTGGAAATAAAACAACCAGGTATTAGGAAGTGGATTGAATGACATTTCGAAAAATATTGTTAGTCATTCAAAAACCGGTTTTAAGCCACACGAAAATGACTATAAAATTGCAATTTTTACTTTGAAATCTCGAGAAACGATGCAAAATTAAATACATACACACCCTTGAAATTATTCGCTGACCCAAAAACATTGACGCTAAGTTATCATTAGTTGGTATCTATTATAATCTAAACCAGTGGTTCTTAACGGGGGCAGTACCGCCCACTTGGGAGGCGTTTATAAGTATGGGGGGGGGGGTGTTTTTAATTATTCAAAATTTGGGGGGCGCTGTAGGATTGCGAGGGAGCGATTGAGGATTTCAAATTCGTCGGTGAGCTAAAAAAAAACGAGTTTCGGAGATATTTTGGGTAAAAAGTATACGGAATTGAGGATTTCAAATTCCTCGGTGAGGGGGGGAGGGGGCGTTAGATAATTTTGAATAATTCATTCCTGCAAAAGGGGGCGATTCTTTCAAAACGGTTAAGAAACATTAATCTAAACAGATTGCTCATTTTGAGCACGGTTATCAAATCCTCAAGACTTATTTAGCCGATTAGTAAACGTTGTTGTAATAACCCTTCACGGGTTTGAATCTCCAAATGAAGACTGACATGCATCAAAAATAACTATCGTTAATATCAACCCTGGCGAGTTTCGTTCTAACGTAATTTGATAAAGTTTTTAATATATTATTTTCATTTTGTCATTTACTTGATTTGAACGTTGACACATTGAGAAATAATCACAATTACAAAAAGTTGTTTTGTATTATTTGACAGTTATCATCAATTTATACATAATTATAAAAACCATGCAGGGTAATTTAAATTCATTTTCGTATGAAAATAAACTGGGAATGTTTTTGACGTACGGCGTTTATTATGTTACTATTATTGTATAATTTATTAATAAAGTATTTTTTTTGAATTTACTGTTAAGTGCAAGATTTTCTGCGTTTATTTTTCAATCGATTTTTGTGTCCTAAGAGAGGAGTGCGTGTGACTTTTTTTCCAAAACGAGAGATAAGCTGACTATTTTCTTTCAGTACTTTATTCGTCCACGTTCAATCTTTTTCAAACGATAAGTTAACTAACTAAACAGTTATCTTGATAAACGTATTTTTTGTAGCTCATGTGGTTCTAGTATCAAATTGTGATGGTGAAATATCTGAAAATATGAATTATTTGTAACAAGAAATATTAACCTAACATTTTTAATGCACCTGATCTCGAAAAGAGTTCGAACAGTTGAATTCAACGTTATCACGGCAAACATAGTATTTTGTTTTGATCCATACATCTTTATTAAGTTGGCAGACGGTAAAATGTAGTACTAATCGCAAATAATTTTAAAATGTCATAATAGACCTGTCCGAATAAGCTTCTTCAAATTTCTATACGGTATTTTGTCAAAATAAGATTAAGCGTTTTATTAATTGTCATTTTTAATTGGATTAATTACATGTTAAATACAATAGCAAAGTTCTACTCGACCAAATCATGCTTACCCATTTCGCTAATTTGAGGGTATGTGGCCTCGATCATGTCGTTACAGTTGTCACATTTGACAAATCAGTCGAGGGTATTTAAAAGGCATTTGAAAGTTACGACAGAAACTTGTATAACACTGTCTTAAAAATTACTGCAAATAAAGTCATGATTTATGAATGCACCTGTGTAGACTCACAGCAAACACCATTAATGATGATAACATATTCTGATACCTGGTGGTAGAAAGTACTCATGCAATCAAAATGAATAATGGTAACACAATGCAGAGAGTATACATGGTGGCTTAAACCAAGCGCCGTGTATTTTAAGATGTTATTGTTAAGTTTAGTGTGGCACCTCATAAAAGCTCGCGGTAATTAAGCTTGTATAAAGTTATAGGGTTTCGGAAACTTGCTCGCGGCGAATAGAATGGGTATAATAGTTTGATGTCATCGATTCGGAGGTAATAAAAATGTCACTGTAGTAAAAAATAATTTCCTTTTGATAACTTCGGTGTATTTAGTATTGTTAATGAAATTTTATTTTGCATTGGGAATTATTAGCTATATTCACTGTGATAACTCTGTTAAAGTTTTTGCTACCCTATTTTAAAGCCTAAAATTGTTTGTTTGGAGAACAATTAATGAAGATAAAATATAGTGTAAAGATTTTATATTTGAACTGTTCAACGAAGGCTGATTATGATAACAAAGCGTTAAATAAATGAACTGCTGAAAACTAAGACCACTTTTTCAACGTTTTCATAAAAAATCGTGATTTGAAGCCTCTTTGTCTGTAATGATTTGTGTTATAATTTATTTGAACGTTTTAATATAATCAAATACAACTATTTTGATGAGAAGAAATTATTTATAATGACTATGTTTATGTTTATTAACCTTTGGCTGCCGTGGAAAAAAGTACGTTTGTACCTAGCACACCGGCTATAATTTACAATTATTAATTTAATTAGCTATTGACGAATAACTCATCTCTGGGACGTTTAGCACGAGATATCTCGTCTGAGGCAGTCATCTAGTTAAAAATTTGTATGTGATTCGTTTTCGTCATTTTTAAAGCCTTTTTGCATCCGCAAGACTAATACAAACTCTAGTGTCATTTTTCATTTTGACAGTGCATAAGTTATTTTTTGCAGGGAGGTCAACACAAAGGATTAAAAACAAACGACTAAGTGCTACCATATCAAAAAAATAAGTAAACCGAAACAGGCAATGTGATGTAGTTATTAATTTCAAAACTGCCAAAATGTAACATAGATCATTATTGTTGTGGAGGGTTCACTTAGTGAAATATGTATGTAGTTCTTTCAAAAATAACTATTGATTAAATGAAGATTTGTTTGAATATTATTAGTGCAAAGCATATATGTCGGGTTCATGGCACAGTGTTCAACGTCGTAGATTACCATGCCGGACCTCACGGGTTCGAATATCGATCTATCGATTTTCTGTTCGAAATCATAAATTTTTGTGATGTATTAAAATCCCCTCCTCCACCATTCCAATTCTAAAATAAGAGAGTGTAACAGGAGTGATTAACCAACCACTAGTCCTGTTCTAGCCCAATATTTAATATCTCTAATTTATTCGAAAAAAAGAGTCGTTGAGCAACAAGCAGTTCGCCTAGAAAAAAAAGCTTCTTTTGACATACCTCCGTTGGGAGCGGATAAGGATTAAAACAAAATAGCATGATAATACAATCTGAATAATCTTCGAGTTTTATAATATGACGAGGACCGGTTATGTAACATCATTATCAATTAAAAAAACATGATAAAATCTTGGAAATGTTGATACAAAATTGCATATAATTGTTTATACCATTGTGATAAAATTATAATAAAAATTGAATAATAAATTGAATTTATTTTGAATTTTAAATTGTTTACACAGATATAAGGAATTCACTTTTATTACCAGATGGCATGGCACGTTTACGAAATCTTAAAATTTTCCCCAAATGATTTTTTTTTCTAAATCAAGTCATCTTAATTTAATGCTTCAATAAATTTCACACAGATCTGTGGGAAGGAAAAAAATAAATAAAATAAAAAAAACGTCAGGCGCGGCAATTTAATCATCCGCACGTTCTCAACATTACCATTTGTATAACCTTCTTTCATCCAGAGGTCACTTAGACACGGCAGCCGAGCAGAATAGAGCAAAAAAGCTTTTATACAACAGAATTAATTTAATATTAATTATATTGACATATGCTTGGTACAGTTTTATTATATAAACTTATTATAATTTATTTTATTACTAAAGATACTGTAAATTTTGCCGTGGATGTATTCAATTGGTTCCTCAAAAATCCGAATTGACGAATCAAATATGTATATGTATGTATAATATTTATGCAATATATTTTTTTTTTTCTACCAATATTTGTTATAAAAAGTATTAATTTAAAACAGGAGACATAATTAAACAATGTTTTTACATGAGCCCATTAGAGGTGAAGTGAGCCAAGTTGTATTTTATAAAAAAAAATGGTGCGTTATAATATTCTACACGTCTTAAAACAGGGTTTCTCAAACTTATTCTGGGATGGAACAGTTTGCAAGTCCGGAAAATTCAACGGAACACAGCTTTTTTTAGGTCGGGTAATTCTTAATAGTAAAAATATTAGTTATTAAACCACTTATTATGTATTGATTAATTATCTTCAAAACATATTACATAAAAATGTGAGTAAACAAAGTTCAAAGTGATTAAAAATCTCCGCCTGTACCTAGATATTTGACGTTTTTAACATCACTGGAGATTTACTATCACTCGATTTTTGATACGAAGTAGAAAATGTTTAAATCGGTTGCAGCGTATGTTACCATTTCAAATTTTCGCGAAACACCTGTTTAGGTTCCACGGAACATGGTTTGAGAAACCCTGCCTTAAAGTATCGTTAAAGTGAAGTAACCTCAGTTTATACACGTTGCAATAGTGTTATCTCCGTAAAATAAAAAATATTCAATACCAAAACACCAAATAAAGACGTGATTGTACTTTATAGTCTAAGAAAAAAGTTTACCATTTTACTGGTAGTTGGCTCATTTCATCTCTAGAGGGCCAACATTATTTACAACAGGAAACTATGCTGTAATAATAATCAAACTATGTTTTACATTATCTACTACAGGAAACTGTGCTGCGATGATATCAGTGTAAATTAATATTTTGAAAAAAATATTTATTGTATATCTTGTCTCGTCAAAATAAGCCATTTTTAGATTTGTATAATACCTTATTGGGCGACTGGAATTTTCCGAAAATTAATTATGCAATACAAAACCTTCACCACATTTTAGTACTAAGGTCAATGTCGTATTTTTTAAAAATTTATAGCGATATTGTTTTAATCGCTTTTAAACATCTATACGCGCATGTCTGCATAATTATTTTTTTAAACTCATTTTCGCATCAAGTTTATTGTAATTATTTGTTTCCTAGTGCTAAAAAATCAATTATAATATATTCAACGACTGCGTAAAATATCTAAATGTTGGTTTATGGTATAAAACACTATTAAAATTAGTTGTTTTAAATACAGAGTAGTTAACGCTGCTGGACTTCTTTCTTGCCAGTTGGGAGGTCAAGACAATGACAATATTCATTTGAATTTTAAATCGATGTTTTGTGTCCAAAGGAACGTATGTTTGTAATATTTTCATAGATACCAAAAATGCTACGTCGAAAAAAAATATTTACCAGTCTTTTCCCTACTTCATTATTCTTTATAAATTTAACTATCTATGAAGAGAGCGGTTGACGTTACAACCAACATTCCCTCTAAGCTGCGTGCGCGCGAGGCCGCTCAGCAGTTGGGAAGCCCCCAAGCACTCATTCCGGGTTGGCGCGCACTAAAAGACAGTAAGTCATTCAATTAATATTTGATCGGTCCGCGCAGCATTTGAAATTTCCACGCAGCTAACCTCTTCTCTTATAAGAAGCATTGGTTACAGCCATTTCTTTTAAAATTATCAATTATAAGTATGTTTGTAGCGCTTAGAAACAAAACTCACGTTTAGCATTTTTGACATTTTTGAGTAAAATTAGTATATTGCCGATATTACCGTCTGCGTGGTCGAGTGGTCAACGTCGTTGGCTTCAGTTACAGAGGTCACGGGCTCGAATCCCAGTACGGACAGTTTTATAAATTGATTTATGAATTTCTGTTCGAAGCATGGATGTATATTATATCTTGAATTCCCCCCTCCCACCCATCCTATCCTATGAACGGGGCGTATCGAGAGCTATTAGCTAACCATTAGTCCTGTCCTAGCCCTATCCTTCTATTCCTACTCTCTTTGGCACAAGAGAGGTTGAGCAACTGAGTAACGAGCAGTTCTCGTAGAAACACTTCTGTTGGGATAAACTTCATTAGGAATCCATATGCCCCACATTGGGAGCGGACATGGTAAAAAAAAAAGCCAAATATTTTTCATTTAAAAAATGGCTTACTTTTCACTAGGCATTAATATTTATAGGATTCATTATTACTTTTTTTTAAAGTAAAACAAATATTGCGTATATATTATGTACGTATGTATGACTTGTTGCGATTTTCAACTACCTCGATTTTGGTCAAATGTGAGTTATGATTCTAAAAGCTACTCATTTGATTCACATTTCTAGCGGATTAACATATATGTTAAGAAAATAATCATTAACATTGATTACGGCCTCTGTTGGAAGTATATAAAAAGATAATAATAAAACAAGCATACACGTTACTCTGTTGGGGAGAATTTTGATCGTTTAAAATAAAATTAGTTGTAAATATTCACTACCAACGCAGAAGTGTTATTTTTTCACAGTAAAAATTGTCGAATATAAAATATAATGATTTCTGAAGAAAGTTTCACAACCCCTGGTGGGCAGTTTATTCAAATTAGACTTGAGAAGTTGGCAAAGTATATCATTTTTTTTTATTGTTTATTTTATGCGTTTGGACGTAAGACCATCGTAAAAATAATACCAATTCTAAAATTATTCAATCTCTCACAAAAATGGCGTCGATTCAAATTAATTAGACGAGATACATTGCAGTAATTATTGATAAATACTAATATTATATTTTCAAACATAATTTAAATAACAATAAAACTTCTTCAAAATGTCATTACGGATGATTACTTAATTATAATGAATAATTACGAATTAAGTAAATTAGTCTTAATTGAATGTATAGCTTATTTCCTAGAAAAAATTCCACAGTTATTACATAAATCTTCAATAATATGCAATGATTAAGAAAGTTGGATGATGTCTTTGCTTTTGGGGTTTCGTCCTATTTAGTTGCAATGGTGCTGGTTTTAATCCCGAAATGGAATCTTAAATGATTTAAAAAATACATGTTTTGTAAACGACTCGTTCAATATTAGTAATTTCATTATAACCTTCAAGTCTTACTTACCATCTCCAAAGAGAAGAGAGCATCTAACTTACAGTCAGTTTTATTGCGATGCACAATTAAAAGCCTACATGCTTTATGCTGTGACTGGACACGATTTACACATTGTATTCAAGTGCTAGACTATTATTTTTATATAAAAACTTATGTAATTCCGATTAAGATTAGTTTAGACAAAATTTGATATTTAATTAATAAATAACGAAGAGGTTTCACAATCTCTGTAGGATTTATTCAATCGATATTGAATACTTTATTAATTAAAAAAAGTATAATAATAAAAATATTATACCGAATTTCGGCCAAGTTCACTCAAATGTTTTCTACATTTAACGTTTTGTTCTTTTTCGACTACTTACGGTAAACAGTAAATCACAGAAAATTTGAAATAAAAAAATGGTAATTTTTATTTTTAAATCCGGTATTTCGGTATCGAAAAAAACGTCCAAAATCCTGGTTTTGGTAATACCGGTCTTGTAATCATCACTTGTAATAGTTTATTTATCGCAACATAGTTTATTTATTTTTATACGAACGTTTATTAATTGATGATAAATATATAAAAAAATGTTGTCCGCATAAAAATTAAAACTATTATTCAATGCATATAAAATGAATCATCTATTACTTCAAGAACATATTGAATAGTCTGTATTCAGAGCACACATTTTTCAAATTTATTGTCGCTATACATTCTTATATAAATACAAACAGGTTTTAAAGTTTTATTTCGTCTGAAACTAAGTAAAAGTTTTATGTTAAAGAATGTGCAAATGACGTATGAGATGTAAATATTATATTTAAATGAAGCTGAACATAATTATTATGATGTTAGATGGAACTAAGGTCACCCCCGCTTAAAACTACAAGATTAATATCAGCTAAAATGCATTCCATTAAAAATGATTCACTTTGCCGTCACAAGTAATTTTGTAATAATGTTATGTGATCTAATGATTTCCTGTAATTGGGCTTATTGATGACGTACGTTCAATTTGCCAATGATTTAAATATTTTCATATGACATATGCATATTAAGAACAGATTTTATTTATATTGCAATGCTTCTTACATATTATATACAAATAGAATGTTTCCGTTCCCAATATAGAGAATATCGTACTCTATGGTCTAGCCTAGATAGTAGGACCTTTACTATGGAGATTTACCTAGATCAAGCGGGGTTGAATTTAAGTTTAGATTTTTTCAATTTAAGATTGAAATCTAAGATAAATGAAGTCAAAAATCAAAATGGCGCTTTGACATTTTTTTAGAAACTTTCTAATTGCTTAAAATCAGTCGCATACTCTTTCTTTCTAGAGAAGGTTAGGTGTAAGACCGTAGTAGAAAAGGGCTCGTAGTTCGCCAATCGTTTTCTGTATTGTAATATAAGATAGTACACGTTTGAATAAGAAGTGTATGGAAGTCCACCGCATTTTTTTCGCAATATGAAATTTGATTTATATTATATTACACTGTAAAACATTATTATTTAAATTATACATAATTTTGAAGTAATTGATTTAATTGTCAATATTCATAATACTGAAACAGCTATCGAGTATAAAGCATAAGTGTACCTAAATTTTATTAATTTATTGATTTTTTTAAGCTGATTAGTTATTAATATTCAAATTCTAGACGCAAAAAAAGACGTCTTGATGTATTTAAATTGTATTTCATTTTGTTTGAATTGAAAGATCAAAAAATACTTTAGCAATCAGCATTACCAAACATAGATGTTAAATTTAGAATGCTTACTCGTTTAATTAAAGGTTGTAAAATATATGGTTTATTTGTTCCAACGATGTACACACACAGACACTCTCACTGTCAGCGCACGGGTAGAGAGTGTGTGTGTGTTTGTACGAGCTTAAGCGTTGAGTAAAACTCACAATTTTGTGAATATTTAACGTGCTACAAAACGCACACATATTTCCCGCACATCAAGCGTATTGAGCAAATTGTGGCAGTTGAATAATTTATATAATACATTTCCGTCGAGAATTATTAGTTAGCACCATTGACGTGAGAGTATTCACGTATATCCCCAAAGCAAACATGTTGTTTTCAATTCGGCAACGCCGTACTCTCTATTTCATTATTTCATGACATAATGAAGATGGCGAAATCTTCGTGCTCAAATATAATCAGAACCACAAAGGTTGCTAATTTATTTGAAAAAGGAAACCCACACTGCAAATGTAGAGTTGTCGAAAAATTATCGCAATCCACACTCACTCATTTCACTTGCGTAATAAAAACTGCAAATAGACACAAACTTGTTGTAGTAATATCATTATTAATTACAAAGTTTCAACCAAGATATTAAATTTTACGCTAGTTACCTGGTTTCAAATCAAATGGACCACATTTGAATTATAAAATGTATGTTCATTTATTTAAATAATTTAAAAGTTCTCTACACATAATATTTCAACTATTTACTATTGTCTATTACAAAGTTTTGTTCGATGATTTAAAATTTTACACTGGTAACCCTGTTTCAAATCGAATAGAACACATTTGAATTATATAATCGATGTTCGTTTGTTTTAATAATTTGACAGTTCTATGCACACAATACTTAAATTATTTACTATTTTGATGTGTATGAAAGAGGGTATTTTTCTTTTACATACATGCATCGAATTGTTTATTTGTGTGATTGCGTATTGGTCAAAAGATGACTTTGGCTGTTTTCTAATGTCAGAATCTTTTTAATTTGAAAATGAGGCCAACTTCATTAGGAAAATCAAAAATGGATATGGAATAAAATATTCCATATAACTTGAATTACTTGTTCAATTTATTGTAAGGGTTATTTATACAAAATGAAGTATGACTATTTGTGATGAGCGAAGACCGGCCGTAATCATTACATCTCAAGTTAACTGTCAATTCTTGGTGGAAAAGTATGATATTAAAAACAAAACCCTTTTGTACTTATTCTAGATTATTATTAATAGGAGGTTGAAGTTGAATTTTTTTTGAATACATTTCACTCCTACCAAAACTCCATTTTTATGATATTTTATTTATAAACAAGAATATTCAATTATTCATACAGAGAATAAAATATATAATAATCGGGCCCAGTAGTCAGATAACTAAAAACTGTAATGCCTTTAAACTACTAAATAATTAAAAAATGTATGGTATTTATCTGAGTCATTACACGAATATTTATTAATACCCTGCAAGTGAACACGACTTTAATAATATTTGATTTATGGTGACCGTTCGAAAATTGTTTTTTCCTTTTGTCTCAAAACAGGTTATTTGTAGTTTTCTGCCTTTTGAACTGGATGATTGATATCTATATCCAATGGTTAATACACCCCTGGTTAATACACACCCAACAGTACTTGTCCTTAACATAATTTTAAGTTAAAAAATAGTACAAATTTTTCTAATTTTTTTCACTAGAATATGACAATTATATCCATGTCCGCATTTTTTTTAAACAAGAATTGCAGTTGCTCAACTTCTTTTTTTCGAAGTGAGTAGGAACATAAATGATAGTACTAAGACATGACTAATTTGGCGGAGGACATTAGAAACATTAAATACTGTTTGGGCAGGGACTCTATCTAACTCAGTGTTTCTTAACCATTCGATAGAATCGCCCCCTTTAGCAGAAATAAATTATCTACCGTCCCCCAAAATGCCATTTATTGCCATGTAAGTCATATTAACATTTTAATAATAGCGCCTCCCAAATTCTGAAAAATTAAAAACGCCCCTTCAGACCTTTAAACGCCCACCAGGGGGGAGATACTGCCACCATTAAGATCCACTGATCTAACTCATGAGATCCGACACGGAAGCCAACGACGTTGACCACTGTGCCACAAATCCGGCAAACTAGTCTATTACATTTATTATTTTTGCGTATGTAATAGATAAACATACTATAACAAAACAATCATTTTAAATTAATGAACATTTTTCATAAAATCACAAGATTGAATCATTCTACTATTACGTTCTTCGGATAACTTGCAGGTTATGATGGAATCAACTCTTCCCTTTATCTGTATGGTAACAGTATGATGAGATTGTAAGTTTTATTTCAATATTTTTATTTTGATGATTTAAGAAGCTTGAAGGTGAAAATCAAAACGACTTGAGCTCATAGCAATATTATTATTTCTCAAGGACACGCGAGGTTAACAAGTCACGGCAATAAAACTATTACTTTAGCAAGAACAGCATCAATGACCCAACTAGACTTCCTGACGTAATGCATTCGTCTAATAGCTCCCCAAAGGACCAGTGTTCTGTTTAAATATCGTATCATTTTCGAACATGCTTAACACTAATAAAGAATTGCTTCAATTTCATGCACGATAAATGGAAAACACATAAATTTGAACAAAATTATCCCACATCAGTTTTGACGTTAAAATGTAGCGTTTTATCAAGGAAAAATGATATATTGTAGTTAAATATAAATGTCATATTAATAATTCTGATGAATTGATTACAAAATTAATAAAAATACATATGGTGAACATGATTTAAAAAATGACTTGATTCGATAAAAAAAGTATTAAATATTTTCCCCAACAGAAACGTATTTTGAAATGTGTGTATAATTATTTATCAATCATTTTATATATAATTGAAATGATGTAAAGATTAGTGGAGTTTATGTTAACAAAATATACTAGTAAATCATTACTTCATACAATTAATATTGAGGATAAAACTCTCGTTTTATTTGACACCAATCGAATATTTTTATTACTATTTTCCAATAAAAAATCACTAAAATGTGAAATATAGATTCTATATTACATATTTAAGTATCTATATATAAAAAGATAATTCAGTTTTAAGATTTTAAGATTGGAATAAAATATAAATTGAATGGTTGTTTTTTGGTTATGTTGTACTTATTTAAATCTGCACGTACATAGTCAACGCATGATTTTAGTTGATTACCACTGTATTGAGATAATTTAACGATTATAAACGATGAAAATTTGAAGTAAATAATCCACTTGTCAATTTCAAACACATAACCCGGAAAATCTTCCAGTGTTTCCGTACACAAACAACTTCAGAAAAATCCCACCAGGAGTGCGGCAATGTTGCCATTATGAAAAAAGCAATAAAAAGTCTCACTGCCTAAAGCCAAACGACCAGATGCCATTATATAAAATAAAAAAATAAAGCGAAATCAAGCAGTCCGGATGATTTCAAATTGAAACATAACACATGAGAATTAATTATTATTGTGATGTGAAAATGTAGACAAACCTGATTTGGATATGGAGGCTGGAAGAGTAACCGCCGAAACAAACGAGAGTAAACTTAACACAACTATTACACCTGTAGACGCTTTCATTTTCGTTTTGATTATTAAATAATATTTCAACAGATAAGTGTTATTTGACTAAGACAGTTTGATATAAAAACTGTGTATTTTTGTTTAACATGTAGACGTTTTAAGTATGTCAAAAAACCTCTTCAATATTTTATTCGAAAATTATTTAAATTCGATAAATATCATCTGCGTAAATGCAAATGTGCATATTGCGTTATTTCGGAATATGATTTAACTATTGACATTGAATTATCAAATGTTTCTCGTATCGAAATAGACCCGACCGCATGCGCAAAACGCGAACAGCCAACTGAAGCTTCGAATTTTGAAACGTTCCGCACGGGAGGCACATTCGCGCGCGATCTTTGAATCGCGAAAACTATTTACCGGACAATTAATGCGATCCTTAATGGCCTTCCAGCAGCTGTTTAGTTATTTATTCAAAGTAAATGGACATCGCAAACGACCGAAGCCTCTGGGCGCGTGTACGTAACTAAGTTTTGGTCATTTTCAACATGGCGGCGAGTGTTTTACCTGACGCGAGAACTTTTGTAACCGACTCGAGAGAATGTGCTGCTCGGTAAGTGCAATCGAATGAAACACAACGCCGATAAAGTGGGAAATCTTTATAGGTATGCCGGTGGTTAGCGCATATACGTATAGGTTATTTAGCTGTCCTCCTTGAGAGACCTTGCGGTTTGTTTTTTTACCATGCATCTACGAGAGGATGATCGTGAAGCGCGAAAGAGAGTTTCGAATTTCAAATTTCGTAAGTGTCATTTATTTGACGTTTTCACAATGTCTCACCTTTGCAGGCATTTTATTATCGATATTATGTGAGGTGACGTAAAACAAATGAAGGTCGGGCGATTCAAGAATGGGCTCAGGCGTGACATTGTCTATATAATATTATTTTATAATAATATTTGCATATCGAATTGACAATAGATTGTCTGTGATAGAATAATAGTTTACATTCTTACACCTTCTATCTAGCAGTAAGCTGTGTTAGGTTTTCGAAGATAGTCCGGTTTGTTGAATTTTACATAAAACTGCAAGCTTCCCTAAGGATAGCTTATTATTATAAAATCTGTCAGATTTCATGCAATAATTCTAAAGTATTGACTTTTTAATGTCCCTGTATACGAGACATAAAATATTCATGTCTCGGGAAATTCTCGGGTTGCTAGACAAGAGTTTTATAGTATTTCTTTCTACGCAGAAATATTCGTATGTATAAAGAAACAGCAGTAGCATTATTAAAACAATGCTGTACGTAAAAATAGCATGGATCTTATATTATTTTTTTGGTTTGAAATAATGTCTTGAATTAAAACTAACAAAGAGCATAAGCATTCTTTTTTCATAATATTATGTGTGTAAAAACAAATATATTTTACTAAAACTTTTAAATATAATGAATGGTAACTCTCAGGGATGGGCTGGAGAGGGGTCGGAGGGGCTCGCGCGAGCCCCTTGTTAAATTTTAGCGCTGCCAGCGAGCCCCTTGTTAAGATAAAAAAAAACATTTGTCTTAGATCAAATCAGCGCCTAACTACAATTTCTGTAGATGGTTAAATTTTATTATGAAACAAGACTTAGTAGCCCCTTTCTTTTTTTCCTTCAGCGTGGGCTGTCGTGCCGGACCTCATGGGTTTATGTTAATCACTAGTCCTGTCTTAGCCTTATCATTCTATCCCTACTAGTCTCTTTGGAAAATAATGGTTGAGCGACTAATTAGCAAACAGTTCTCGTAGAAAAAAGACCTTTGTTGAGATACCTTCATTAGGAAGCCATATGCTCCACATTGGGGGCGAAAATGGATACAAATAAATTGATAAGATTTACCGAGCCCCTTGTTAAGATATTGGCAGCCCATCGCTGGTAACTCTCTTAAATTATCTATCGACTGAAAACTATGTATAATCTAAAAAATATCTTTTAATCTAGATTAGTTTTGTACGACGGTTTCATTGGGTTTATTGATTTTCTAATAGTATTTCTTTTTTTAATTAACTTTGAATTTTTATCCATTATAGTCTAAAAAATACCGTTATAAATAATTATCAAAGCAAGTTATGACAAGTAACTTCAAATAAATAAAATGCTTTTGATATTTTCGTTCAGAAGTTGTTAATCGATATCTAAAAGCAAGATTTTGATATGAAAACGTCTCTCATCACAGTTCAGTGCTATCGAAGAAATGGTGTATCTATTTTCACGTTATCATATACGTTAAGTATAGATTCATTATTGCTTACGTCATAAATAATACAGCTTATGGCAAAATTGATATTCGAAGCCATCAAACATACGCTATGACTTCAACGTTCATGCTAGTATTACATCATAAAGGATGCAATCAAGCAAAATTGTGAAAAAGCTATTTGCTTCGTTACGGAAAAGTGCAATTATATTAACGGCAAAAAGTATATTTCGAGCAGTCAAACAAACACTATAATTTGAACTTTATGATAATATTACACCATTAAAAGAAACAGTAAACAACAAATTGTAAAAAAAAGGTATCTGTTGCATTCATTAAAATATCCGATTTGCCGTTGGCTGTTTTGTTTATTACGACGGCGGAATATTTACCGTGTGTATTTTTTTTCTGTGGACTAATACTTTGAACACAATAACCTTATTCAATATGAGAGTTTTAAAAATACATTTACACATTTCCGTTACAAATGAGTTAAGGATATAGTCATTCATTGTATGTTGGATGCTATCCCAGTGGTAACATCTGCATAATATTATACCAATCAGATGACTCCAGAGTCCGGGTTAAGGAAAATAACAAAGTATGGTCGTATACATTTATTGCACTTGCAATTTAATATTCGAAATCATAATAAGGCGTTTGCGATTTATACTTTATAGGAGTTGATCATGGAAGATTTTTAAATAGTTTGTCTAATCTAAACTATGTTTTAATTTATTCCGTAATGATGCAAAACGTCTATTTGCTAGTGTTACTTTTGATGTGATATGTGAAAGACAATACGAAAGATAGGTTATTTTTACTATTATCTGATAAGAGAATAGTAAAGTCTTCAAGCTTACGCCAAAATTACAAAAACATATTGGTAATAATTGAACGTTCGTTAATGATTCAAAGCTAATCATTCTCGTTAGGGGTTTAATTGTTTTTCCCACACAAATCCTTGCTGATTTTGCTGATTTTTGATGAACATTTGAGATAGTCTTTACTTAATTAGGTTACACGAGAAAAGAGGAAACCAAGACTTGGTATGTACCCACCTTAGTTAGAACTTTAGTTTGCATATAATTAGTTTAAGTATCAAAAAGTGATTACTTTGTGATTCAAAATGATAAACTTTAAGGGTCAACACAAGCATAGTCACGGCAATCGATCAGCGGTCTAGAGTTTACAGGAATACAAATATCTAATAGATGTAGCTTTTATGTCAATTCTTTGTTAATTTTTAATTTAAAAAATATATGTTTGTCAAATAAGACATATAATGTCGTTATAAGATTATAAATCAATCGAATATATCAGTGCTTCCCAACCCTTATCGTTCCACGGCCCCCTAAATCTAAAATAAATAATCCACGGCCCTCTTCAATTGTCTCCGGAACTCGTTTTTTTTAGCTCACCGACGAAATCGAAGTCCTCGATTTGCTATACTTTTTCCCCGGAATCCAAATTTCTCAATCACGCATTCCCGCGGCGGACCCTAAAGAAATTCCGCGCCCCCCAATATGGGAAGCACCGATTTGACAGACTTAAATATATAGATATTTGTACTTTCTACTGAATTTCGCGGCCCCCAGGTTGGGAAGCACTGGTATAAATAATCAATCTATGCAAATATTAGGCATGGGACTACAGCGCCATATGCGAAACACGAATGTCTTTAAGTGTATTGTTAGACCACTGCAATTTATTTAATCAGGCAAACCGTATCAAAGCTTTTCCATTGATTAAAAAAAATCATTACTTACTTTGAAATAATGAGACTGTTAAAAGATAGTCATTTTTCTAAAAGCTGACTATAGGCAATATAAATTGTGCTTTGCTGCAACTGAACGATACCAGCAAGTAGGCCTTCAGCAATGTCAAGATGGCTTGATATGACAATGAGAAAAGATTTAATTGAACCTTTTTATACTGTAAATAAATCATTAAGATGGTCGTCTGATAACCAGTTGGCGCAAAAGCTGGATACGAGTGAACAAACTACCTAATTGTCAAGAAGTGGCATTCAACTCGCACCAGCCTGTATCCTTGAAACAAAATCATTATTGTTTCATTTCTTGGCTGTTATTTATTGTAAACATTACGTGCTGAATTCTATTTGAACGTACAGGTGTGAATAAACTGAGAAATCAAAAATAAGCTAACTAAATATTAATACTTTCGATGGTTTCGGCGGTAACTTTGTGGAAGTTCATTTTAATATAAAATTTAAAATAACTTTGATTATTCCACGTATTGTGTAACTAACTGTGACACGTGTTTCGCATCTTTCAGAGGCATCTTCAGACTTACTATCGCAAATTTTGCCGAATGACGGCATCTGTATAAGTGGGCTTTCTGTAAATGGCAAATTCTAATCTGTTGCTATTATTTATCTTTATTGTAATGTCAAGAAAATTTAAGGTTTTTTGCTGTTCGATCTCTAGTGTGAATTTACTATTTGTATGCAATGAATTTATATGACGTAAAAAGGTATCCAACTGTCTATCTGTTCCTGTCCAAATGCAAAAGATATCGTCTACATCATGGTTTCTCAACGGTGGGCCATGTGGCCCCCAGGGGGCCACAGCGTGTTCTAAGGGGCCACAGAGATTTATTTTTGTTTTGGGGAGCCACAGCACAGCTTAGGGGGCCACGGGGATTAATAAAACGATACAGGGAAGAGCATAATGGCGGACGTCGCACAGCTATTTTTTGGCATTCTAGATTCGAAAATCTCGGAAGAGCTATAAAAAAGGTGAGTTTTTGAAGGGAAAACAAAACAATGGTATGGGGGGGCACAGACACTCAAAAGGGGCCACGCTATCAAAAAGGTTGAGAAACACTGGTCTACATAACGATACCAAGTTTTAACATTTTTAAGTAACGTGTGATTATTTTCAAAATAATCCATAAAAATATCCGCGAGCAAAGATTCAATCACCCCCCTCTTTGCTTCCCTTAAAAGGAAAAAAACCCAAACTCCATTTTGTAATTTTATAATTTAAAAATTTTAGAATCAATCTTGCTTCATTACTTAAGCAAAATTTGCGATAGTAAGTCTGAAGATGCCTCTGAAAGAGGCGAAACACGTGTCACAGTTAGTTACACAGTACGTGGAATAATCAAAGTTATTTTAAATTTCATATTAACTAACTATTAATATAAATACCAAGTGGCAGTGAGTGACATGTCAAAATTCAATCAATATTCATTTTTCTCAATCAATGTGCGTGTCTGCTCCATTATAGATATTCAATCAAATCAAGACAAATATAATACAATCTTCTTGCTTCCTCTCAGGTTATCTAAACGTCTTGTAGGTCCACCGAGTATATCCGATGGATGGATCAGTGGCCTTCCACGACGGTGGGATCCATCCGGTTGGTAAAAGAGACAAACAGAGCTCGGGCTTTCTTGAAGCTTTCAGACTTTCAGCTTTCGACGTGATAAAATGCTGTTTAGTCATTTCTCTTAAATCCGTGATCCTGGCAATGTCAGACCACTGCACTCCTAGTGCTTGGCGCAGGCATCTATTTTAAAGGCACAGCTTACGGTTATTTTGTACTTGTATAAGGTGCCATGACTGGCAACCGTAAAAAAGAGTCCAATGTAATAAAATAATACGAATAAATGATTTTTTATTTGGCCTCAAATCCCAAAACGAACAGCATTTTTTACATGAATTTATCGGTGTTTGTGATGTCTAAAAATTCCCTCTTTACCCTTCCGATCCTTTGATTACTATGCGTAGCGAGAGCGAATAGGTAGCCACTAGTCCTGTCCTAGCCTTATCCTTCTATCCTTACTACTCTATTTAAAAAGAGAAGTTGAGTGACTGAGTAACAAACAGTTCTAGTAGAAAAACCTATATTGAGATACTTTCATTAAGATACTATATGCTTCAAATTAGGAGAGAAAATGGATTAAAAAAAATGATTTTAGTACCTACCAGTGTTTCTTTGTATAACTTATAAACTGTAGATTCCTACAATACCACTACATTATAAACCATAAATGCCTTTGTCGTCATTGTATAATCATCAAATTAAAACGCAAGTTTGTTTTTATTTATTTTATGGAAGTTTATTCAATTATTAACTTAACCACTTGAATACCAAGCGGACACGGGTGTCCGGAACATATGCAAGCGAACACGGATGTCTAAGACATTTAAAAAATCAAATACTTGGTATTCAAATAAAATATAAGCAATATTTTGATGAATATGTGTAGTTCCATCTATACTGAGTCAATATAGGTTTTTAAAATATCGAATTCGAGTGTATATTAGACAAAATTATTTTTCTCAGAAACACGCAGTGTCTCTGGGACATATTAATGATTTATTTGCGTGGCATTCAAACGGTTAAGATAGCCTGTATCTCATTCTTCTGTATAAATACATAATTGATGCTATAAAAATTGTAAATGATTTTCTAAAATAAGCGTTCACGATGGATAATGCGTTCTCATTTGAATGTCATTCAACTTCATTTTTTCTCAATAAAAAACCTAACGATCATAATATTGAATTGAGTCTTGTAAAAAATCAAAATCGATTACAGTGTTAAGCTCTCGGCGCAAATTGTTGGTTAGGCCATTTTAAAAACACCGCGAGACTAAAGCTGCAAAGCATTTGTGAGAATAAATACAATTTTGGATTATCATCTTGTATGAATTTTCGTAAACAGATTTTTTTTCTGTACTCACGAATAATTAATAAACATAGTTGACGATGTTATACGTATAAAAAACTTATAGATACGTTTAATGTTATATAAAAGTCAGCGGTGAGCTGCCAATACGTTAACAAGGGGATCGCTTAATCTCAAAGCAATTTTCGATGCTCTGGGGAAAGAGTGATTTTTTTATCATTCAGTTAACGTATTGGTAGCCCACCACTGGCTTAGATTAAGTCGAATGGTTGTACCTAGAAGTTTACACATATTTATTATTAGTATTGTAGTTTTCTGTGAATCGATTAGATCAGTGCTTCGTAACCGGTGTGCCGTGAGCCGGATACAGGTGTGCCGTGGTCAAATACATAATGAAAAAATAATTTTGAGCCAGAACCTTGGGTTGTACTGTCAAATATCGAGCCGAATATAGAATCTTTGTGTTCATTGAAACATGCGCAGGTATCTCATTAATTAATTATTTTATAATAGTTATTAAGATCGCATAAGACAATATAGTAAATATTCTATTACTTATCCCACCTTTCACGGAAACCTAACATGCTTGCTGCTTAATGTATGTCAAGAACTAGTTATATTTGTATATTTTTCATTTATTTACAGATTTGGAACTTTTGGTTTTATTGTCGAGTATGGTGCTGAGAAAAGAATATCTCGACATAGCAATCTCTCTGGTGCTGTGATGCTCGGTGTACCCACTGGTGTTATGTTAAAAATTAAGTAAGTATCGGTAAAAAAATATTATATTAAAAAAATATTATATTATAACAGTTTTATGTATGTATAATTTTCAAATAAAAGCGAAAATTTAATGTAAAATTTGTGTATCAATTTAATACCTATATATTTTTGCTTTTGGTGTGCCGCGGAATTCTAGGAAGAATTTTGGTGTGTCGTAGGTGAGAAAAGGTTGCGAAGCACTGGTTTAGATCTCAGGGTTGTAAATGGCAGGGGTGAAAAAATAATACCAATAATATATATCGATTGAAATAATGATATATGCTCAAAGTCAAAGCTCAAGAATAACTGAAATGTTTTATTTATTTATTTATTTGTCTGTAAAGTCAAGCATGGAGCATAAACACACACTCTGTCTCTGTTCGTGGATTGCGCAACGTATAGTATAACAAAATTAATAATAACAGCATACAAAGTAAGTCAGCTGGTCTCAGAGTCAAAAAAAATATGCAATATAAGCCATACATATTGTGATAAAAATTGTAATAAGATTATTCATGAAAATTTGCTATGTTGATTCTAAATGTTGATTAAAATTTAATACAATCTAAGCCGACCACCATAGTGAAGTGACAAAACGTCTGGTCCCGTACATAAAATTACAATATAATAAGAGATCAAGACATTGTGATGGGGAAATTTCTTTCGCAAAGCTCTACCACACAATACAAACACAAGTGGCAGCCCGATGTTATCATGTGAAATAATTTATTTTTCAATTTGGAATTAATGGTGGCAATATCAAATCACTGCCAATTTTACCAGCTGAATTATTTATTATTGACTTTCCAATTCGTTTTAACATTATTTTTAAATTGAAATTTCAAAAGATTATACAAAGTTGCCACTGCGAAAAAAAACGGTGCATTATGATATTGTGTTCTTAGAATGAATATAATTTGCATTTTGGATTTATGGTATTGTTACAAAATATGTATTATCGCGAATTGTATCTCTTTATGGGTGGTATACTTTATTGGCTCTAACTTTCAGCGCAATAAAAGTGTAATAATTAATAAAGTTTAGTAATAAAAAAATGTATCTAGAACTGATCACTTTGATATGATAGTAAGTATTGTAAATTTAATTGAAAATATTATATTACAACTCAAAAATCTTATCTGATATTTCTTTACTCATTTTGGTTGAATTTTCATGTTGGTTTCTCAACGCCAGCCATTCTGTTTATGCAGCTAACCGCCTGACACAACGCTTTGGTCAGAAAAAGGAATCTACCATGATATTCACAGCCCTAGCAGAGCTGCGCGGGAAAGATTGATAGCGAGAAGAACACCAGTCGTTTCCTAGTCGTATCCTTCTATCCCTATTCTCTGTGAAAAAAAGAGATTTTGAGCAACTGAGTAACAAGCAGTTCTCGAAGAAACACTTCTGTTAAAATAAAATCCATTATGAGTTTATATACTCCACATTGAGACATGATAAAAAAGTGGTGTGCACGAGAAAAAAAAGAATATATTTAAAATTTTTAGTAAGATCAGCCACTTCTAAAATATGGTTGATGACAATTAAGTATCCTGTGTTATTATGCGAAAATTGAAAAATCACTTCTGATTTATTGATTAATAATTTAAAAATGAATGTGTACTGGAATTAAATTATTATAATGCAAATAAAGGGGTTCGTTTTCAAATTTTTGTATAAATCAAAATATATTAAATAATAGAAAAGATATACATCAATTTAGTACCAATTAGAGATTAAAACAGAAATAGATTTTCATGAAACCATTATTCAAAAAACCTTTGCTTTTTTATATATTAAAATATATTATACCTAATAGACGGCCAGGTCTTTAAAGACGAGTGATTTTTTTGTGATAACGAGTTGTAATACCTTACAATGCATTCAAGGGCTTAAGATCACGTGGTCTATCTACAAAAATATATTTTTAAGTTCACTTAACTATAATACACTGTGATTTACCTGGGCGCTTCTAACATCATAATTTCATTTTTAGATACATCCAACCGTATCTTGTAACCGATTGTATGTACGAGATACAGCTTTTTTTCTAATCACAATGATTACAGCATAGCTTAAACCGTGCTTATCTTAAAGCAGTGCTTCCCAACCTTTTTCGTTCCACGGCCCCCTAAATCTAAAAAAATAATCCGCGGCCCCCCTCAATTGTCTCCGTAACTCGTTTTTTTTTAGCTCACCGACGAATTGCTCACCGACGAATTCGAAATACTCGATTTGCTATACTTTGCCCCCGGAATCCAATTTCTCGATCCCGCATTCCCACGGCGGCCCCCTTAAGAAATTCCGCGGCCCCCAATATGGGAAGCACCGATTTGACAGACTTAAATATATAGATATTTGTACTTTCTACTGAATTTCGCAGCCCCCTCGAGGGGCCGCGGCCCACAGGTTGGAAAGCACTGGCTTAAAGCACGTATTTTTGTAGTGATCTTAAGCCGTCGCCTGAGATCTTGTAAAATTTAATATTTTATTTTTTACTACACTACATGATGTTTTCCATTACGAAATTGTTTTGATTGTTATTGAAATTTTCATTATTTATTAAAAAAAAAACTCATTGTCTCAGAATGATATGCAGGTTACATGGAATGACGATATTTAAATAAATGTGTATGCTAAACAACGATTTCTACAACTATCATTGTTTTATTTTTAAAATTATATTTTAAAATAATAAAAAAAATATATTGAGAAGTATTATTATTGTTCCTACGCGTTAACTGTATAGTAATTCAAAAAAGGTATAATTCGTAAATGAAAATTGACTCAAGCAATAATGGCTAACTTCTATATTAGAATTAATAATTCATTTGTATGACATATATACCGAAAAATAATTGATATAATTTGAAGAGCTTTGAATATTGTGATTTTTATTATCTGTAAATTTAAATTGAATACTCAGTATAAATAAATAAGTGACAAGAATAATTTTATTTTGTAATAGTTATGAATGCAAAACGAATTAAGTCGTAATCGTTACCATACTACTAGTTTTTGATGGCTTCTTATGTATGGAATCTAAATCAGTGTTACAGAACCTTTTTTATATAATACGACAAGATCTATTTGACAACTGAAAAGAAAACTTGAAATATTTTGACAAAATCTTCATATAAAATCAGTTATTAATAATGTAATATCAAACAAATTATGTACATTTTAATCATTCTTAGTACAATTGAAAATGTTAAAAAAAGTACATAGCTGAAATCGCTAAATCAACAGATATTTGTAGCACAGAGACCACACAAACGTACACTAAACATATAATATCTACGTGCAGGAAGGTAAATTTAAAAAATGACAAAATAATTGACCTTGGCAGGACTTCAATTCAATCGCGAGAGTAAACTAGTAATATCATAGGACAAGTGGCAGTATCACGTGTCAACATTTACTTAATACTCAGACGCACAGGTTTCCGGTAGCTTTGTGATGCATCGTGCGCAAGTGCAGTGTTATGATGTGAGCTTAAGACAGGCAGGTCAAACAATTCAAATATATTATATTGTTATTAGCCTCTTGAAATCTTGTTTTATGACACAAGTAAATTACAAGTTTTATATTAAAACACATTAAAAATACAAAATGATCCATTTTAATCAATTTCTTCCACTCCACTCGGTCCTCTGCCTTCTAGCATCAGTCACTGTCACACTTCCCAACACTGTTGACAGCTCGCAAGCTTGGTGACACACTATCTATATATGTATTTTTTTTATCATTTTCGCTTCAAATGTGAATCATATGAACTCCTAATGGAGTTTCTCTCAACATAATTTTTTATACAAAAACTGCTCGTTAATCAGTTGTTCAACTTCTCTTGTTTCAAAAAAAGTAAGGATAAGACAAGACTTTTGATTGACTGATTGCTCTTGCTTCACTCAAGGGTAGGAGAGAATTTTAAGACATCACATACATCCATGCTACGTTCCCTCTAATTTTTATATTGTGTGTGCAGACTTCTGTGAACTTCTGTGAGCAGTACATTTTCAGCAAAATAAAAACTGATCGCAAATATAAAAATTTGGTGAAAAAAACTTATTTTTACAATATTTCTGTGCGCGGCCTTGTGCGGGGACGGAAAAATTTGTGCAGTCACATTGTGAGAGGTGTGCACGCGCACACCTTGGCGGGAACATTGCATCCATGCCTTCGAACAAAAATCTATAAATCGATTAAAAAATCAATTTATAAAAACTGACCGTACTGGGATTCTAATCCATGACCACCATAATCGAAGCCAACGACGTTGACCCCTCAACAACGCACTCTATCCCCCTAAAGACTTTGACGTTTGCAGTCGTAAGTTGCTTGTGTAGTTTCTTTGAGTTGGCAGTTGGCGACGACTGCTCCGCAAGAAATCGAGAGTGAAGATTGAACAGCATCTGAAGCAGGTTCAGAAAACTTTCTCCGAGCGAGACTTGCGAGAGGTATTTGGTCGCAGCGCAACGATGTCGAGTCGAATCGTGTGTAATGGCGTGTTGTCTATGGCTCCCACTCATTCGTTTCCTTCGCACGTCACTCGGCATTGAGCGATCGGAATTTCTCGGCTTTCTTCGAATGGAAGTTTCTTTACCACAAAACATAATACACCAAGGTCACTCAGTGTGCTATTGTGTAATATTATTATTCCACGGAAACATCGCGATACAACAATCGTACGGCTTAATAGACAAGTACCTATAAATAGTTGAGCGGCTTTGATGTATTAAGTATTAGTGGTTGGAAAAGCTACAGTTTTTGCGGGAGTCACATGTATTTTACTATTTAAAAAACGATTATTTTATCTTTTCGTATGGATCAGTGTCTGCCAAACTTTTTTACTTCACGGCGCACTTGTGAATGGGATATGTTCCGCGGCAAACCAAAAGAAGACACGTTAAAAAAGGAATTGACATTAAAAAAAGAAAATGTGTCCCATCGATCACTATGTATTTATTTGAACATGTTGATGTTGAATTTATTTAAAACTGAAGAAAATTTAAATGATTATGCATTATTTAAAATAAATATTCTTGAGGCTTCTTCCTCTGCGGCACATCTGAGATTTCTTGCGGCACCAGTTTAGCAGACACTGGTAAACATGATAAAATTAGTTCGCTAGATTAAAATAAATAAACTATCATTTAAGTAAGAAATAATTTACTAAAAAAAAAATTGATCAAGTATCAATAATATCCGTAGTATAATTATTTTCAGCCCGAAACAACCCACCATCTCTTTTTTTAAATCAAGGAATAGTGAAATAAAAATGACAACTTTTTTGACGGTTGACGGTTTTCCTTGTAATATATGAGCTCTCTAGAGGTGAAGTGAGCCAACTAGTAAAATGGTAAAACCTTTTCTTGGACTTTTAAATACAATCAGGGATTTACTTGGTGCTTTGGTGGATTGCATATTTTTATTTTACGGAGATAACACTATTGCAATGTATGTTGACTGAGGTTACTTCACTTTTACGATACGTTAAGACGTGCGGAATATTACAACGCATCTAACTTATTTTTTTTCTGAAATACTACATGGCTCACTTCACATCTAACGGGCACAATTACACAAAATATAATTTTAAACATCTTTTTTAATTAAGAAAAAATAATAGTATTTATTGCTTCTTGATTATATAAACGGGAATTTTTATGATGGACTGGAAATAAACACGTCTTGTGTAAGAATCTAATGAATACTTTTGTTTGTTATTACTCTCGTGCTTAATTTATTGTTAATAGGAAATCCGTTATACGCTTCTGTGATTTTTTATTTCTGGGAATCGTGTTAGAGCAAAATATAGTATTTTTTCGGAGCGCGCTATTTTTGAATCGTGTAAAAAAAGAGTTGAGTGTACATTACGATGCATATTTAATCATCATTACATCTAAATGTATGGACATGATAATATAACGACCTCAAAAATGTTTAATTAATTAATTTAACACCCAAACATAAAACGACTGCTGAGAATCGACCTTAAAAATAATTGCATAGTAGTCGTGATTAAAATAATAATAAAAATATCTATCATCGGTTTCGTTAGAACCCTAGTACGAAAGATTGTGAAATGATAATTAATATTTGGGCGGAATTGATTGCAAAATATATTTAATTGATTGAGAAGTCAAATAGTAATGGCGGTACGCAGTTTTGATGATGAGGATAAATCAATGTTTACCCATGACACGAGATTGATATCGTGTTGACGACATGACGAAAACACTTCGGAATTAAGTATAAAATAAATATAATACTTATTTAAAACCTTGTGGATAAAAAAATCGGTATTTATATTATGATAAATACGAAACATTTTGTCTGTCAGTTCGAGTGCATACGTGCACTTACAAAGTACAAAATTTAATATTGCAGTTCCATACGAAGCACTCTAAGTCAAATAGTCAGTTTAAGAGCTGATCCTGTCACCGATTAGTTGACGTTTTTGTACATTCTTCCAATTCGGTTGCAATGTTCACGTGTTCTGACTCCCATACAGACACTTCCATTAAACGATTTATAGATTATTCCTTCCCAAGTTTCCATCCCACCCATTCGTTCCTGAAAACGGAGCGTAGCGATTAGCTAACATATAGACCGTTCACTGCTCCATCTTATAATCCTTATAGTCTGCGAATAAACAGAGGATGAACAAGAGAACAACTTACAGATCAGTAAAAACATCTCGTTTATCAAAACGGGAGGGAATATAATAGTTGATAGTTTTTTACCTTTTAATTTACAGCGGAGTTCAATTAAGTGAATATGTATTAATAATATAATCAAAAATATCATCTTTTTCAAAGAGATTAAGTATGGAAGAAATATAGGACTAGTAAAAAACTAGTTGTTGGTTGTTCTCCGTCCTTATGCTTCCTCTTTAAGGATTGGATAAGAATAGAGATTTCCAGACAATAAATAAATTCATGCATTCGAAGAGGAATCGCGAATTCGTCTGTACTGAGTTTCAAATCCGTGATTAGCACAACCGAAGACAATGAAGTATACCACTCGACCAGCAATGCGGCATATAGGGAAATTATTACAGGATTAAAAACAACTGCCCACTTCAATTTCGTGCATAAATTCTCCGGCTATGACTGTAGATATTGACGAAAATATATCGTCAATGATTTATTATACTGTACATACTCAATCTATTAGTGAATAAGTTTTAATTGTTTAATATATGATAACTTTCTTTGTGTAAATCTATGCAATCATTTCAAAATTCACCAACAAAACACAGCACCACAGCGTTTATGTTACATATATCAGCATTGGAAAATATCAAATCGCTTTATAATTGAGGTATTTTCCTCTTTTTTCAAACCGCAATATAAATAGTTCAGAACCTTACAATATTGCGTGTGTCAATAATTGGCCTGCCTGAAGATATGTTCATAAGATTGGAATTGATTGTATTCACATGAAAATTATCACCTTAGGGTTTGGGAAATATTATATTACGCTAGTAAATTATTATCTTTTAAAGTGCATGCATACCTCAAAATCACTCATTAATATTTATATACAGTAATAATTTTCTACTGAATATATTCAATGTATTATTAACCACGAGAACTGTAAATAGTTTTAAGATTAAAACAAATATTCATGACCGCTACCGATGTAGTGATATGCACCAGCGGTGGGCTGCCGATACAGTAACAAGGGGCTCGCTCAATCTAAAATCAATTCTCGGTGTTCTGGGGAAGAAGTGATTTTTGTATCACTCCTATGCAATTATATGCTATAATTAAATAAGCAATCGATTGTTACTTAATACACTTATAATATGTGACAATATGCAGTTCACTGTAAACTTATCAATCAAAATGGCTAAAAATGTACTACTGTGTATACCGAAGCTGTTGTAAATTATATAGGATTCAGAAATTGCAGTTATATATTAATTTGATCTGAGATTATTGTTTTCTATTAAATTAACAAGGGGCTCGCCGGCCTGCATACAATTTAACAAGGGGCTCGCGCGACCCCCTCCGAGCCCCCTCCAGCCCACCCCTGATATGCACTACTATAAAGCAACAGTGGATACAGCGAAAAAGATGATTTTAAGATAAGTATGCTAATCGATTGCTGAAAGGTAAACCTTTATAATCAAACACTAAAATATTTTAATTAAAAAATAAAATGGCATTTTAAAAGAAAAGTCTTACATTTACAATTATTAATATTGTACCGTAACTTCAAAGCATCAGCGAGATTGGTAAAATGACTCGATACAGATAGCAGTAGACAAAAAAAACTACTATTATATCTTATCATAAACCGTAAAAGAAACTAAATTAAACCATAATTCGCTATTTAAAAAGTACAACACAAACTTAATAGTTCAATTATCTCGAAACTAGTATTTTTCGACTTATCTCACTGTTGCTTTAGGTAGCGATATATGTATGTAGACCAGTGCTCCGCGACCGCTGTACCGCGACACACTAGTGTGCCGTGGGGCAATGCTAAGTCTGCCGCAGCGCATTACTTCATTAAAGAAAATAATTTGTTCAAACAATGATCAAATCAGAGTTGCATAGTTGTACTACTGAGGTGGTAATATATATAACACAATTGAGAACGATTTCTAATGGTATATTCGCATATACCCTTATGTATATATATATATATATATACATATTTGCATATTCGAAGTGGGCTGCGGAAATCTGGAGTAAATTTTGGTGTGTCTTGGGAGAGAAAATGTTGCGGAGCACTGATGTAGATTACTAGAGTTGCTGAGAACTGATCGTTGATCGTGATCGTTACAGAGATCGATAAATATACTACGAATTTTCTTTAATGGTTGTCTATCTTAGTATTGGTGTATAAAAATCTATTTTGTACACACATTGTATAAATTAAAAATATATATGTATATAGTACATATATATACAATGTTAAAATGCAGAAATTTGGCTTAGATTTTTTCTTAATAACGAACCTTCTCGAGACATGAAGTTTTTATGTCTCGAGTCGCGGGATTTGAAAAAGTCAAGACATAATAATCTCTAATACTGATATTTAATCACTCCTTCTCGCTGTGTTCTATGTTACGTACTGAAACGTTAAGAAAAATTGAAACTTAAAAAATAGATACTTTATATAGATTACATTATTATGCAAAATACCACTCGGGTATTTAAGCATTCGAGTGCAGTTAGGAACCGGTAAAGCATCTTTAGATATTTATGATAATAACTTATGCTTTGTATAAAACGTGTTTTACTTGATTTTCTTGATTTCAGACTCTAGATATTATTATTTTCTGATACTTAACCAGTAGATTTATTAAATCGGTCTCTTAGCTGTGTTTAAATTTGATAATTGAAACCCACACACACGTCAAAATTGTTACTCGAAAACAAACTTAACCACTTGACTACCAAGCTGACAAAGGTGTCCGGAACATATGCAAGCGAACACGAATGTCCAAGACATTTAAAAATCAAATACTTGGTATTCTAATAAAATGTAAGCAATATTTTGATGAATATGTGTAGTGCTATCTATACTGAGTCAATATAGGTTTTTAAAACATCGAATTCGAGTGTGTATAAGGCAAAATTATTTTTCTCAAAAACACGCAGTATTTCTGCGACATATTAACGATTTATTTGCGCGGTATTTAAACGGTTTATATTGATACACAAAGGCGGCTTTATAAATTGGTTTTTCAATCGATTTATGAATTTTTGGTCGAAGGCATGGATGTATGTGATGTCTTGAATTTCCCTCTCCCACCCATCCTATCCTATGAACGGGGCGTATCGAGAGCGATTAGCATACCACTAGTCCTGTCCTAGCTCTATCCTTCTATCCCTACTCTCTTTGGAAAAAGAGAGGTTGAGCAACTGAGTAACAAGCAGTTCTCGTAAAACACTTCTGTTGAGATAAACTTCGTTAGGATTCCATATGCTCCACATTGGGAGCGGACATGGTTTAAAAAAAAATGGTGCAATATATGGCACCCATAGAACAACACTGTCACAATGCGTAGTGCGATGTTCTGAATAAATCTCATTAGACAAATAAATCTTTATTTCTTTAACTAACATAAAATAAAACTTAACAAAACCTACACAATCTAAACAGTTCTACACAATGGCATATATTTCGGCAAACATGGGGAATGCTGTTTTTATCTGAGAGCCCTCACATATTCAATATGCGAGCCTTAAATGAGCTCTAACTCGAGCTCGATTACTACACCGTAATATATCCATGTTATTAGATACAGAAAAAGCTGGCTCAGCTTAATTGACTTCCATTCTATCGGTTGTAGAGCAACCAGGTGCTTATAATTATTATTATGGCTACTTGTTACGTAGATTTTCGCCATTTCTGTTTCTTTTTTGCTTCACCAGTCAACCAGACGGACAGACATGCGCAAATAAGATTGCTTCGACGAGACAGGGCCGAGTTGACAGAAAAACTTTTACGTTATGTCGATCTACATTCGTCTAATTACTTGAACCAATATAGTTTGATGTTAGACGTTATTAACTGGAAGGCTGGCGCAGCGAGATATCTCGTTAGATTTTTCGTGCTCAACATGCCAGAGACGAGGTACCTCGTCAATAACTTATTAAATTAATGATTGCAATTTATAGCCGGTGTACTAGGTACAAACGTACTCTTTTCTATGGCAGTCTATTCCATTGCGCCAAATATTAATCTAATGATTTTTATGCAATCTATGAACCTTTACGTAATTAAAATAAAAGGAATTATTTTAAAAACATATTATTTAAGAATGTAATATTATTTATAAAAATCAGCTGTCTGATTATCTATGTCCCTTCTAAGCTGCGCGCGTGCGTGGTCGCACAGCAGTTTGAAAACCCCCGCGCACTCATTCCGGATTGGCGCACACTTCAATAGAATTGTTCAAATAATATATTTTTTGATTGTAGTAAACCTAATTGACCGAAATAAATTGAAAATACAGTCGAATTCTTATCTTTTATGAGCACAGGAAATGTATCTAAATGAATTAAATTTGAATCATTCAAATTATGTAATTAGTTGTAAGGAAGATCGTAAAAAGCTAGATAATTTTAATAAATTTATATAATATGTTTATAAATTTATTGGCCTGATTTTATCTTTCATTCTGCTTATTTTCCAAATCTGCGCTTAAAAAAACGCGCAGCTTAGCACTCACTCGTCTTAGAGATTGATGATGATGCTTGTTAATGAGGTGGAACACGAGTCATAATTTGCAGTCCAAAGTGGGGTTAAAAGTTATAAAATTTAATTTTATACTATAAATGAATTGAACTGAATCTTTCTTAAATAATATATGTTTGTTGGTCACGTTTTATACAATACCATCTCTCATTAGGGTAAAGTGTTGTGTATGGGTGGTAAATATTTTTCAGATGAATATATATGTGCGTTAGTTTCAATGACAGCATTGCTAAATCCGAATTTTCTTAATAACAAAAGAATCTAAAATGTCAAATCAGAGTCGTAAATGAAACAAGAATGTTCAAACAAAATTTCTGTATAAATAGCAATTCAAATATATTTAAATTTAGAATAATTGTGTATTCAATTAATGATCAGTTCACTTGTTAGTGTATATATTCATGACAAATATGCAGTACGAGTTGATTGCCGCAAAAGGAAATCATGTCTTACTATTTAAAATAAATAACAAAATAGCAAGCGATTATGTTTAATTGGGAAATAAGAAATAATACAGTTAATATAGGAAAAATCTACTAATAAAGATTCGATACGGAAATCAAAATGAACCTATTCGCTTTTTTAATGATTGTCAATTCGGAAGTTTGTTTTGGCAACAATTAAGTATTACAAAAACATTTTCAGACTGTACGTTCGTATTATAAAAATAAATTAAAAACAACTCTCCTCACTTCTCGTATTTTTTTTCTTGTTTTGCTTTTTAAATTAGTGTTGTTTTATTTAATGTATTATTAAGCAATTCATTACGCCACGTGTTTTGTTTCTGTTGGAAGCTTTACCAGTCTTATTAATTAATTACAATAAGCATATTTTTATCCAACGTATTGATTCTAACTTGTATATTATCCGACTTATTTTTATGTAAAAAAGCTTGTAAGGAAACCATAATAAAATGTGTATTTAACTGTTTCTAAAGAAAAAACATTTCAAAACCAAAATGACTCAATTACGAAAATAAACATTAAATAATATTAAGTAAAAGAATTGAAGTACCGGATGTCAAAAATAAAAAAAGCTATGATAAATGTATAAAAACACGATGCAGGAATGTTACGTATTTCAATTTATTATCACATGCATACTTTTGTATGCCACCTCCACCGCAGGGCTGAAGAATTGTATAAATAACTAACGACTCCAATATCATCTAACATTCGAACCCAACACTATTTCAAAGATGGGATAATTTGATTTTAAGTAAATTTTAGAAAGTTTTCTCATTCGCCTGATATTTTTAAGGGCCTGTGCATTTTAGTGTTTTGACCGTTTCTTCTACGTGGACCTCGGTTGAGAAACGCTGATCTAGAGAACTGAATGTCAGATGAAATAATATAAGGATAAGCGTTGACCTCATATTTACATAATATTTACTAACCGCGCTTAACACATTCCTTACGTTATTGGCCTTTTAGGAACCAAGCGAAAGAAATGTTTTTTAAAACTATCCTAGTTTTTTACCGTCCATCAAAGGGTGGTAAGTGTTAAAACATGTTTTTTCTCTTGGTTTTTTAAAGGCCAGCAACATATCAGAAGTAATTTATAGCACTGTATGGAAAGTGTTAAAGAATTCCCTTTTCAAGCTTAATTAAAAAAAAACCTTCTCTTGTAAAATTTATAAATTGTCGGTTACGATTTTCTACCTCTTACGGGTTGATATGAGCTCAAAAATGGAGGTATCTAAATAGAAGTTTTTCTACGACAATTGTTTGTTACTCGGCCGCTCAATCTCTCTTTTTCAAAGAAAGGAGAAAGGATAGAAAGATAAGGCTAGAACAGAACTTGTGATTAACTAATCACTCTTGCTACGCCTAGTTATTAGGAGATCAAAAGGGTGGGAAGGAATTTTTAGAAATCACCAACACGAAAAAATGATGAAAAAAAGCACGGAGGCCAACAGTGCTAGTCGGTGTGCCATAGACCCGATTAATTGATACTGTATTTGAAAGTATAATGCCAATAGTGATATATGATGCGACAAGTACAGCTACTGTAATAAAAGGAAGTCATATTGAGTTTTTCATTTGAAAAAAAAAACATTTTAATCATTAAAACGTGTATAGATCTCATACATTAACGACTGAGATACTTCTGTATAGACGTAAGTAGCCTTTTAATATTCAAGGATAAACAACCTTGAGTGAATCACTTTAATACTATTTCCATTCAAGCATAAATTACAAAACTCATTGCAGTAATTAACACTAAATTACTGTTCATAGATAAATTGCAAATTTGCAATTTCATCGCGGATATATTACAACCATACAGATTTAAATACTTATCAGCCTGAATAAAAACTGTTTTATTTATGTTTGTTCATATTATAAACTTGGCAATCAGAAGAATATAAATTATTAATTACCAGCACGTTTTATGCCAGTTGCCGTGGTCTGTGATGATAAAAAAAACAAATTTAGTATTTAATTTATCGATTGTGGTATTACTTGTCTTCGAAAAAGTTAAATACTATACTATACTATAGAAAATATGAAGCTTCTATAGTATATAATTTAAGATTTCGACTGAAGGTGCTTGGTGGAATTTCAATATTAAATTTGAATCATTCAAATTATGTACACTCCCACAGATTTTGTCACTAAAGTCAGTTCAAGTTCATCCGTGCACTTGAACGCCTGAATTTGAATTATTTTGAATAAAATATTTTGACAGCTAGTATTTAAAATGGTTCAAAAAACGCATTAAAATGCCAATTTTTTTGTTCAAAATAGCAAATATTTGCAATACATGTATTCTTATACTAAATGAAATATATTTTCCCTAATTTGGACATAAATAGAAGTACTATTTTTTCGTTTCGTTTTTTTAAACAGTTTTTATCGATAATCTCAGAATGTACTGGGTACATTCTGAGATTATCGATAAAAAAATCTCAGAATGTACCCAGAGTCACATATATTATCACATTTGATGTACATGATGTATTAAAATAAATCATTTTTTTATTGTTAAATTTGTATATATGAGCAAATATGTATTGCATCATCATTTTTAAGTCATCTTATTTTACGCATGCATCTGCTGTGATTCCCCGCGATGCAATTTAAATTTTTAAAAAATGCTATTTTTTTGGTCGTTAGTGTGAATCGTCGTAAATCTACCCGTCATAAGTCAGGGACTACCTGTATATAAATATGCATTCTAATTAAATTTAAGAATGCAGTGGTGTAAATTTGGTATTTCTGACATATATAATATCTAGAATAACTTATGTGTAACATTCAAAATATGTAATTGGAGCGAAAAGAATAGAACCCATTTCTGTGCCAATCTTGGAATTCTACAGTCTTGCAATCTAGTGAAGGTAAATATATTTTTTAGGTGTTGAAATTAATTAAATTACAATATATTGCGTTTTGTTACATAATGTTAGCAAATAAAGTAATATTCGATTGGTTTGATAACATTTGTCTGAAATTGTACAAGCGTGATAAAAAAAATCCGCCCTTCCCCGGCACACCGCAAATAGCTCTGAGATTAAGCGAGCCCCTTGTTAAGATATTGGATTCCCACCGTCGAGCGAGTCCCTTGTTACAGTATTGGCAGCCCCCCGCTGTTTGTAATTGTATATACAAGTCTTTGCATAAACAAAGACCAAACTATTCTATTTATACTGTATATTTATAATGACACTGCTTGAAGAAATTATTACATAAAAACATGTTCTCTATATTTTGTAATGATAACTTACGTTCCAAAGGTATGAGTGAGCACAACAATGCTATACCAATAAACGATGAAACTCCAATCTCTCGCCAAAGAAGAATGGAAAAAAATATTGCCAAGATAGGAGCCATATAAATGGATGTTAAGTTTATGACACAACTGTCAAATCTGCTGACATCGTTTGATAACAAATTGACGACTTGTCCCGCTGTAGTTTTACCGAGAGCAGTTTTTGAAAGTCGTAGAGACTATTGGAAAAAAATAATATTTGATTACTTTTCAGAGACATAAAATTTTAATTTTAAAGTCATTCTATCTAATTAAATTAAATCTTCCCCAAACGAAGAGCACAATTTTGGGATATAATCAGTCAAGGAAGGTGTTTTATGAGAACTGTTGGTAAATTAGTCACACAGTTATAGAGTTTTTCGGTTGATCCTCTTCTGTTTTATAATCTAAATAGTTTCATTTCACCAACATCTTTCTATTGCTCATTACAATATAAATTGATGTGTTTTGTTCTATATTAATGTATAAAAAAAAAGTATATAGCCAATTATCGATATTATATATTTTGACCGTAGACAGATTCCTTCCACAATATTTAGTCAATATAAGCAAGTAGTCAAAATAGTGTTACTGGCTTAACTCATTGTAAACTTAAATATTTTCTCTATTTATGGGTAATGATTTAATGTTCTTTAAACATTTATTATATGATGGGTACATTTTTATCTCAAAGTTTGTTACCTTTCTGTAAATTAATGAACAACAGGCTATGCGAATCTTCATTCCTAAATGTGTAAGCAACATACCACTAGGATGGTATGCCAGACCACATATAAGTGATGAGCATGTCAAGCCCACAATGTACCAATATAATTCAGTTGTTGACATTGCAGTTTGCCCTGGTATAAAGTATGAAATCACATATCCAAGGAATATTGGTTGGGCACATCTGTAATATTGTTATCTATATATTAATAGCGTATAATGTTTGTAGCTTCTTAGAATGTAACTATGATAGATTCCGTAAGTATTAGAAAAAATATCAAAATACTTAAGTGGCAACGAGTTCCGCTGATAACTGAATGATTGATAGTTCGATTTTGTTTTCATTTGCTCAGCTAAACATTTAGATATTATTTCAAGATGCGAAGTATTAATTTTTTGTGGTAACTATTTATTCAAAAAGACATAATTTGTTTTAAGTTCAGTATATTTGTTTTATGCTGAATAATATATTTTCGTGCAGTGTATTTTTTTAGTAGAAAGGATTTTTTTAAGTTTTTATGATCTAAAGCAGTGTTCTCCAACCTTTTTACACTTGCGGACCGGTAAAAAAAAGGAAAAAAAAATCGCAGACCACTTATGCAGGGCCGCATTTTTGATGTCTACTTTTCAGTAGAAAGATTTCATACAAATCATAAATATTACTAATATTGGTGTTTTAGTGCGTTTTAAAATTAGCATGCGTATTTAATTTATACTTTCACCCACAATTAGTTGGATATATAATTTGTAGATATTGAAAAAAAGGACATAATTGGATATTGGATATAATTTGAAATAACGTTTTCTTGACACGTGTTTAAATACATACCATATTATACCACACTCGAGATCGGTTGCTGGCTTCACCACATTTGTTGGGTATTTCACATCCCATTATTTTTAAGTTCCTTGGTGTCATCCTACCAAATCTACTAAAGACAAAATCTGTGGGAGAGTACATAATTTGAATGATTCAAATTTTCTATAGTATAGTTGAACAACTGTGAACACATAGCATTTTTTGTCAGAGCGAATGAAAATATTATTTTTATTGTATTGAAATGTAAAATAATCGTGAATTTATCTACAAAAAATTTGTAAAAAAACTTTTGTGTAATATTCTAAGCAGTAAAATATTGATTGATAATTATAAAATATGTAAATGGCTATGTATATTTAAGTACTTTTTTTAAATGTTCGCAGCCTAAATATCGTTCAATTTAAAATGTGAGAAATTTAAAATAAGATTTTTTTAACAATCGAAATAATTAATTGTGTTTCAAAATATACATATAACATATTCCCCTTGCACTAAGCACAGCACCATTTACATCAATTGCTATTTACTCAAAAAAAAAATATTGCCTTATTTCAAAATCGCTCAAAATAGCCGTTATGATTCTCGCAGAGTTTGCCAAAATTTGCAATTAAAAACAGGGAAATTGTACGCGTATTTCATTTCCGTTGTTTATTATTATTCGATTTCAATCAATATTTCATTATTTTGACGAGAAAGCAGAACTGTCGTATTTCCAAATTCATTAAAAATAGTCTGTCAGACTTCAATAGTCTTTTTGTCATTTCTAATGTTTTCTGGATTTTTGTGTTAAAGTTGTTAGATTTATGATCAATAGATGTCTCTTTGTAAAGCAAGCGTAAAAATCAAAATAAGAACCAAAAGCATTATTGTTAGAAATGCATTATAAAAAATATATATTTTTCTGCTAATTCCACATTTTTTAATTATTATCATAGCCAGTTTGTTATTTGTAAGAGATACTTTCAATGTTAAATAATTAAGTTTCATTAATTTATCACTTTTAGGGTGTTCACTGTCAATACTTGGTGAAAAGGCATTATATTAGTAAAAACACAATAATCCTTTGTACTTCATTCCACTTTATTTAATATGTCAGGACCGGTTTCGCTCATTACGAGCATCGTCAACTGATAAGAAATATAATTTGTTAAGAAATATAATTTAACAGTGCTATTTATACAAAATATAAGCACTGTTAAATTATATTTCTTATCAGTTGACGATGCTCGTAATGAGCGAAACCGGTCCTGACATATTAAATAAAGTGGAATGAAGTACAAAGGATTATTGTGTTTTTACTAATTCATTAATTTATAATTTGCATAGCTATCATATTTCTTTTACGAATTGTTTATTGCAGCTTGTCATTATTCAAACTCAATATTATATGAATAACTCTTTACCGATTAAAATTTTCATAATGCTCGTGTTTACCAAACCAGCCCCAGCTTAAAAAACTGTTTGCTCTTTTCAGATTACAATATTAAAAAAAAGAAAAGCAAACACTGAACTATTTTATGATGTAAGCTTTGATTGCGTGGTTTTGCGATGCTGGTGTTTACAGAAAGGATCGTCTACAAACTTTGCTTCGACTGCAATGTGAGTTGTGACTACTTTATATTAGCTTTTCCATACACTTCTAGTTGCTTTGGAATATGCTGTTCTCTTAGTGCTTGAATCTCTCATACATCCTCAATACGAACTGTGCCAGCAACCTTTTTATTGATGCATGTAATTTTGTCCCTAGATAATATTCATATTGTTGCAGACAGTTCAAAAAATAACCAATCAAATTTTTATCTCTGCGGAAGAGCAATGTAATAATAATTGTTTATGTTTCAAACTTTATGTTACTGATATAAAATAAATTATTCACAAAGTTACCGCGGAATCCATCGAAAGTATTTATGTTACTACTCCTACATTTTATTCAATACACATTTGGTAGTTGTTTCCGTCTCCGCGGTTGACGATTAGTTGAAGTCTGTATCATTTTTAACCAAAATTAAGTGAAGGCAACGATATTCAGGTAGAAAAAAGATGAACAGTGGGATCAATAGACAGCGGTGTTTACTGTTACCATATCGATTGTGGAAAGGAAAAATAAAGTATTCCACACATAGTAAATTTTATAGGAAACACAAAACATGTGTTTTGATGATTTTGGGACATATGAAAATTATTAAATATACACAACCTTGAAGTATACGGATACTTCTAAACTGGTGTTTAATTGACATAGTCTAATATTAATTAAAGAAATTGTCTAGGAAAAACATTTTTTTCAGTGTCTTTTTTCTTAATTTCAATTTTCACAAGCTTATCTTTTTTAAAACTTAAAAGCTAAATTTAGATACTAATCCGGCATTTGCAGCTTACATCCATTTTAATAGAACGTGTATCAAATTTGATACATTGTGATTATCGAAAAAAAACTGTTTTGAAAAAACTGTGGGTTACGTCCTTTTTGTTTCCACAGTCGATATGGTCACGCTCGTTCTTGGAGGGTAAATAAATATACAAGAAAAAATAATTGACTTTTTTAAAATCTGCATTATGAATAATTATCAATAAAACATACTCTTTTTTTCCCTAATTGTACAATAAATTCATCAATAAAGTTATTCCAGTGAACGAATTAATATCCAAGAATATCACTGCGTATCCGTTTTTGCTGATTCTAATATATTAGTTTTAACATTCGTAGCGTCACCCTCCATAGCTTGGTAGCCAGAGCGGAGGCCTCCTTCCACCTCCCTCTTAGTCCGTTGGTATTAACTTGGCATTATATCTATTAGAAGCCGAGGAAGGGATTAAATATGTCATTTTTGTAAGCAATAAAACTGCTTAAGTTTGCAAAAAAGCAAAAAATGCGACTTTCCCTATTGAGAAACGACGAATGAAGAAAGATTTGTTTGCTATAATACGTTTCCCATTCACGAAATCTTAAGATGGATAATATTGTACTTAGCATAAATACAAGTATTACATTTTTTTCGCATGTCTTGCAGCGTTTGCAGTCAGAATATTTCTTTGTTAACACAGTTTGAATACATATTTGAAATCTTGTTTTCTATGAAATTAAGTGCAATGACAGCACTAAGTTAAGACATATTATATTTTACTAAAAAAAAACAATTTTTTGAACTGATTTTTCATTTTCAAAAAAAGAAATTCTAAGCTGCAAGTTTTTTTGCAACCTGGTTGGACGATTAAATGTTCAAAACTTGGCTCTTGGCTGTCTGTGGTATTTTCATTTCTTTTCACCTCTAATTATTTCATTTTTAAAAATCAGATGTTGTATCAGTGATTAGCTAAGTATTTTACTAACATCGTAATTATATTCTTATCAAAATTGAAAAGAAAGATTACACAAGTGAAAATAGTGCATATTTTATGCAAAATTACAAATGCTTACAAAAAATATGCATTTTTTTTTAAATATAAGTAAGTCATCTGTCAGTCTGATGTTGGAGCAAAAAAAATATAAGAGAACTGATTGTTACTCAGTTTCTCAACCTCTCTGTTTTTTTTTTCAAGTTAGGACAGGACTAGTGGTTTGCTAATCGCTCTCGTCACACTTCGTTGTTTTATCATTGGAATGGTGGGAGTAAATTTTTTGACACCATAAACATTCATGTCTTCGAACAGAAATCGATTTAAAACGCTGTTCTCAGTGTGATTCGAACCCGTAAGATCCGTCTCGCAAGCCGACGTCGTTGACACTGCGCCATGAACCCGACGCATTCCAATTACTTTAACTTTAATCTAAAAAAAAAACTTTCTCACAACGAGTGTACGAATTAAGCCTTCATTTTGATAATTTATAATAACTTATACATTCATGATTATTATCAGATAATAGGCTATGTGATGATTGATATGTGTTTCACATAAAAGCCTTTTAATGTCAGGGTAGTAGTAATACTCGACCTGAGTTTTTAGCTGCTTTGCTGATAAGCTCCGGAATGTTGTAATAATAATTTCCTTCCCCGCTTTTCTACCCCATGTTTTCGTAAATACGCCACCTACACGGTAATCGGCAAAGGGCAGATTTTTTATGAAAGGTTTCGGGGGAAAACTTTTCAGAGAAAAAACCCTCAAAACGAAGTAGGCACACGCAACGCGGTATCTGCGAACTTACGGCGTATTAACATTCTCAACTAAGTAATCGATAGTTATTAAAATTAGCACATTCCGAAAAAGTTGTTTTTAATTGTTTACCCTACATAATATCTTCAGCTAAAACATCTTAATATGGCATCAGAGTGTTGAATTAGAATAAATTCCGATAAGGTAAATAAATAAATATCTAAAGGAACTAAATATTAAATTTGAATCGTTCAAATTATGTACATTCACACAGATTTTGTCACTAACGACCCGGGTTTCGACTTTCGGCATCTTCAAGCGTTCAAGTGAACGGATGAACTTGAACTGACTATCACTTTTAGGGTTTTCACTGTCAATACTTAGTGGAAAGACATTCATTATATTAATAAATACACAATATTCCTTTGTACTTCATTCCACTTAATTTAATAGGTCAGGACCGGTTTCGCTCATTGCGAGCATTGTCAACTTTGACAATGCTCGCAATGAGCGAACCCGGTCCTGACCTATTAAATAAAGTGGAATGAAGTACAAAGGAATATTGTGTATTTATTAATAAAATGAACTGACTATGTTGAACTAAGTATATTTTGTTAGCTCCATAAAATTTCAGAAGATTAATTCTGTTTCAGTCTTAAAACAGTACTTTTCAGGAGAGCCAAAACAAGGTTTGAATTTATATAAACTTGTGAAAGTAATGTTTCTATTTAATATTTCAGAAGTATATAATATGTATTCTAGTTATTATAGCATATTCAACTATTTTTTAAAGATTTGACGCACTTTTTCAAGACAAAATTAGTACATGCAAGAAAAAATGAAATATGCAGTACATTCGACCCTCCTATAACGTAAATTGGGATTTCGCTATAGGAATACTACGTTATAAGGGACTTTCATTTTTTTCGAAACGAAATCAGCAACATTTTTTTTAAATACATCAAATGATCTTATTTTTTAATGGACGTAAAAAATGTGTTTATAATTTATAATATATATTTATGAAAAATCTAATTTTACATTGAAAATGAAGCTTTTTGTAAAAAAAACTACCATACAGGGGGGACCGTTATACGAGGGACTGCCTCATACGCTATAGAGGGGTTTCCTGTACTTTTAATTACATGAGAAAGATCTTTGCAATTGTCGACGAAACAATTTCATTTGAAAATGCTCACTTGATGTAAATATTATTAACTTTATTTTATTTCATGGAATTTTGAATAACAAATAAATTTAAATAAATAAACTTAGGAATATAGCTAACAGATTTTTTTTCTATTTAAATTCTTTCTAATATTATCTATTGATAGAAATTGAAGTAATAAAATATTTCCTAATCCTATGTACTCCGATAGTTTTTTTGATATTTAATCACAGTTATAAAACTACGTTCAAATACGATGAGAAAAAAGGTTGTCTACATTTTCAGGGAAAAGTAGGGTAAGCTTTCTTGAAAGGCATGCAATAAAGAAGATCTAGTTTCTCGAGGAAAGAAAAAAAAAACACGATTTTGTGTGAAAGAAAGTTTGATTTATAAGTTGTTGGCAGCTTCTTTCTGTGGCAACGTTATTAGAGGCATGGAAAACTTCCAAAATATATTGTCAACATTGAAAAGATTCCTAAACATATGCAAGATTTATTTGCTGAGCGAAAAAGGAAACGAAATAACGTATTTAATTTAACATATGTACATATGTACCAACAACCATTCCCAGAAAGAATTATAATGAAACGTACGCGAAGTGTACAGAACATAAATAACTTATCGTTTGCTTAGTTCACAAAATTCGTTTGTGAAATGTGCTTAGACGAGCAATAAAAGAAAATTAAATATAATATATCTTATATATTTGATTGGTTTTTTTTTTTACATTTTTAATAGTAAAAACAACATTCAACCCTCTTTTTCTTGCTCTCGCGCTGTTGGCTTCCGTGCCGGATCTCACGAGTTCGAGTCCCTAGTACAAACAGCATTTTTTCGATTAATCTATTGATTTCTGTTCGAAGGCATATGTGTCTGTGGTGTCTGATAATTCCCTTCCACCATTTCGATACTTCAATAACTGGGCGTAGCGATAACCGTAAAAAACCTTATGACTTCAACTCCCATTAACAAAATTTGGAAGTGAGAGGAGTGTATTTAATAAACATTGCTATGACTAAATAATGTGTAGTAAAAATTAGTAAGCGAGTAAATATCTCCATCTTGTCAAAATCGCAACACTCGTAATTAATATTTTTTAATAAGTGTGAAATATATGAACTTTCAATAGATGTCGTTTTTCGGGAAGTGAATGTTTGTTACTCAGTCTAATAGACTACTTTACTTAGTCTCTCAAACGTTCATTAGCAGAGAAGGCGGTAAAATAAGAACAGAGCTAGAAAAGTACAAGTCAGTCAAATCATTTAATTTTTCACCGGTGAAATATGTTATGAAACCATAAACAAGTGATAATATTCAATATTAATTTTATAGCTTTAATATAGACGAAGTTACTTTTATGCATTGATTGACTTCTCTAAAATTATCATATTTCTTTACAAATCAATATTTTTTATTATTAATAAAGATTTTTTTATTACACGTTTGCATTAAAAACTAGTAGCCATTTTTATGTCGTATCCATAAACAAATGGTTCAATTTGCACTATCGTTGCAATTAAAATCGAAAAAAAAATAACCTACTAAAATTTTATCTGCGACTTAATTTGAATATTATAGTAGATATGATATTAAATTATAATATTATGATAGACAGTCTATACATAGTATTGCATAAGAAAAACGATCGAATAAACATTTTTATTTTAGAGTTTATTAATGTGTTTTTCGTGGAGACACAAGTAATCATTTATTAATAATTAAACTCTGAGGTATTTTCGCTTTTTTTGTGAAAATATTTGATATATTAATTGTATGCGGGTGACAATTGTCAAATGTGCAATAAAAGTCGACGGCTTTCGGGGCACCGCAATACAAGAAACAAAAATAAGTAAAATTAAAGAAGAGTAAATATTTAAAAAATACAATTCCATAAACATGGTAAAGCTATATAAAATAAACAAACAATATATTACTTCAGAATAATAAAAATGTAAAATTTACTGCACATTCCGTCGTGACTCCTTACGAACAGAACGACAAGGAGTGCAACAAACAAAGAAATAGGAAACCGTATACATCTTTTGGTTATTGTAAATCGAAAAAAATGTTTTTGACGAAATTGTATACCAACATTTGTATTAATATAATAAGTAATCAACTAAAAACATATACAATATAAACAATTTTGTACGTCCAAGACCAAGAATGTTATGTGTCAATTTCTATTGAACATAATCAGTATTGCTAGAATGAAAACTTATTATTTCAAGCCAAAAAACACGAAGTGTCAAATTTTTATTCCACTTCTTTCCATTTTCAAATCTTCATTCGAATTAAATACTCTATGTTTTAATATATTTCTTAGGTATAATATATCAATGCTGTTTTCTCTATGCATATTAAATTATTATTTATTCCATCGTTCCATTTTTAAAATGTGACAGATAAAAATTGTTATTTTATTTTATGTGTTGTATTGAATAACATGGAGGAGGATAAATAAAATGTATAAGTAAAGTATTTCAATATTCATTTAACGATGGCCTGTGTTACAACCGAGCAAGCACAGCTGGTAATATTACTATATATACAACAAAATCTTCAACCGTGGCATATTTGTTAATAGCCGTTGTTTAGATACTGTAACACGGTTAAATTAGACTAAATTAACTATGTTATAAATATTATTTAATACGAATTTAACAATGTAAGCATATTATATCATACTCGTAACGTTTTGTGCAATATTTTGATAATCATTTAGATGTTATAATATATTGTAAGATTTGTTCATTATAATCTAAATACGGAAAATATTGCTATCATCGTTACTCCAGTTAACCGGCTGTAATATTTTGTTACATATTTGACGTATTGTTTGAATTATATTTTTATTACACATGTGGTAATCGGTTACTTCTTCGCTAGAAAAAAAAACTAAAAATCACTACCAAAGATCACTATCAGTGTTAAAGCTCACATTTTTAAATGAATAATATGATATAACAATTGTTAGACCCAATCGGCGATCAATATTTTTCATGTAATAGTATATTTAGAATTATTAAGAAAGTGCCACTTTTCACTTGCGATAAATATTCATGGTACTCATTAGGGTATCCAATCCCGGAGCCTTTTTATGAACACGGGGTCTCGAGATTAGCCACTCAACATGAAATCGTGTATAATTTGAGAAAAGTTTTGGTGTCGGAATTTTTCGTTATTTCATTTCCAATTTCAAAAACCCCAAGAATTTGCCGATTTGCCCAAATTACCAGCGTGACTAGTTTTTTTTTTAACTCTTCCAAGAATTTGAAAATCTCAAAATCCAGGAATTTGCCGATCCTATAAATTTTCGGGATTTGCTAAGATTTTCTCAATCCCGAAATCCCGCGATCGCGACCGTACCAATCCTGGGATTCCGGGATCGCAGAATTAGACGGGATCCCGGGATTGGAAAGCCTAGTAGTATATAACTTTTTTATAATTAAGATTACATTTATTGTAATATTGTTATTTATATTTTGTTTCTGTGGTTTTATGCGATTTTCTGAAAACTCTTAGAGAATGTGAGTTATGATATTAGGCCCCTCATATAATAACAGAAAAAAAAGAAAAACACATTAAAATGGTGTATTTTTCGTGTTTGATATAATTAATATATTTAAAAGATGCGTGTCGAAGTTAAATAAAATGCGAATATCTTAATTACTCTCCATTAGTATTCGTTGATGGCCAATTTATTATTAATTTTAATCACTTAATATTGTGTCTCTGATATCGCAGTGTAAAATTAACAATTATCCGAAATTTTAATTATTGTTTTTGACACTTCGTTATCACAACCATTAATTGTCAGTGTCGAATTATTTATCGAAGATGGCTTCTGGAGTCTTTTTCCAATATACACGTTTCTAGGGGCTATCTTGATACATATTTTAACAAAATTAATCCTTCTATGACAGTGGTTTCCAATCTTTATGTTACTACGCCTCCATTTAAAGAAAAAAATATCGTCGAGCATCCCCATCATGTAGTGATAAAGACACTTTTAAAGGACAAATAAATATTTTGGACTGTTCGCGCCTCTTTTTGAAATAGTCTACGCCTCCCCAGGAAGACGCGTCTCTCAGGTTGGAAATCGCTGCTCTGTGACGTCGATCTTGTATTTTATTCTCTTTATATTCCGTATATATGGGATTTTTCAACGACTTGACAATGTGTATCTATATCGACTGTGGAAAGGAAAAGGGACGTAACCCACACATATTAAATTTTACAGGAGGAGCAAAAAACGTGTTTTGATTATTTTGGGCCATATGCAAATTATGAATTATACACAACCTTTTGAAGTGCACGGAGAATTCTAAACTGGTGCTTAATTAACATAATCTAATATTAATTAAAGAAATTGTCTAGTAAAAACCTTTATTTCAGTCTTTTTTCTTGGTTTTAATTTTTTACAAGGTCATCTTTTTCAAACTTAAAAGCTAAATTTAGATACTAATTCGGCATTTGCTGCTTGCATCCTTTTGATAGAACGCGTGCCAAGTTTGATATATTGTGATTTTCGAAAAATACCTGTTTTGAAAAAACTATGGGTTACGTCCTTTTTCCTTTATGTAATTTGTTGAAAAATATTTTTGTTGTTTTTTTCAAATATTTTTCGCAGCATAGCAATCAGCATTGATTTTACATACCCCAATTACTTTTGTTATCGAGTTGTCGAACGATATAACATAAAACTTAAGAAGCGACCGAATTTATCAAATTCTGACTCAATTGTAAATAATTTCTTGATTAATTTCTTTCAATAATCCTCTCTTAATCCAACCGTTTCCCGATAAGATACACTCGGCTAAGCCGGCTCCAAGATTCAATGGCACTTTTTACTACCGGGTGACCTTTATGTCTTGGAATATTCAAGTGCCAAACGGCATTCCCGGGGTGCGATATCTCAGCTCGTGATTCCATTTTATGGCCGCACTTAATACCCGACACATTGTTATGGAAGCGCTACAATCTAATAAATAGTATGCAGGCAGCACAGTATAGAGTAGAAGGCAAAATGGCGTGTCAGCCCAGACCTTGGTATATATCGAAGCATCCAGAGACCTTTGTAAAGTTCAGGGATGAATACGCAGGAGTTGGAAACATTTGAAATGCCATCATTGAATCATTTTACGCCATTTAAAGAAAGTAAATATAAAAATATGCATCTATAGTTGAGTAGTTATTAGCAAACTGATCAATCAACGCTGAGCTGCATTCAAGGCAGATATGCATTTTAAAAGGTTCTGACAAGAGTAATATCAAATAGAGTATATTTTTTAAATTTAATGTTCATTTTAAGATTTTTGTATGAATATGTTTAATGTCTTTTCTGCTCAAGTTGATCTTGGGTGATTTAATTTTTTTAATGTAATTAATTTTGGTGTAAATTAAAAAAAATCTAACCCATTAGGAAAAGTCAAATATTTAAAACATATTACCACTCGAACAATATTCCAACATAAAAAAACGACCACAGTTTAAAAAATCTTGAAGTTCTTCATATTTATTTGTGGACTTTTTCCTCCAAGTAATTGATAATCAACATTGTGAATGCTGATATTGAAATTATTTAAGTGACTCGTAATTTAATTGTAAAATTTTAAATCTACCAATTTTGCTAATGAATATTTAGTAATGACTTTCGAGCTCATTAGACTTTTCTTGTTTAATTTATTTAATACGTACCAAAATTTCGTGGTTATTGTTTTAACTGAAGACAGTTGAATTTAACTCCTTTATAATTAGTGTTAATATCTGTAAATTCTTGTACCGATTGTTTCATATAGCTTTGCATAAGAATAATTATTTTTTATGAATAACCCTGTTTGGGTTTGTTTTTTATTAGTTGATGATGCTAGCGATGGGCGAAACCATTCCTGATCATTTAAAAATCTGGAAGTAGTACACAAAGTATGTCTTATTTTTTTAAATTGTATAAACTCGATTACTTCTTACAATCTTAAATTATTCTATGAATTCTATCACTTTTTTACACAGTTTTTTATACACTGTTTTTTGTGGAACGTATCCACTACTTAAAAAAAGAGTTGAGTGTACTCAATATAACAAATTGCGTAGGAAGAGGGGGGTTTGCGTAAATTTTGTATGATGGCCCTAAATTTCTAGCTATGAAACTGTTAAAAGTCTTAATAATTTTTCTCATTTTAATTAATATTCTTTTAATTATTGTAACCAACCAAACAAGTAATTAATAAGAATTTAATCAAAATATTATAATTTATGTACATCGACAATAATTAAACAAAACATGTGTAGTACGCATTGTGTATTTAAGCATTTGTGTGTTCAACAACATTCTAACTTACCTACTATAAACTGTGGAATGTTTTATGTGATACAATGTTAAAAAAAAATATGTATATAAATGAGAACGGGGCTATTTTTTGTACGTCTAAAAATATATGGTCATCAAATATTATTCAAAGCCATCCGTCAATCTATCGCAACGCCGCGCCGAGAAGTAGTTACCCTTCGGAAGGTATCAGATTATTTAAATGCCTTCGAAATGAAAATAATTATTAACGTCTTAAACGGACCGATGTATTAGTACTGTCAGCAGATAAACAGTATCCATAGACAAGAGATGTCAAATTATTAATCAAATTGATACCTGATTAATGAGAAAATATTTTAGTATGATTGAGGACATATTTGCTCCTAATTTTTAATATACGAAACTTTAATCAAGCAATTGAACATCATATTAAATTTGAATCGTTCAAACTATGTACATTCTCACAGATTTTGTCACTAACGACCCGGGTTTTGCCTTTCGGCATCTTCGGGCGCTCAAGTGCACGGATGAACTGACGCTTAGTAAATGAATGTTTCATGTTCATGTAAGAAATAAATGTATCATTGAGCTTAGAGCCATTGCTGGCGAAAAGGATAAGCTTATGGGAATGCCCACAGATTTGAGTAGTAAGTAGTTTTAAGAATTATATTTATTTGTTTGTCGGCAAAGGTTTTATGATTATATTTATATAGGGTATAGAAGTGGAGATCCCGGGTCGTTAGTGACAAAATCTGTGAGAATGTACATAGTTTGAACGATTCAAATTTAATATTGAAATTCCACCAAGCACCTTCAGTCGAAATCTTAAATTAAAAAAATATCATTATATATTTTATAATATATTTGGTTTTAATTTTCTAGCTAAGCTTTCATTTATAGTCATTTACACTTTCGATTGTGCTTGAATTTAAGACGAATAACTTTTAATATTAGTGAATAACTTTAATAATATTAAGGTATTATAATAACTACAGTTAGGTTTCTTAGAGAAATAAAGAAAGAATAACGTATTTTACACAAAATTCTACTTAAATTATTTGAAGCGGCGTAAGAATATTTCCTACCCTTCGTTATCGGTCAGGTAATGCAATTATTTTGTGGTGTTTATCTCAATAAATAAATATTGAAGTTTTAATAATTAGTTTAATTTGGAGATAAATGAAAACACACAAGAAATATAATCCAAAGAAAGCGTTGATTTTTTTTTAATGCTGATGATGCAGTTTTTCTTATTGTTAATTTCGTTAGTTGAATGCAGAAATAATATCTATATATTAATAGTCGATAGTGTCCGTCCGTCTGTATGATTGTCCCCGATTTCCCCTAAATAATTTACGAGGTCTATTTCTGCTACTTCGAAAAATGATTGTTAGCAAACTTAAATATTATTCCAAAAAATAAGTTAGCAAACTTAAACATTATTCTAAAAATTAAATAATTTACAATTTAAATACTGCAGGGCTGACGATATATGTCCCGAGGTATGTTTCTTCTTCTACGAAATATATTTTTTAGCAAACTTAAAATTTTTAAATTATTCTAAAAATTATATTATATAAAAAATAAAAAACTGCTGGGCAGGGCTGTCGATATATGCCCCGAGATATATTTCTTTTACTTTTAGAATTTCTGGCTTATTCAATAAATAGGTTTGTAATTTTTTTTTCACGCCAGTAAATTTTCTGACTACTTAAAAATGCAACAAAACCCCCCCCGTTGAGGTCAACGGGCTCACAGCTAGTAATACTAAAATCAATCAGGCACGAGAAGTAGTGAACACCAATATTTATCCTCATACTCGTTGACTCGGATCCTATCCCCAGGCAGGATGCTACGAAGGTTAAAAATAATGGCTAATGACCGCACACGCTCTTCAATTTCGTCTTTCAATACTAAAAAAAATAGAAAATAACGTGCCAAAGTAATCGACATTACCTCGGCTTTTTCAGTGTCGAGATTTAAGTGTGCTGTTTAACATTGAAAAATCATCTCTGCACATCTGCACTAATAAATAGGTAAATCATAAAATAATCTTTTTCTAAAATTATGAATGAGTTACTATGATTTATATTATACCGAAGTGTGTCGAATATTGTTCACATTATTTTACAATAAAATTTATCTAACCCGTTCGAGACAGAATACAAATAAAAATACATTCACGAAATACGGATATAATATTAACATATCGACCGCGGAAGGACAAAAAGACTTTACTTAACAAAAAAGATTTTTTGAAAATCACAATATATACAATTGAATACACGTTATATCATAACGATTTATGTTGCAAATGACAAATTAATATCTAAATTTAGCTTTTAAGCTTGAAACAAGAAAGTCGTGTGAAAATTGCTACCAAGAAAAAGAACAGCATATTAAATTAATATTAGATTGAAAAAATAAAACTCTAGTGGATAAGTCTTCGTGCACTTTATAGTTGTGTATATTTATTATTTTTATTCTGCCTAAAATCATCAAAAAACATTTTTTGTGTCTCATGTAAAATATGAGTTACGTCCTTTTGCTTTTCTAATTTTGATATATAATATCCAATGGGCTACTACTAATCCTAAAGTAATAAATTTTCCGAGGGTCTATGAATATGCACTATTCAATAACAATAAAAAATAAATGTTTTTTTTTTATCTATGTCCGCTCCCAGTGTGGAGCATATGGCTTCATAATGGAGGTATCTCAACAGATTTTCTACGAGAACTGTTTGTTACTCAGTCGCTCAACCTCACTTTTTCTATCGCTACAGCTAGTTGTTAAAGGATCAGAAGGATGGGAGGAGAGGAAATAATGTGGATTTACATCACAAACACCCAGTCTTCAATCACAATTTTGAATTTAATGAATCTCAAATTCACTGTGATCTGACCGGGAATCGAGCCCAGACCTGCGTGATCGGAAAAGCAAGCTCTAACCAACTGGGCTACAGCAGGCGACAAATGAATGTTAAAAAAAAAATTGCATTTGAAAACGCGTAACATGCAAATGAAATGATGTATTATATTTCAATTATGGCTATCTGTGACGGAAGATAAAAAATAAATATGCGATGTGTTTCATTATTGAAACATTTATTCTTTTTCTATTTTTTTTTAAATTAACATATTGAAAATATTTACGAATATACGGCGTATACCCTTATAATGTACCCTGCTGCAGCACTGGATATTTAACGATTACTTCAAACAAAAAAAACAAAAAAAATACAGGATTTCTTGTCTTATAAGACAGCGTTATTAATCAGAAGTAAGTAATAATATTTAATTAACAACTTTTTAATATATTTTAAAGAATACGAAGTATAATCATAAAAAAATGATTTTTATGTTCTTTTTTCTAATACTTTTAATATTTTGAAAAGTGACTCGTGTATTTCAATCAAAAGATTATAACGCACTAGTATTAAATCTAAAGAAATATCCTGAATAATTAACTCGTTAAAAAATATTATATTTTATGCACACAAACATTAATTGTGTTACTCGTTCTAAAAGAGTTAATATCCGAATGACCGGCATATCACAACTCGCAACTTACTAACATTGAAATATTTTCGTGAATATTGAGGTTGACTCAATCGATTTCTTTTACGTTACTGACGTTGCGTTTTCAAGGTGGCTGGCTATTCATTTAGAACAGATGATGATGATGATACAATCGGACTGTCTGATTGGTCAATACCTGTGATGAAATCAAATAACCATTGCTTTTTTTTTTGTTGCACGCCATCTTGCATACGGGTATTATTATATAAAGATATTGTGAATTGTGATGCGTACATCAAAGAATAAATTAATATCGAAAATATGGTAATTGGCGGATAGATTAAGTGGGTGGGTAAATTATGTGTTTTTGGCTGAAATGATTAAAAAGTAAAAACAAACTTTAAATACCATTTATTTTAAAATGAATTGACCGACAATTTCCTTCACATTAAAATGGTATGTTTATTTCAAATGTGTGGATTATCGATTTTTCTGTTATATTTTGCAGCGATCTGGAGCTCGGAATCTTAACTTATACTTAACTTAACTTAATTTAACTTATATTTTTTTAATAGCACATGCCTAGGTCGGATAAAAACTAACGACTCCATATGGATACAAATCGCTAGTCAAAAGTTTCACCACTGCATACTACATGCTATATTATAGGCAGTGGTGAAGTGGTAAATAAAAAGGTAACAAGTCGGTCATAGATTTCTTCCCTATTTTTTTTTGTTTTTTTTTATATCCGTCCGAAGTTAAAAAACGACAAATTTTAATAAATAAATCAATAAAAAAAACGATTTTGAATATATCTATGTTCTTGAAAATTTAGTTACAAATCAAAAAGATGGCGGGGCGTCTTCCTCATTTCAAAGTGCCAGGTCACCAACCTGGCCTACTACACCACTGATTATAAGTCCTTACTAGGGTCTCCAGTCCCGAGATCCCGTCCAATTCTGAGATCTCGAAATCCCGGGATTGTGACAGTACTAATCGGAGGATTTCGGGATTGAGAAAATTAGAGAAAGTTGAACGAGGTAAAAATATTTGGTTTATTTTGCTCTCAAAAAGCTCTCACGGTGTTAATTTTGTAAAATTCGACAATGAAAAAATGTCAATCCAAAATTGGGATCATAAAAAGGGTCCGGAATTGGATGCCTTGGTCCTTACCCACTGAAAAATAAACTTTTTAATAAGTAAATAGAATTTTGTAAAATTACAGAAAATCAGGAAAAGAATTCTCAGTTGTTTATCGAGATAATGAGATAAAATACTGGTATGAGAAATTCACACCCCACTCACATAAGAAATTGTAATTCGTAAATATAGTTATTTTATATTATTAAAAGTGAAAATAAAAAAAACACTTTGTTGATTCTACTATTTAAATCAATTTTATCAATGATATGAAACTATTTAAACAAAAATGTGGATAGATGTTCATTTCTAATATAACAAACATCAAAATAAGATAACTTTGTCATTGCGCTAGTCGTGTTAGAAAATATAAAATTCCTTGCGATGTACTTTCTGATGATGATTCTTAAAAAGGCGAAATATGTGTCATATTTTTGTTAACACACCAAGTGCATTAATAATGTTATCCAATTTATTTGTAATTTAAAACAAAACATAACGTTTATTAAATATAATAATTAAAGCACGTGCTCCGCCAGTTCGAAAAGTATCTTCAGACAAAAATATCGTAAAGTTATTTTCTTAAAACATGCTCAAAAAACCTGTGGAATAACGAAGTCATCTTATTCAACTTAAATTTAAAATGAGCTACCACGATGTAGATTTTCGAAATTTATTTATTAAAAATTATTGCTTTACATTTTGAGCTATAAATAAGGTCTCATTTTCATATAATTTGTACATTTTTTATATCTCATAATATGTGAGTAAAACCTTTGAAGAATACAAATTAATTATAGCACACATTCGCTTGATTTTAAGAGAAATATTTCGGTAAATGGTAAAACAAGAAATGAGTCGGAAAAAACATAGATCAAGGGTATTTTTTTTATTATTTTTTCTTACAGACGTTTCAGAATAAATTATATAGAATTTGGCTAGCGAATAGTCTAACCATAATCGAATGAATTAGTCCATTAGTAGTATAATTTAATTTATTATTAATAACATAGTTTTAGAAATAAATAATTAAGTAAAAATTTTAATGTTGCCATAAATGAAAATTATTATTCCGATTTTAAACCGGTTGCGAGTTACACAGGAGTGATGTGGATGATTACTTTTCAAGTAGCCGTTTAATTGAGTGAATAAAATAATTCCACTAATTAAATTGGACATTTAAATTACTGACACATTAATGTGGTCAATGGGTTTCAGTCGTAATGAGATAATTGCAGAGATAACTCCGATATTGCAATGCTTCGCGCATTTAAAAATATGTCAGCTGGATAGTATAATATAATATAATATTTAAATTATGTAGCCATGAAAGCCGACCATAGATAATAAATAAATAATTTATTGCCGCGTTAACTTGAAATTATCGCAAATCCGTTGATGTTCGAAAAAATGTTAAGAGTTGGTGAGATGATATTCTGAGATAATAAAAAATAATTACATGCCATCGTGTGAACTTGGAATACTCGTAAATTTACTTCTGGTCTCATTTATATTATAGATGAAGCTGGAGAGTCGATTATCATAGTCGTCATATTAATGATTATGCACAGATTTAAAATCATATACCTTTATTATAATAAACACAATTGACAATGGTTTCAAGTGTGTAAGTATGCTTTACGACTCTTTTCTCCCCGAATGTTTAATAAACCCTCAAAAAACAATGCAATTATTTGGGAAGTTTTATGGCGGATACGAAAATTACAGAAGAACACATCTTTGAAATCAAGGAAACCGTTAATTCGTACGAATTACATGCCGGGTTTCGCTTTTCGGCATATAATAGTATTCTAGTGCAGTGTTTCTCAATCTGTTTGGGCCCGTGGCCCCTTTTTGAGTGTCTTTATTTGTCTTTGCCCAGGAAGTTGCGGATTTCCCGAAATAACGAGCGTGGGACCTTTTTTTTAGCTCACCCAAGGATTTCAAATCCTAAAAATTTTGAGGGAAATTTGCCCGTGGCTCCCTTGTAACACACTATGGTACTCCGGGGGGCCACTGGGCTCCCGGTTGAGAAAACCTGTTCTAGTACATGGATGAAATACATTTAATAAAGATTTTGATTTATTAAAAGACAACCTTGAATACAAATAGCTGGACGGTAATAAGTCACATGGTCCGTGGTGCAGTGGTTAACTTCGTTGGTTTCCGTGACGGATCTCACTGGCCTAAATCTCGGTACGAACAGTATTTTTGTCAATCAATTTCGTTTGAAGACATGGGTGTGTTTTGTGTATTAAAATTCCATCGCTCCCTTACAATCCTAAAATAATAGTGCGTAGCAAGAGCTATTAGCTAAACAACTAGTCCTGTTCTATCTCTATCGTTTATATTTCAACCTATCCTATTCTAAAAAAAAGTTGAGCAGCTTAGTGTTAAGCAGCTTTTGTAGATATACTAATGTTGAAATACCTTCATTAGGATGCCATATGCTCCACATTGAAAGCAGGCATGGATTAAAAAATAATATTCTGAAGCACACGTATAATAAATAATCTATATAACAATATAATAAAACTATACCTGAACCAACTGACCAATTGCAGTTACGCATAAAAACCTGCTTTTGTCGTTATGACGACACAGCGGTAAGGTGAATAGTTGTAAAAAACAGAAAATAATGGCGACAGAACTTAGTTCAATGTACCCTAGTACAATACAATTTTGAAGATTCATTTTTTATGTGTTGTAATCAAAACCAGTATGAGAAAACTAACCACGCCCGACATATAAAAACGTATATTTTTTACTTACATAAAATTATTCGACGATTTTATTAAGTTCCTATATATCTCTCATGATGAATATTTTTTTATTCCAAATAAGTATACAGCACTAAACATAATTGCTGCATACTTTATAAAATGATCTAATTTAAAAAATGATAGTGATCTGAATGATGTTAGGTTACTTCAATGAATCATCAAAATTGGAAATTAATTGGGTTGTTTCTACATAGCTTAAAACAGGTTTGAATACGATAAACTTTAAAGGATGTTATAAAAAAGAATGAACAACGTAATTGTTAAGCTTTTTATGTAATCTTCTTTTTGAAGGTTTATAATGAAGATATATTATTAAGTAAACCAATTACGGTCGGCTGTTCAAAACATAGTGAAGGGATGGTCAGAGAATCGAGGTCTGCCAATCCTGCCTAAGAATTTATGGATATCCAAAACTTGGGGTTGTAAAACGATGATTGAAACATATTTATGCTCTAAAAATATATATAATTTGCAATATCCCTTTTGTTATCCAAAAACCGGGTCATATGGCGCAGCGGTTAGCGTAGTGGGCTTCCGTGCCAGACCTCACGGGTTCGAGTCCCTGTACGAACAGTATTTTTCGATCGATTTATCGATTTCTGTTTGAAGGCATGGGTGTTTATGATGTCCCTCCCAGCATTTTTGTTCCTCTAACAACCAGGCGTAGCGACAGCGATTATTTTACTATTAGTCCTATAGCAGCCATATCTTTTTAACCCTACTACTCTCTTTGAAAAAGGAGTAACAAGCAGTTATCATAAAAAAACTTCTGTTGAGATATCTCCATTAGGAGAACATATGCTCCACATAAGGAGCGAATATTTATAAAAAAAAAACAAAAACTAGGACCTCCGAATTATATTTTGCCTAGGGCCTCTCAAGTGCTTTTTTAAACACTGGGTACGTGGATATATTATATATTTTAAGTACTTCAATGCTACGACAGGAAGATTGTAAGTATATAATGCAGATTGCGAGTTTATAATAATATGTATACATCGCAAAGTGCATGACTGGTTTGGTGATAAGATGCAATAATCTTAAAACTGCATCGCATCTGAAATACGCCAAGGAACATCATTCTTTGACTGTCAGAATCTCAAGTAAGGACATCTATTAAGAGTGATACAATTACTTATCTTTTTCCGAGGTCTCCATTTAGTGCTTCTCAAGGAAGTAATTGAGCAAGAAACCGTTTTTATCTCATTTTTTAATTATCATGATTCATCGCTGAGAAATAACACTGGATGAAATAAATATATCGATTGTGGAAAAGTGATAATATGTTTATCGTATGATAATAAATATTTATCACTTTTAGGGTGTTCACTGTCAATACTTGGAGGAAAGGCATTATATTAATAAAAACGCAATATTCCTTTGTACTTCATTCCACTTTATTAATTAGGTCAGGACCGATTTCGCTCACTGCGAGCATTGTCAATTGATCAGTTGTTAGATTCATCAGTTAAAAATTCTTGCAATGAGCAAAACTGGTCCTGACCTAATCAATAAAGTGGAATGAATTGAAAAGGAATATTGTGTTTTTATTAATAAATATTTATGCTTTTAAGTATAATATATTACAAATATATATGTGTACATATCGACTGTAGTTAGGTAAAAGTATTCAACCAACGCAGAACAAATTTTTTAGTATAGATAGACGAAAAACCATTTTAACGATTTTCAAGTTAAAATTAAATAAGCACAACCTAGAAGTGCAAAAAGACAAAAGCGGTGTTTTAATTACTCAATGTAGTACAAATTACAATAATTGTTTAAGAAAACTCGTCTATTGAACGGTCTAAGAAAACGAATCGTTGTTTTTCACAAAATTTAATATTTTTCTACTAAAATGCATCTCTTTATAAAATGAGTCGGTTGCAACGTTTCCTCTAAGCTGCGCAAGCTCGCGGCCGCGCAACAGCTTAAAAGCCTCCACGCACACATCCCGGATTAGCGTGCACTCCAATTGGTTTAGATGAAGTATGTAGTACAGGCACGGGAAAACCGAGGTCCGCGAGCAATATTATATTTTTGAAAAAAACACGTTTTTATCTTTTAACGCCTTTTTAAAAAGATTGAAAATAAATATGATAATCGTTATTTTTAGATCAACCTATATAAGTGAACAAACATTTTCAATCGTGAATCTCAATAAAACTCACCGATGAATCACCGACCATTATAAGCAGTTTTAAGAATCTCAACTAAAAAATTAGCACCAGAATTTAAATAATTTTAATGGACGTATCTAAAACAGTTCCATTCCTATCATTTGATCGTTTTTTCATGAAAATGGTATTTTACTTGCGGCCCGCGGCAGATTTTGAATTCCTGAATTTGGCCTTTTCTCCGAAAAGTTTTCCCTCCCCTAATATAGTATATAGATTAGTTTTAATTCTGCAAATCAAAACAAAAAAAAAATATTTGTTTTGTATAAAATGACATTTATTTTTGCAAAAATATTTATACTATGCCGCGCATTTGTTGAATTGGCATGCTCAGCATTCCAATTTTCGACGCAACTAACTTTTCGTCTTGAAAGAAACATTTGGCTGAGTTCTAGTTGTAATAATATACGTTCGATAATAAAAAGGGTGACATCCGCATTCATCTGTCTTGAAATATGATATACAAGTAATAACGATAATGAATTATTGCAATGACAGTGATATTTCGAATTTCGAAATGTCAACCGGCGGTGACGTCACTCTGCGTTGGAAACTCAGATAAAAGATGGCGCTCGGAGATGACCAGTCGGCGTCCTTCGGCGAGCGAGAAAGTTCGATGACCAACATATTATTATACACGCAAACTGGTAGGCTATTTTTTATTGTAAGCCCGTGGAGTCTATACTAACAGAAAAACAATTAATAAAACTAGGGACGCGAACGATGAAGACATGCTAGAGCACGGATTCTCAGCTGCGGTCGACCTTGAAGGAGTTTTCAATGTATCATACTGGGAAAGTCAAAAGACGTAAGCAACAATTCGCTATGTTAAAGGAGACCGAAACAAAAAACAAACATTATTTTTAAAAACAAAATATTCAAATAAAGTATTCAGATACAGAAGAATTAGATATGTAAAATTGATATTTATTTTGACATACCACCATTTAAGGACTATGTCCACATTGGTTTGCACCCTTATTATTACCTTACAAGATAATTTATATACTATAACTCTGATGAGGTTGTTAGCCGAAATAACATCAACCACGTATAAAATAATATTTGTGGAGCTAAAATACTGTAATATTTTTTCAACTTATTATAATAGAGTTCTACCAAGTAAGTGCCAATTCAATCAAGCCGTTTACTTTGTGGAAGTTCATTTTAATATAAAATTAAATTTATATAATCTTACACCAAATGTTTATGCAGTGTTAAGAAGTTTATTAAACTAACATATAGTAATATAATTTATTTTTATTATGTGAAGTTTTACCGTGTTAGAATTAATGTAGTCAGTGAAAATTATTTTAGTTGACATTTTTAAAAAAATATTTTGCATAATGTGCAATGTTTCAGTTTTTCTTTAATCCATACCTTTATGTTAATCAAAAATATGGAAAACAATAAATTGATAGAGGAATACCTCCATTAACTTTACGTTTACACAATATTATCAAATAAAAAAAAAAATGTGTTTCTTATTCGATGAAGAAGTTTTACTAAATTCCTTTTTGACAACTTGAAAAGGATGTTCCAATTTTCAAAAAGGTCAAATAACTCATTTACCCTTGTAGACATCCTTTCCGTGATATTGCTTCTTTGTGACAAAAAGTAAAGCCATTCAATTGAATTGAATCCCATGTACTTATTTTGTTTAACTTTCTTTCTTTATGTCTTGATTTGGTAATAAAATCTTTAAGCCACATCGACAGCCAACTGCGTGGTCGAATGACGAATGTCGATGACTTCGGTTACGGAAGTCACGGTTTCAAATGCCAGTACGGATAGTTTTTATAAATGGATATTCAATTGGGCTATTTATTTCTGTCCAAAGACCCATATAGATGTATTTGATGTATTGAATTCCCTCCCACTCATCTTATCCTTGAAACGGGAGTAGCAATAACGTTTAATTAATCACTAATCATATCTTTCTATTCATACTCTAAGTTGTCGTAGAAAAAACTTCTGTTAAGACACCTCCATTAGGAGTCCATGTGCTCCACATTGGGAGCGGACATAAAAGAATTGAATACGTTTACAGATTTTTGATTCGATAATTCGAGACGCAAAATCAAATAAGTGAGAAGCTCTATAGAGCTATTACTCGGCATAGGCGATCGTAAATGGCTTTCAAAATTGTTATGTATATTGTAGATAATCAATTATTTTTTACCTTTATGGTTAGTCAGAAAGTTTACGACACTTCCCAAAGTGCAATTAAAATTATTTTGCAGTGTGCGCGGCGTAGAGTGCAATTATTTGATTAGGGGTCGTTAGCACGGCCAGCTTTTTATTAGCGGCAAGGTCTTCCGCGCGGATCACCACATTTTTTTGTTCTCTGATAAATCTATAGAACGCTCTCAAGCAATTTTATTTAAAAAGCGTAAAAAATACGATGAAGCAGGATCGATTAGTTGAAGAGCATGTCCATATTAACAGAGCTGGTTTCAAACATTGTAAAAATGACCATACCTATCTTCCTTCTGCAATAAAAACAATATATTAATGACACGGTACCTTTAAGACTCAGAGGTCTGTAGAATAAATTTAATTTTGTTAATCGTATCGTCTTGCAAAATGAATTTATTGAATACAAAATTGTTATTATAACTAGATGTAATATGTACATTAATTTTTTCAACAGCTTTTACAGTGATATTTGAATTGAAAATAGTTTTCTTTTGTTTGCGATTGGCACGCGAATGTTCATGATCAATTTATTTTTAAAAGTCACGTTCATTTTTGAATGTCGGGAATAGGAATCACGATATCTGCCATTCATGATGTTTTTCATTACCGAATTACCGGTTTGATTACCGGTGAGTGCAAAAATACTTATAGATAGATATATCGGTATCAATAGTTACCAACATCGAATTTTTAATAAATTGTTCGCGATTAATTGTAATATTTTAATCCTGGCTAGATTTAGGTTACATTATTATTGACAAGCCTTCACTATGCTTACGATTGGTTATGAATTTTATAAAACATCTTGATGCCGATTTTGGTTAACTTTCCTTGTAATATGTTTCAAAATGGCCGTATTTATTTTGCTTTATTTATTTATATTTATTTGTGATACATATCGGTATTAAATACAAAAGATACCGAAACTCAATTCTTTTTTAAAATTCATGTCCGTTATTAATGTGAAGGATATTGCTTCCTTATATCTCAACAGAGTTTTTTTACGAGAATCGCTTGTTAGTTAGTTGCACAACCTCTCATTTTAACAAGAGTATAGATAGAAAGTTAGGGATGGTATAGGACCAGTGGCTAACTAATCGCTCTCGCTTTGCCCTGTTAAAAGGATTGCAAGAGTGAAAGGTATATATATCACAAATACCAACGCCATGGAACAAACATTGATTTTGTGAGCTTAATCTTAGTTTTGATAATTCATTCTTTAAACATTAAAAACTTAAACACGAGAAAAAAGGTGCCGTAACGTCGTTTCAATACGTTACATGCGGAAAAAAAAGTATTGTATTGATATATTTATCCAGTTTCGCAAACCATAAACAAAAGCATCCATAAAGAATAAACCCCCAGGAGTGTCATAAAACTATCAATATTATCATCGACCTTTGATTTTGAAACGGGTCTAAAATAGTTTCAAAATAAAAAAAGGCAACCATTAGGAAATCGTCACATCGTTAAAATAGCTTTATGATGCATAACTTCTTGAATTTTAGACATGTACTCATTTGTTATATTATTTACTATCAAAAATAGTTACCGGGCGTGGTGTCCACCAAGTCAGTGACCCCTAGTAAAAAAAATAATAGCACAAGTATATTTTGATCTCTCCCATGTCGAGTCTATATTTAACTTTTATTTGACAAGAATAGTTTTACTATAAAAGAATACAAAACATTTTTGGAAGCCATTATAGGATTTACAGTTGATTGTGATTTTTTTACAAAGGCGAGCGCTGTTAATTTATTAATAATATAAAACATCAAATAATGTAAGTTTTTTTCGAAAGGCCAAGTAAAAAATGATATTTAGAATTTAATACCTCTTTTTGGCTATCAGTGATAGGGCATCTAAAAATGTTTTCATTATTGAAATGCAGTTCTACCAAGTAATGTAATGATGTAATGATGGCTGCTTAATTATTTTGACATCATCCGATACTGTCTTTGTTGACCATAATGCATTGCTTATTATACAATCTATTTCTTAAGAAAGATTTTTTTTATGTTAGCATCCGATTTTTGTGTGTGTTTTGCACACGATCCAGGGACTACCACCAGGGCCGGCGCCACCATACAGACAAAATAGGCAGCCGCATAGGGCGCAAAACATTAGGGGGCGCATAAATGGAGTAATAAAATTATCTTAACTTTATTTTGACGTTTGTATTTATTCGTTGTAATTATGCATCGTATTCTATATGATTCGAAAAATAGAGGTTAAGCGACCGAGTAACAGTTCACGTAGAAAAACTTCTGTTGAGATACCTCTATCAAAAGGCCATATGCTCCACATTGGTAGCGGGTATGGATATAAAAAAATCTTTTGATCCTGAATTGTTTATTTTTCACTATTTCGAAAATAAGTAGGAAGATTTGTCAAAAAGGGCGCACGCCAATAACTGTTGCCTAGGGCGCCATATAACCTCGCGCCAGCACTGACTACAATGCCAACAAAAAGTGTTAAAAAACGTATACCTACAGTGAACAAGTATAGAAAGTGTAATCGCCCAAAATTTTGTCTATGATTGAATTTTCGCCTAGCAAATTTTAAGTTTCTATTCTTCGCTCCAAAAAATGCATAATTGTTTATTGCCGTCACCCTTGACAACGTGTCAATTCAAATTGATTTTGTTCTAGAGTTTTCTGCGTACGGTCCGGAATGTAAGATTTTACCGCATTTCAATTATACGCCGGTCGTATATGTTATTTTAAGCTAATGACAAGTTTCTTTCTTATAAACAATATAAATACTTTTCTGCTCAGTTACTATTCGTTCTTCTCCATTACTAATCAGCTTAATAGCGATATAAATTAAGGAATTTTCTCTATTGTTTGTTGGTCACCTTTAAGTTTTAACTGTCAGTTCTTGTTGTAAAAGCATTACATTTATTTATAGAAAAGAAAACACATTTTTTGTATAAAGCTCATGACGATTTCACTCAGCGATTATAGATATAGATGAGCCATGCAAAAAAGAGTATAATACGTTTGTAATTATAATAATATTTTTTTTTATATTTAATTTATTACGTTTGTAATGTAAACAACTGGATGTATGTAACAAAGTATTTTAAAAAACCAAGTAATAGTAAAAAATAAACATTTGAAATTTGAATGAATTCAATTGAGTAAGTAAAAAATACTATTATTCGTAACTTACTCACATCCAAGTGGAAAAAAATATTATTCAAAACTGTTAAAGCTCTCCCCAGTGGCATTTCCGTAGGCTGGTTTTTCACCTTGGGAGAACAAAAAATTCATGTCCACGATTTCTTAAAAAATGATCAAGAACTTAAGGTTTCACATTCTCAAGAAAGACAGAACTCATTTTGCGTTCGTATAACCCGAAAGAAATATATGTCTAGGTACATTTCTCTTCGAAAGTTGAAGGGTAAGTACGCCTAAGAGGAAGTAAGTTGGATGAAGCCATGGGTAATATCTTTACACCTTCATATAGAGAAGCCTCAATAGTTTCTTCTGAATTTTTTTTCACCATAAGGGTACATTTAGAATCTCTCGGAGCCCAAAAATTCGACCTACTCTCATGTCTGGTTTGAACAATAGCTTTGTACATTAATATATTAATTTGAACTCTCAAATAGACTCTGATGGTACGGATGATAAAACCCAACATTTGAATCGTATGAATCATTTGAATCGTAACCCCCGGGGACTTATGAGAATTGCTCATATGTCTTTAATATGTATTTACTGGTTCTGTGCTTAGAATATAATGCACAGTTGACAACTAAATTTGCACGTGTTTGCAGCTGCCGGAAGTTCTCGTTGGCGTGTGCAACTTCGTCTGGAAACAAGCACATTTATGCAGCGAGGGATATTGCATAATCGAAGCGTAAAATTTCCCTGCAGCAAAACATAGTCAACAGCACTATTATCGGATAACTAAAGACGAAATCTAGTTAGCAGCGACTCTCCAAGCTCAATCTATTTCCGCGTGGGCGCTTGTCAAAAGATTTGGTTGGACTAATTGGTCATGGTTTTTGTCATATCGTGATTTTTCAGCTATATAAGGGGGCATAATAAATATTGGAACCGCCTGTGTGGTCGAGTGGTTAACGACGTTGGTTCGAATCCCAGTACGGACAGTTTTATAAATTGATTTATGAATTTCTGTTCAAAGGCATGGATGTATGTGATGTCTTTAATTCCCCCTCTCACCCATCTTATCTTATGAACGGGCCATATCGAGAGCGATTAGCTAACCACTAGTCCTGTCCTAGCCTTATCCTTATATTCTCACTCTCTTTGGGAAAGGAGAGGTTGAGCAACTGAGTAACAAGCAGTTCTCGTAGAAACATATCTGTTAAACTCCATTACGAGTCGATATGCTCCACATTAGGAGCGGACATGGTAATATATATATATATATATTGGTGCCTTCCTGTTATATGGAAACATTATTAAATTATTTTAAAAAATCATTTTATAACCCAACCTTACCCAACATGATTAAGCAGTCTTTGGACTTATTAAAAAAACCGGCCTCCGTTAGGTTAGATTTTTTTTAAATATAATTAATTTAACTGTTTTTATATAACAGAAAAGTACCCAAATATTATGAAATATGTTTTTATTTTAATAAATATACACTAAAAATTTTCAGACAAAACATTAAAAGTTATATGATATAGAGCAGTGGAGGGTGTCAACTTTAGTCTAACGATATTTCTCAGAAATACTAAGCACAAGTCACCTACACTAATTAATACAAGTGGAATAAATATGTTAATAATGCCTGTCAAAGGAGAGAAAAAACGAATGAAACTACAGTTTTATAATAAAAATCTATTTCCAAAATAAACTAAAAGATCGATTGAATATATAAATATAATTTTGTTTCTCTTTGGTAAAAAGAGATTGTAATATATTATATAACATATTACAATTTAACAGGATAATTTAAATTTTATTTCATAAATTATTCATCTTTTAATTTTAAATGAATTGGTATATTATTGAAAATTCCATTGTGATTATAATTCAGGTTCTACTGCCAGAGATTTTAATTATAAGTGTCGGAAATCAAACACGCAGGAATGCTGAGCTAACCTCAAAATGACGGCATGTTGGAATGACGTTAACTTCCTCGAATTCCACACTACAGACAGTATTCAATGCATATAAGGCATCTGCTCTTCGTTGATTCACACAAGTTACAATAATAATGCACGGAATTTCGGCATGCTGTAAGGGTTGAAGGGAGTACGATATGGATGAGCTTCAAGGGCAAACGTGAAATACAAACTCTCACCGTTTGCAACGAAAATCTGGTTTCATAATTATAATCTACAATCAAATAGATTGCAGTAGTGTGTCAATGCTCTCGGAAGTTTGTCATTTTCGATTGTTGTTGCCTTAGGTTCATTTTTATAAACTGTGTTCAAAAGAGTGTATCACGTATGATTATAATGTTAATATTTCCTAAATTTGAATCGCTCAAATTATGTACACTCCCACAGATTTTGTCTCTAACGACCCGGGCTTCGCCTTTCGGCATCTTCAGGCGTTCAAGCGCACGGATGAACTTTAACTGACGCTTAGTAAATGGATGTTTCGTGTTTATATATTAAATAAATGTACCACTGAGTCTAAAGCCATCGCTGGCGAAGAGGATAAGCTCATGGGAATTCCTAAAGATTTGAGTAGTGAGTGGTTTTAAGAATTATATTTATTTTTTTGTCAGTTTAAGAATTATATTTATTTGTTTACAGCTAATGCCAATGTTCCAAATATATTTTTTAAATATTTTCTATTAATACTCACCTCAATTAATACAAAAATGCGTTTGATTTTTTACAATGAATTTCAACCAAGAATAATTGATAGCGAACGTTATCAAAGTAAAAATATTTCTGGTAATTAATAAAAAAACAAATATAATATAGTAGACTTCTACAGTATCATAATAAATTGCCAAATATTTTGCTAAACTTAATCAGATATCATTAACTACTATTATAGATATTCGACCCTGCTCTTCAAATTTGTTCAACATTAAAGTCGAAATGTATTCCTATTTGATGTTTAATTAATTAAATAATACAACACATTTTTGTATCCAGTTCCACAAAAGATTAAAAATATCGATTAACATTCGACATTAATTTATATGTGGCCTATCTTTGAAATCTTTCGGCGGCGCCAAGTCAGGGCTCGTCAAACATTATTCGTAAAAGGCTCCATCGTAAAAAAGTTACGTTCAACTGGTCGACAGGTAACAAACATGAAAATTTTAAGCAGATTGAAATAGCGAAAACAGGTTCTATCTTTTATATTACAGGTTTATTTAAATAAATAAAATATAACATATCCACTCCGAATGTGGAGCATATGACCTCCCAATGAAGGTATCTCGACAGTTTTTTTCTACGAAAACTACCTGTTACTCAGTCAACCAACCTCTCTTATTCAAAGAGAGTAGTAAGGATAGAAGGATAAAGATAGGACAAGACTAGTGCTTAGCTAATTGCTCTCGCTACACCCAATTCATAAAGGATCGAAAAGGGTGGGAAGGAATTTTTAGACATCACAAACACATTTGCCTTCGAACAGAAATCGAAAAAATGCTGGCACGGAAGCCCACAACGCTAATCGTTATGTCATAGAACTTGCAAAATGTACATAAATCAAGGATATTACAGAAACAATTTTATTCGACAAAAAAAAAATGTGATACGTTAGTATTTTACAGAAGTATTTTTTGGGATTCAAAAGTCACATTTCGCATCATCTGTCATTTTTATACAGCCGGTGTTTCGCGGCCGCTTTCCATATTGCCATAACGACTCAAAAAATGAAACGAATGCACTCATCATAATATTAGCCCATACAAAACTGCACGGGACCAATTTTTTAACCATGCACTATTGTACTTAAAAAAAGATAAAGGTTATAACGAAAAAGAGCTGATTTGCTCAACCATTAAGATAAAGTATTCTAAAACTCCGCCGTGGCGGTAGAGTTTAATTTACTACGCATCAAATTTTAAGAGGAGTCAAGAATATCCTGTTTTCTTATGATCTTGCTTTTTTATAGTACTTTCTGTCATCAAACTGATCAATTTGTGACACAATCAACGTTTGGGCCGGATCTCAATTATACGTCAGGCTGTATTTGACTGGCAGGCCGTTGTTTGCCAACCCCTGACCGCTAATTTATTCACACGCCTAGAATATTTTCATCGACAGTTCAATGACCTATCTTTTCGATTGTCAGCACAAAAAAATCTATTTATTAATATATTATGTATACCATTATTCATGCCTAAAAATGGCGACTGCACCCACGAATAATTTGTTATAATGCTGTGGAATGCACTTCTCTACTCCCGCTAAATATTATTAATGGTCAGCTTGAAGGATATCTTATAACACATAAAATATAAAACATATTCAGATTGATTATGCTCGAGTCATGTCGGATCCTTAATGAAGATATAGTAATTATGCGCAAAAAAATCCTTGTTACAAAATTTCCTCGAAGTAAGTTATAACTAAGAATTAGAATCAATTTCAAGACAATTCATAAACCTTGCGATATTTTGTCTGGAGATGTTTCTTAGCCTTTTGGCTGCCGTAGAAAAAAGTAAGTTTTTTCTAGCACGCCGGGTATAATTTGCAATTATTATTTTAATTAGTTGTTGACAAGGTAACTCGTCTTTGGCGTGTTGAGCACGAAAAATTTTACGAGATATCTCATCTGTGGGAGCCGTCTAGTTAAAAGTGTAAAACGCGTGTCACAATTTTGTAACAAATTATGTGAAGTAGTTTTTTGATGTCCAATGTCCATTTATAATAGCAAAAATTCACCGATTTAATTCAAATAACGTTAATTCTTGTAAAAATTAAATTGAAGTTTTAGTTTTTTATAATTTTAATTGTATTTTTTAATTCGAAAAATCAGTTGACTAAATTTTTATGAGCGTATCTAATATCCAAGTGTTATTTAAAATGGTGAAAAAAAATGATATCATGATCGGAGCTTTTAAGTTTTACCATATAGCACCGGTCTGTGAGTAAAGAAATAAACACCGAAGGAAACATAGAAGCTTGAAAAAAATATATAGAGAAAGGCTCTGCTACTAGTTTTTATATATCTATATATTAATACTCGATAATGTCCGTCCGTCTGAATGATTGTCCGCGATTTTCCCTCCCCCTCCTCCGCCCCAGCCCCGCTTGTCACCATTTTTTTATTCATACCAAATACATACTTTTTTCGTTTGTATATGGTCGCGATTTCGCCTTTTCGATGACGTCAAGAAAGACGGTCCTCCTCCCCCCCCCCCCCCCAATCCTGCTCCGCTGTCGCCATTAATTATTTTTTTTATTCATACTAAAGACATATTTTCCAAATACACTGTTTATTATTTGACGAAACAAATCAAATAGCTGAAAAAATTTCATACAAAAAAACGCCGCGACCGTGGATCGAACACAGAACTCTGGATTACCAGTCGAGCTCTCTATCAACTGAGCTAACGTCATAAATATCAAGGCGATAAAAATAGTGTATTTAAAATAAAAATTTGAAAATGGAACGATATTTGCGATTCCTACTGACTTCGATTGTTTGTATAAAAGATTCAAAAATGGAATATTGTCAAATAATGAATGACAAGGTAAATTTATGCTCAAATAGTAATATAAATAAAGTAAGCGAAATAGTTTGATAGATTGGGGTCAACGAGATTAAAATACGGCAAAGTGAGCCAAGTTAGGATGATGGGAAAAAGTGAACTGAATCCACCCTTTTTATTGCATAATTTCAATCATTTTTTCTCTAAAATACATTGTTTATGCTTTCGATGGATTCGTCGGTAACTTTTTGGAAGTTCATTTGAATATAAAATAAAAAATAACTTAGATTATTCCACGTATTGTGCTACAAACTGTGACACGTGTTTCGCCTCTTTCAGAGGCATCCTCAGACAGACTTACTTTTACTTACTGAAAGTAAGTCTGTCTGAGGATGTCCTGAGCGTTTTTTTTTTGGTTTATAACATTTTTTTTTTTTGAAAACTTTCTTTTTAAATCACATTACATCTTGATCGTATGAAAATAAATGCTATCAAAATAACAAAATCCGATTGACTAGCCAAGTACGTTTTTCAAAAAATAAATATAAGACGCAATTATTTCAAGATTTGTTTTTAATCTAGATACATACGTGGTATAGTTAGTTGTTGGCGAAAGCATAGTTTCAGTATGATTAGTAAAATAACATCAGTAAAAATCATTATATATATTCTAAAAAACAAGTTCTATTTGGAGAATAAGTCAAAATTTTGATAATTTTGTTTTGATAAAATGTCCAATTAATTTATAATATTTTGCATGTGAAAATTGCATTTTTTATATAAATATAATTTAATTCTTTGCCCATTTATTTTCCGACTTTTTTCTCACATTCCATTGAAGTGAAAAAAAAGTTCAATAGATATTAAATTATTCTAAAAATTAGAATATTAGATTATTCTAAAAATTTCAAAATCTATATATTAATAGTCGATAAAATAATCACTTTTCACAAATCACAATTAACAATTCACAATTCACAAATGTGTGCGTACTGATGTCCTCGGGTCTTATTCTTTTTCTACGAAATATTTTTGTTAGCATACTTGAAAATTAGTTGAATAAAATATATATACTACGAAAAATGATTGTTAGCAACCTTGAACATTATTCCAAAAATTTAATAATTTACAATTTAAAAACTGCAGGGCTGTCGATATATGCGCCGAGATCGATTTATGCTACTATGAAAAATGATTGTTAGCAAACTTGAACATTATTCCAAAGATATAATAATTTACGAAATTTCTGCTACTTCGAAAAATAGTTGTTAGCAAACATAAACATTATTCCAAAAATTAGGTAATTTACGAGGTCTATTTCTGCTAATAGGAAAAATAATTGTTAGCAAACTTAACATTATTCCAAAAATTAAATAATTTACAATTTAAATACTACAGGGCAGGGCTGTCGATATACGCCCCGATATATTTATTTTATTTTAAGAATCTCTGGCTTATTCAATAAATAGGTTTGTAATTTTCTGACTACTTAAAAATGCAACAAAAATCCCCCCGTTGAGGTCAACGGGCTTACAGCTAGTCTATATATTAATACTCGATAATGTCCGTCCGTCCGTCCGTCCGTCTGTAAATTGTCCCCGATTTTCCCTCCCCCTCCTCCGCCCCAACCCCGCTGTCAACCATTTTTTTATTCATACTAAATACATACTTTTTTCGTTTGTATATGGTCGCGATTCCGCCTTTTCGATGACGTCAAGAAAGACGGTCCTCCTCCCCCCCCCACCCCATCCTACCCCGCTGTCACCATTAATTAATACACTGTTATTTGACGAAACAAATCAATGGCTGAAAATTTGAATTCTCATACAAAAAAAGCGCCGCGGCCGTGGTTCGAACCATCGCTTCTGGATTATGAGTTGAAATCGTTACCGCTCGGGCAAACGAACAACTGTCAGCATCGATCTGATTTAATTATATATATTAAGCACACATTTAAATTATTCTAAAAATTCCAAAATACGCATACTTCACATGCATACATAAACAGTTGAATTATCAAATGGCTGAAAATTTGGATTCTCATACAAAAAAGCTCCGCGACCGTCGATCGATCCCATAATTATGAATTATCAGCCGAGCTCTTTGTCAACTGAGCTAACGTCACAATTATCAGAAACGATGAAAATATATAATATATATTAAATTTCGTTTGAAAATGGAACCTTTCGTTTTTTATTTAAAAAACAGCATGCATATTATATGTTTTATTTTTCGAGCCTTTCTCAATTCTACTGTACCCTAGAGGTAAGCCGCTCGACTGGTAATCTGTAGGAACTTGGTTCGAATCTAGCCTTGAGCACTTTTTTTTGGGTTTATAACATTTTTTTTTTTGAAAATTTTCTTTTTAAATCACAGTACATCTTGATCGTATGAAAATAAATGCTACCAAAATAACAAAATCCGATTGACATGCGAAATATGTTTTTCAAAAAATAAATATAAGACGCAATTATTTCAAGATTTGTTTTTAATCTAGGTACATACGTGGTATAGTTAGTTGTTGGCGAACGAATAATTTCAGTATGTATAATAAAATAACTTCAGTAAAAATCATTATATATATTTTAAAAAACAAGTTCTGTTTGGAGAATCAGTCAACATTTTGATAATTTTGTTTTGATAAAATGTGCAATTAATTTATACCATTTTGCATGTGAAAAATGATTATTAGCAAACTTAAACATTATTTCAAAAATTAAGTAATTTACAATTTAAAACTGCAGGGCTGTCGATATATGCGCCGAGGTCGATTTATGCTACTATGAAAAATGATTGTTAGCAAACTTGAACATTATTCCAAAGATTTAGTATTTTACGAAATTTCTGTCACTACGAAAAAAAATGTTAGCAAACTTAAACATTATTCCAAAAATTAGGTAATTTACGAGGTATATTTCTGCTAATAGGAAAAATAATTGTTAGCAAACTCAACATTATTCCAAAAATTAAATAATTTACAATTTAAATACAACAGGGCATGCTGTCGATATATGCCCCGAGATATATTTATTTTATTTTTAGAATTTCTGTCTTATTCAATAAATAGGTTTGTAATTTTCTGGCTTATTAAAAATGCAACAAAAATCCCCCCGTTGAGGTCAACGGGCTTACAGCTAGTTCTAAATTAAGAGCGGACTTGCCTGGTTGAAAATAGTTTGTTCGGAAAGTAGTCTGTCTGAAGATGCCTCTTAAAGAGGCGAAACACGTGTCACAGTTTGTAGCACAAAACGTGGAATAATCAATAAGTTATTTAATTTTATATTAAAATGAACTTCCACAAAGTTACCTCCGAACTCATCGAAAGTATTAAGACAAAATTAAATCGTGAAAAATGTGTATAAAACTAATTTGTGGCGTATTAATTCAACTACTTTACGTACGTTTCGAACAAATTTATAAAATAATTAATCCTACTTTTTTCTTTGGAAACATGTTACTTCATATATGTAGGGCATTATTACGAAGGGGATGGGGTAACTTACCGTAGGGGAGACATGACGTTGCTATCGGTTTCCGTGCACTGGCAGGAGGTTTTAGTGCAGCCGTCAGCGATGTGTAGAGTCATAATTTCACTAAAAGCACATACCATAGGTTCTCAGCGGGTGTGTTGTGGATTCACTTACCTGCAACAGAAATAAAAAATAACCGTCAGTATACTGTAGCGTTGTGAATACGAAAAATCAATTGAAATATACTTTATCGCGCCTTCATAGCTATAGACTATTTCGAATCTAATCTATTATAACTATGAAATTGATATTATCCTTTTAAATTTTCATAAAAATGTTACTTGGATAAATATGCATTACAATATGCTAATCTTTTTCTACCCGAACATTAACTAAATGCATATAAAACAATTCAGTTATGTAAGAAATTTAATGTGAATTAGGAAAATAACTAATTATTAAAGATGAAAATCAGGACATCAGTATGAAAAATACTTCATAATATTTATGTCAAATGGTTAGTTAAGAAAAACGCAATATTCCTTTGCACTTATTTCCACTTTTATTTATCAAGATCAGGACCGGTTTCACTCAATCAGAACGATAAGATCAGTTGACAATGCTCGCCACTACTAAAATGTTACTAAAGTAAAATGAAACCGGTCCTGACCTTTTAAATAAAGTGAAATAAAGTACAATGGAGTATTGTGTTTTACTTAATATAATGCCATTCCACTAAGTATTGACAGTGAACATCCTAAAAGTGATAAATGGTTAGTTCTCAAAATAGTCCATTGAGCAAATTTAAAATACGGCGACAAAGTTCTTTACTAATATTTCGCAATTCGCATAAATTATGTTTTCTTGATTTCAATGTTTTATTTTGCTATTTGCAATTAAATTTACTTGTGAATCATCACATTTATTTTTTCACCATTCATTTTTTGTCGGGTAGAAAAAAGTAGCTTGCAATAAAAAATATTTACCGATATTTTGAATCGTGTCTGCATTGATTACAAGGATACTAGGGCATCCAATCCCGGGATCCCGTTCAATTTTCTGATCCCGAAATCCCGGGATTGACATGGTCGCGATCCCGGGATTTCGGGATTGAGAAATTTGTAGTAAATCTCGAAAAGAGAGATGAAATTGGCAAATTGAGGATTTTAAATTCCTCGGTGAGCTAAAAAAAAAAAAAACGAGGTTTTGTGGGAATTCGGGGAAAAAGTATACCAAACTGAGGATTTCAAATTCCTCGGTGAGCTAAAAAAAAAAAAAAAACGAGGTTTTGTGAGAATTCGGGGAAAAAGTATACCAAATTGAGGATTTCGAATTCCTCGGTGAGCTAAAAAAAAAAAAAACGAGGTTTCGTGAGAATACGGGGAAAAAGTATACCAAATCTGAGATTTCAAATTCCTCGGTAAATTTATCTCAATCCCGGGATCCCGGGATCCCGGGATTGAAAATTTATCAATCCCGAAATCCCGGGATTGGAAAAAGGCTCCGGGATTGGATACCCTAAAGGATACTGCCTGAAATCGTGAAATTGCTTAGCAAAAAAATACTATTAAGAATGTTTAATATTATTTTTTACGATTAGAAAAACTGCAGTCTTTATTTCTCGAGCACTCATATGTATGTTTTTACAAAACATTATTATTGTGAGTCATAAATAAACTATGATTAAAATTCTTTATGTAAATTATTACCGTGTTCTGAGGTTTAAAAAAGGGCGCCTGTATGTTTAGTTAATTTTATATTGAATATAATTTTTTATACAAAGGCATTACTTAATTGCACATTTTCTTTAGTATACGTGTTTGCCGCGATAACGACAATATTTATTTCTTTTGATTTAATAAAAGAACTTTGTAACTTTTAACTGCAGAAAAGTTTTTCCATCTTTGCCACTGCAGATTAAAGCATTATTTTGCAAGGGTAGAAATAGGTGGAAATTCGGCTCTTTGTTTGCTGCAGTCTGGTGCAGGAATAATAACCGCGCAGTATTGCAGGCTAGCGATAAATGCCCACCAGTTTTTCCTCGCACTACCCTTACAAAGAAAAAATACCCTTTGTTTTCCAGGGATTATTTTAAATATTTTTTACACTCATGTGTCTTTTTTTTAATCTGGAAACTATACGAATATATTATACGCTTTGCACAAAAAAATCTGTTTGATCTATGTAAGAATTAAGCGACGCCAACTATTCAAAACGCAACTTTCCTCACTTAAATATATTTATTTGCACTCTAATTGCACGACTTCTTGATTTGTTGAAAAACTATTTGCGAACATAGTTAAACTGCCTTTGTTGTTTCGGCCAATCATGGCCGCAATGGTGTGTCCTTCCAATCAATTTATACTCCCTAGTTTGAAACGATGACGAGCCAAAAAGTGGCATTCTGAAATAATTGGATTTAAACATTTATACCGTCTTAACTAAACATGATTCTTCTTTGATATGTATGATTTTGATTGCCTGTCATGTTAACTTAGTATCTTCTGTATAACTAAATATATATACTCTTATTTTTCCCAGCATGTGTATCTGACCAAAAATTCACATATTTACCAAAACATTCTTCATTAATTTATCAAGTCATTTTATTTTAACTTTTTTCCACAGCTACTTGATCATTTAGACCAGTCGTGGGGAACCTGCGGTCTTTTACCTACTCTGGTACTACTTTTGACCTTATTGCCCAATTCTGCAAATTTTTGTAAATTCATGAGTTCTTGGATTCGAAAATTTTTGGAAGAGTTAAAAAAACTAGTTTTGTTAGCTTCTTTTAAGAAATCCAAAATTTGCTGGGTTTTACAAATTGGCATGAAACTGTTCCTCAAAGATTCCCTAGTCAATGTTTACTGCGGCTTTATGTTGAATCAGAAATCTTAATTAGAGAAGAAACGGTTTCCCACCCCTGATTTAGACTCTTGAAAGACTTATATTAAGACAGTAAATAATAATTCTTGAAACTTTCTGCAATATTAACTCAAAATGATAACTTTTTTTATAGTTTTTTCGACAAAGTTGGATGAAATTTCTGCGACAAATTTTTTGTGAACAAAACAATCATTTTCACAATAAACTGTTGATCTTATCAGACTAAAAAAGAGAAATGTTGAAAGTTTACGCAGATATATAATAATTAAAAGCTGCTTAAAAAAATATTTTTACGAATTCCACTCAAATGTTGCAATATTTTAAAAATACACAATGTTTCTTATTGACGTAGAAGTCGCGGTGCTTTGCTAACCATATTCTATTTGCTATGCGTTTTCTAAGCAAACATTGAAAATCGATCACTGGTTGATTTGCATAATTGTCGTTTATTTACTTAATAGAATTCAAGGATTTCAATTATTAAATATTGATATCTGATAAATACACATGACACATAAAATAACTCCACTATTTGAGGTCATTATTTATTATATGGAAATTTTATTAGAATATTATACAAGGACGTATTTCGTAAGCAAATTACGGATAAATTGTAATATTTATACAAGCCTTCGCAAGATTTCTTCGTTCTGCTGCACTTAGTCATTTTATATAGATGCTTCAGAATACTTATGAACCAACTTCATGAAATCATTTGATTCGAAGCTTATGGCTCATAACCAATTTAGTAGTATAATTATTTTATAGCGGGTGAGTGACGGATTACCCCATAAGTGCACGAGGCGCGCGCTTAGGGCCTCCGAACCTTAGAGGTCTCAAAAATAGCTTTTATGGGCACATTATAGGTGAAGTAAGCCATCTGGTAAAATGGTAAAACTTTTTTCTTGGACTTTTAAATACAATCGCGTCTTTAACTGGTGCTTTGGTGGATTTCATATTTTTATTTTACCGAGATAACACTATTGCGGTGTGTATTAAACTGATGTTACTTCACTTTTACGATACTTTAAGACGTGTAGAATATTACAACGCAACTAACTTATTTTTTTCTAAAATACCTTTGGGCTCACTTCACTTCTAATGGACCCATATTATACATGACCCATAAGTTTTACTATTCAGTTTTCAATATTTATTTTTATTGTACGTGAAGTTTTGCGACGCTTTTGTGTAATCTGAAATACAGGGCCTACAAATTTTATTTCGCCTGGTTTCTCCCAAGTGATTAATCCGCTATTGTTGCGGGTTCATGTGACATAACATCGTTTTTTCCCATAAGTATTGTCTCTACCGACATGGGTGTAGCCTTCCGAAATCGCCAGGTATTCAAGTATATAGTTGAAATCGAACTGAAGTCGAAGTCTTCGTTTCGAATTTACCGAACTGTTTCGTCTAAGTTCTTTTGCCGATTATGTGTCAATCTTCTTCTCTTAAATTTCTTCAACATATAAAAGTATCTCAAAGCGTCAATGCAATGGCACATTTTTTCTGACAGTTGATAAAGTCATTCCTTATTATACTATTCCACTGATATTTGACTGTATACAATAAACAGGTAGCCAGTGGCGTGTTTAAACAGCAACCTTTAATTTACTTACAAAAATTGAAAAATCTCAAACTAAATGCTGTTGGTGATGGCTATATTAAAAAAGTGCGTTTTAGTTGAGATAAATTTATTTATTGAAAAAAATAAGAGATTACTGATTAAACCTTGATTTTCTGATCATTTTTTACAGACGTTAGCGAAATAGAATAATAAGGAATTTCTTTTACTCTATTATTTATTTCACTGATGTAAATGGATTATAATTTTACTAGACTTTTCGATTCCAGTGTTCGATTCGAAAATCCTATTGAGCTATCAATTACACGTATGTTTTGTAAATAAGTCACATAACAATTTGTCTTAATTGTAGATGTCACTGTAGACCGTTGCATTTACCCTTAATTATTTACATTAATCCACCTTGCCTGGTTTCCAACCCTATGGAAGCCAATTTGATGCTACTTGGTATTCAAATATATAATTTATTACCAGTCAATCTGTCACCCAATCGTAAATCTCAAATAATACCATAATTTATGGCGCATTGCCTGAATATATTTGAGATAACTTTGGCGGCATCTTTGTGGAAATTTATTTCAAATATTTACATCCTTGCTATTCCACCGGTTGTGTTAATAGGCGAGAAACAACCAGTGTAACAACAAAGTTATTAATTTTAAGAATATTTTAGAATCGTATTATTTGCTTCAAGTTTTAAGTTCCTAGAATTTTTCTCTAATACAACTAAATCGAAATAATTTTTGCCTAGATCGATGGATTACGACGACTATATTATATACATAATATGGATATTTATAGACAGAAATATAGTTTAACCTCATTGATAATAGTAAAAAATAGGGTGTAATATAAAAATCTTTTACTAAAATGTAAAATAACCTTATGTGTAATATTTATAAGATTTTACAAAAGATTCAAAAGAGAAGTGAATAATTTATTTGATTTATTTATGAAATTGACATTTACTTGATTAGGGAAAATAAAGTAAAAAAAACGTTAAAAGAATTAATTAATACAGTTGAAAAATATTTCGGTTGGTGGATTACGCTATAAGCGAATAAGGTGTGCGTTGAGGGCCTCCAAATCTTAGGGACCTCAATAATGGTTTATTTTATATAACCCATTTACTTTTTGTTCAGATTTTTTTACTGTTTAATTTGTTGCTTGAATATGAGAAACGCTTTTCCATTACTTTACTAATTGAGTTTTGGGTTACGTGTGATGTGTGTATGTAAATTGATTGAATAAATAAAGTGTCACACGTGTTGTGCAAATTCCACGCGGATTAAAAAAAATATAACTTAAAAAAGTACTCCACAGTATCAAAATAAATTAGCCAATGCTCGTTAAGGGGTCAGGTGTACATATTTTGTTGAATCTTGATTATTTCATAACGTTTTTGTGTATATTGGAAACATATTCAAAATATTACGAGAGATATAGTACATTTGCCTAATTTTTTTAATGGTGTTCTTGTCAGCATATTAAAAAAGACAAGCTTAGCTTACACACTGTCAAACTTACGGGTCTGAAAATGGTAAAATCTTCTATTATAACCGTTTTCAATTTATTAATTATAAAAAATATTGATAGTAACATATATTTGAGGGGATTAAACGATAATCAGCGCAAACAAATTTTCGCTTGATATTTGAATAACCAAATCCAGCAGTACGTGATACACGAACCAATGGGCAGCTATACCGTTTGTCTATTATTTAACCCTTAAATGCATGACTTTCTATCTGTTATAAAAATACATGATTTTTAACAAAATAACACACATAAATTGCAACATTTTGTTTAAACACGCATTAAAGAATTATTTAACTAATTTAATTTTTTGAATAATTAAAATTGTATTTAAATAATGCCTAAAATCAAGATTTCAAAAAAATCCGTCTCTCTTCCTTTGGTTGCAGAGTAAAACCGTTAACCTATTGCCACCACAAAATCCTTTAAAAAAATGTGAAAATAATTTGTATTTCACAATTTGGTATAAAAAATCTATGCTAAAAAATAAATAAACAATAGTTTGTACTTTTCGTAGAACAGTATGCATTTAAGGGGTAAATTAATTAATTACCAGTATAGCTTTGGTCATTTGTTGTTGATTGACGGGATTGACAAATTCTACAAAACTTTTCAATATTAAAGATTTAAAACATGATATGAGCAACATGATATATTTCTTAAGAAGTCTACTTGGTAAAAATGTTGTTCAGAAATGAATAATTTAGTAGAAATAGTCTCAACGAAAATCCAAAGGCTTTAAATAGTTTTTACAAAACATTGTTATAAAAAATCCAATCAAAGAACATGGATGACTTAATGTTTTTGAAAGATAGTTTTTTTAAAACGTCATTTGATTATATGAGATAAGTACGTATAAGCTCTCGTGAAGTGAGCCAAGCAGTAAAATGGTAAAACATTTATATCGGGCTTAAACTACAATCACCTCTGTACTTCGTGTTTTGGTGGATTGCATATTTTTATTTTAGATAGATAACTTACTACTTAACTGTGTATTTAGTATTTACTGAGCTCACTTCACTTTTATGATACTTTAAGACATGTAGAATATTATAATGCATTTAACTCATCTTTTTCTAGAATAACACTTGGCTCATTTCGCTTATCAAGGGGTCAAATTATAAATTTGTTTGCTTGCAGATAAATTACATCGTTTTATTGCAGTTAGAAAAACATACTAAAAAAATAATTTAATCAAAACTGCTTTTGTGCTTGGGTTGATTGTCTTTTGAGTCCCTCATTTTTGATCCTGTTTCTTTAAAATTGTGTGTACATATGTTATACACCATACAAATTATGAAATCGACTGATTATTGTTTACGCTGGGCTATCAATTTCTAGCTTGCGATATACCAATAATTGGCTCGACCCAGGTGTCTTCATTGTCTTTGATTTCTTTCACTTGTTAAACTGGTCAATTTTGAGGTATCAAACATTCGCCTGCTGCATTGCTGCGTTGCTCTGTAGATGTGCATCCCATGAATCATAGACGGAGATTCCTTTTAAGTTGGTCACAGAGACACGTACTGCCGAGACGAGACCGGATGAATTCCATCGTCTTCCAAGAACACGGTTAATATCTATGGAATATATGTTGAATGGCAAAGAATAAATCAAAGCGGTTGATGAGTGATAGTGAATCTTAGAGGTTTTGCATGGCAACATAAACGACAAAATATGAACACAATTCGAAATATTTCGTTTTTTTTTAAAGATACTGTGTCTTAAAATGTCAAACTATCCAATATTGTATGATGTCATGTAGAAAAGTTACTCTTTGTTAACTTTTCCGGCTCTAAGCTCAAGAAATGCGACCCCAATACTCACATTTTCTTAAATATCTATTTTAATATAGGTGATACAATGTTTATAATTAAGGTTTTCTTATATCATAGTTTTTTGAACCTTTTGTAGTTTATATAAATACGCGATAAGCGATCGTTCGTAAGATAGCTGGGCTAAGCTCGTCAGTTGCAATTTCATATGTGTGCTGGGATGATTATTTTTAAAAAAACCACGGATTTTTATAAAACAAATGTATGAAGAATGATGCAAAGAGATATTTTAAAGCCCTTCGACTATTTTTTTTTTAATTCATAAGAATAAGGCCAATAGTGAGGAAACCAGTTTACCAAGTATTTTTCTAGTCTCCGAGCCTCGAGAGTTAATATGCATTCATCCAGTTAAAAATGATATCATCCATTTTTTGAAAATAACCTTTTTTAAATTTTAGTTTGGTTTTTTATTGGTTAATGACAATATTTTTGTTAATGACTATATGAATAATTTGTTTTTTATTACAAATATTAATGATGCAAACAGAATATATGTGCGTATTATATTTTGCGTAAATATATTGAGCCGTATATTTTACTGCCAATAAACTGCAAAAAAATATTTTTAATTGTCCACAAAAAAGCGGTTTTGCTAAAAAACTGGATTTTTTTGTTTTAAATCGTTGACTTAACTTACAAGATAATAAATTACACTGACATACGTTAGTGTATTTAAAAAGTTGGACTATTAAGATCATATTATTTATGGATTATGAAAACAATTCATTAATTACAACACGGGTTCCCAACCTATGGGTCGCCAACTTCTTTCGATTTTGGATTTGAACAACAAACCTACAGCAAGCTACAGTTAGCATCCAATCCCGGCACTGACATGGTCGCGATCCCGGGATTTCGGGATTGAGAAATCTTGAGCGAATTCCGAAAATTCATAGGATTTTGGAAAAAAAACGACATTCGGAGATAATCTGGGTAAAAAGTATATTAAATCAAGGATTTCAAATTCCTCGATGAGTTAAAAAAAACGGCTTTCGGAAATAATCTGGGGAAAAAGTATACCAAATCAAAGATTTCAAATTCCTAGGTGAGCTAAAAAAAGAAAAACAACTTTAGGAAATAATCTGAAGAAAAAGTATACCAAATCAAGGATTTCAAATTCCTCGGTGAGTTAATCCCAATCCCGGGATTGGATACCCTAACTACAGTCAAATAAAATTACCTTATTGAAAAAATGCCTTTTTCAATTGCATCGGAGCCACGGGTCACATGGCTTTTATAAAAAGAGGTCGCCACCCAAAAAGGTTGGGAACCTATGAATTACAAGAATACAGGAGATTAAAAACGTTGAAAAAGGAGGTGTTAAGGTTGAAATGTAAAGCGATAAAGTAAAAGTTATTCCAAAGACACCAAACTGTTGACCATATAGTTGATAATGAAGCTTATGTCGCTATCAACGTTCCCTCACCTCACAGTTTGAACACCCCTGCGCACTTTTTCCGGGTAGGCGCTCACTCCAATACAACTATTCGATCACTTTTAGGGGGTTCACTATCAATACTTGTTGGAAAGGCATTATATTCAAAATATACAATTGTCGCTCAGCCTTTGAATTTTCCGCGCAGCTAACATCTCGTCTTAGAGACATTGTTTGCCATTCAATGTTTGTAAAAGAGGTTTTGGTACTAATTTTTTAATGTTTTTGACACAGTTACAGTGGGTTCTCTATTTACACTGTTAGATAATGCGTTCTGTAGAATGAATTTTACGAAAGAGAGATTAAAAAATTGACAAATAAGTGGAAACTAGGGTATCCAATCCCGGAGTCTTTTTCCAATCCCGGGATTTCGGGATTGATAAATTTTCAATCCTCGATTTGGTATACTTTTCCCCCGAATTCTCACGAAACCTCGTTTTTTTTTTTTTTTTAGCTCACCGAGGAATTTGAAATCCTCGATTTGATATACTTTTTCCGCGAATTCTCACGATACCTCGTTTTTTTTTTTTTAGCTCACCGGGAAATTGGAATCGACAATTTGCCAATTTCGTCTCACTTTTCGAGATTTACTCAAAATTTCTCAATCCCGAAATCCCGGGATCGCGACCATGTCAATCCCGGGATTTCGGGATCAGAAAATTGAACGGGATCCCGGGATTGCGGGATCCCGAATCCCGGGATTGGATGCCCTAGTGGAAACCGGTCATATCAAATGATGGAAATTACTACATTTTGGACTAAGTTTTGATAAATAAATATTTTAAGCATATCAATTTGTTTCATTTTAAAAAACGACATTCTTTTCCAGTACACCTATTATAAAGCACAGCAGTTTTTCGTTATTTACTCACAACTTGAAAAAGCTTCAGGGGTGCTTTTTGCAACTCAATAATTGAAATAAAGTTAATTTTTTGAATATTATGCGGAATGCAATAGAATACGAAAAAAACCCACCCATTTTACAAAGATCAACAGATATTTCAACCCCGTAAACAAACGCTGCTTTTTACAGTTTCTGTTTCATTGCTTACGATGTTATTTTTGCAAATAGCTGTCATTTTACTCATGTATGCAGTATTTATCTCAGCATCAAATTTTCATGTGTACTTTAAGAAAATGCATATGATTATTTCGATAAACAATCGTAAGGTCTCTTAAGTGACATTCGAATGTTTCTTAATCAATATTGATCGATAGCAACTAAATTGATTCTTAGCACAGTTTGCTGTGCGTCGTGCTTGAGGTGCGTGTGTCAACAGTTTCGGTAAATATTTCACAGAAAGCTTACGTAAAAAAAATCTTAAAATATTTATTTTTTTGAGAAGGTCAAGTAAGAGATAATAGCGGACTTATAATTAAAGAAGAATTAACGTAAACTAAAATAATGCGTTCTAATAAAGATTTTTTCCCCTTATATTTCTGAATGCATGAGTTGTATTTGTATTTAATGTGTGACGGAAGGTTCAACTCCGCTGCATGGAATACAAATTAGGCAGGAATTTTTTAAAAATATTTCTCCTCCTGATATCGAGTATATGGACACCTAACGGAGTTTTTTTTTAAACATAAGTATTTCTACTAAGTTTTTAAGAGTAGGTATTTACTACACATATTTTGTAACTTTATTAATTTGTAAATTTCTTTCAATATGAATTGTTGATTACACCCTAATTATTATATTTTTTTTATCTATAAATAACGTATAATAATATGTATAAATAACTTTGTAAAATTGTATTCTTTTATCAATTGATAATGCTCTTCATGAACTTACCGCTAGTATTGTCTTAGTTTTATTATTCTATATTCAAAAAATAAAATACTTATTTATACTAATTCAGTACTACTAATTTTCTACATACAATACGTATTTGTACAAATGAACTAATTAATTATTTTGTGCTAGAAATGTTGATAACGCTCGTCATGAGTGAAGCCGGTTCTGATCACATTAAATAAAAGTGGAATTAGTACAAATGAGTATTTTATTTTTTTGAATATAATGCCTTTTCACCGTATTGACAGTATTGACAGTAAACTACCTAAAAGTGATAAACTCTTATTAATTTATTATTATATTACACTAAACACAAACACGTACATTTTTTTTTTAGTGCAAATAAAGAAGGATGTCCTGAAAGACCTTCATATAAGATAATATGCATTTTTAATGACAAGATTATCTATTCATTTATTATAGCTGTCTCAATTTTTTTTTTGTTTAATAATTCTCCCATTGTGATGCTAATCTTATGAGTCTGAGTATGGTAACACTATTACAGAGTTCATGGTTGCCAATATTTCAATAATTTCACGGAATGCAACAAATTGGACATCTGCGCTATGCTTAAAATAAAATCGTAAAAAAGCATATTTTTAGCCACTGTGAAGTATGTCATCGGTATAGTGGCAGAATGCGTAAAATCAAAAAACATTGTTTTGAGACAACCGTCCTTTTTTATATTCATTACTTTTATAGCGGACCGTGTTATTATTGTTTATTGTTTAAAAAAATAAAAGTACAGTACATGACATTACAGCTGACGCCAATTCGCCATGTACTTGACAAATATAATGAGACAAAATATAAAATAAAACTACATAATAAATCAAAATCAACATACAAAATCAAGAAATATAATAATAAAATTTAACAAACAGTTTACAAATACTGTGTCTAAAAATGTCCAGTTCTCTAGGCAATGAGTTGATCAGTCGAACGGCCCTTGGAACTGGCGACTCATACGTCCTACGCGAGGAACAAATTTTTAGAAACAAAAGTTTTTGGTCATAGTTTCGCCCACATAAGAATAAATTGGGAGCATGTAAGTTAATAGTCATGAGAATTTCAGGATTATTAACTCGGCCCCGAAGAAGAAAAGTAAAATGCTATAAGCTTGAAAAAGATCTTCGAGCTTCAAGAAATTGATTATAAAACAGTGTAAATCTGTGTTCAAAAAGTGTTCAGTATTGAACAAGATTGACGTCATCTTAAAATAATAGTTTTTAACGTCTTACTATATTAAATTATGAACAATATTTCTGCAAATAAATTGACATATACTTTCCGTGCAATTTGTGTACATTGAATACATTTATGGATCGTATTTAACCGGTCTGAATTTTAATACAGTTTCGGTCATAATTTGTATCACATCGGTCAGAATTTATATTCAATGCTCATAATATACGGGTTCCCAACCTGGGGGTCGCGAAGGGTTTTCTGGGGGGTCATCAACTGTTTTCGATTTTGGAGATTTGAACAAATCGAGGATTTCAAATTGCTCAGGGGGGGGGGGTCGCTAGTCACATGGCTTTTATAAAAAGGAGTCGTCACCCGAAAAAGGTTTGGAGCCTATGTCATAATATATCGGTCAATGTACAGAGGGTAGAATGAATAATTAATGGTCATAATTTATATAAAATAGTCATAATTTAAATGAAACTAAAAAAAACCTAACCTAACCTAACCAAAATGGTTATAAAATCTAACCTTATAATGTTTTTATTCTGACCGTTCATATTTTTATCTGACCAAAAATCGAATTTTATTCAGACTGAAAGTTTGTTTGAATTCTGAACAAAAATTGATTTAAACTTTGACCATTTATTTATTTTGTTCCCATAAAATAAAATTTATGAATTTGATGTGAAAAATCAAACGATGTAATTTGCATAGATACCGCTTCATATGAAAATAGTTTTATAAATTTGTCATTAAATTGTATTTGAGTACGGTACAAAAAAGGAGCATTATGTATTACTATAAATACCATCCATAGCTAGGTCTTTCAAATGTGGCAATGCAACGAATATGCAGTATCATAAACTAGGTTTATTATCAAGTATTTATTGCACTTTTAATCACTATTGCAAAACTTCTAATATATGTAAAAATATTTACTTAATTGACGACACCAAAACTCAACGAATTATGAAGTTCAAACACGTGCGGTTTTTTTTAAATTTTAATTATTATCGATTATGTAATAGAAAACTTAATTCAAAGAAGATTCTAACATAACAAGCGAAGTTAATTCTGGTTCGACAAGTTTCATATTGATACTATTTAAATCTATGTCCACAAATTAAAAATTTACGTGGTTTCACTATTTCATATCTCGTATTAAAAAATATATCTAATTAAGTAATTTTGTGTTTTTAATAATTAAACATTTCTTCAAATTAGAATAATATTCTATTCAAAGGGATAGTTCATCAATGCTCGAATCTGTCAGTGTTAATTAAATCTACCTAAAAAAGAGTGCGACTTTAGAAAACACTCTTTCAGTCACTAATATACGAGCCCCTGTAAAGTAAAACGATGTTATCTTACTAAAACTAAAACTAAAAAACTTTTGCAACTTTTTTGTCTTTCTTAAATAAAACATTAAATAATTCTTAAAGGCTCATGTCATCAATAATTCATACAACTAACATATTCGCCACCTGTTTGGTCGAGTGGTCAACGTCGTTGGCTTCGGTTACGGAGGTCACGGGTTCAAATCTCAGTACGGACAGTTTTATAAATTGATTTTTCAATCAATTTATGAATTTCTGTTCAAGACATGCATGTATGTGATGTCTTGAATTCCCCACTCCCACCCATCCTATCATATGAATGGGGTATATCGAGAGCGATTAGCTAACCACTAGTCCTGTCTTAGCTCTATCCTTCTATTCCCTACACTGTTTGGAAAAAGAGAGGTTGTGCAACTGAGTAACAAGCAGTTCTCGTAGAAACACTTCTGTTGAAATAAACTCCATTAGGAGTCCATGTGCTCCCCATTAGGAGCGGATATGGTAAAAAAACCTATAATGTCTAATATCGGAATTTTACATTTTCAAAATCAATATTTCGGTTTTGATTCAATTAGTTGGAATGCCGGGAACCCGGTTTCCGTCTGTCGCTCATGTTCGATGTGCGCCCTCGCATATTGTAGGACTTACATTTTCCTCTCTCTTTCCCATCCACATATTTACATTTAAGTCATGACTTAGTTAAATATAATAGTTTCGATTGCCTAAATAAGCCAGCATGTCGTGGGGATAGAGTAAATTGAATTATGTCATAAAACCAGTCGCTAAATGTTTACTATTTGTAAATATAACAATCTCGGCACAAATCTCAACAGTCTGCGTGTTGACTTAATAATATTAAGTATATTTGCACATATATTAAAATAACATATGATAAGTAGTGTGTGTAATGAATACGAAGCTAAAAGCGACATTACGCATGCGTTTCGAGCAGGTTTTATTTGGTTGTCTACAACAGTGTTTCTAAAATATTTATCTGTGAGCGCCTCTCGTGTCATTTAATGAAAAAAATACAATACGGTCAAAGAAAATGATTTGAATCAAATATTCTTTAAAAAAACATCATTTATTTTAATATGAACCGATGCAGTTTATTTTTAAAGTCTAAGTATAGTATAAGTTTTGAAAACTTGGATGGAGTCTTCTGGAGTGGGTGCTTTTTTTCAGCTGTTTTTAGTTTTGCTTAGTTGTCATAAACAATGATTTTAGTGCTTAGCAGTGTTCAACAATACAATTATTTAGAAAAATCTACATATTTTTTCATACGATTTTTTATTATAGCCCTTGTTTTGAACATTTTTTCAATCCATGTCTGCTCCCAATTTAAAGCATATGATCTTCTAATGGAGGTATCTCAACAGATTTTTTCTAGGCAAGGACAGGACTAGTGATTAGCTAATCGCTCTCGCTGCGTCCCGTTATTTTAGTATTGGAAAGTGAGTGCCCAATCCCGTAATTGAAAAATAATTAATCCCGGGATCACATATAGGCTCCTCGATTGGATACTCTAGTTTATAATGCTCGTCATGAGCGAAACTGGTACTGATCTTGCTAAAATAAAAGTGGAAGTAGTACAACATCGTGTTTTTTATTGTTTTGACTCTATTAAAAACTCTAATAAAACAAAAAAGTTGATAAGTCAGTTGATTTAGAGCTTATATTCTGATTATAGACTATGAACTATGGCTAGTCAAAAAATAGCATTCTGAGATAACAGTTTTTAAATATTCATACCGTCTTAACTAAACATGATTATTTTTTTAAATGCATGGTTTCGATTGCTTGCCATATAATTGCTTGTATAACTAAAGTTGTATTAATATTTCTCTCAATACAGTAAACTGGCAATGCATATTCCTATTTAGATATTTCTTTTTCATTTAATGGCTTACAAAACTATCAATTCCATGAGTACTTCTTTTCACAGCCATATCGACCCGTAATCGGCAGAACATCGTAAGCACACCAATTCATAAATTTTACAGAAGAGGTTGTTTTGTAACTTCCTCTCGAAATAAAATCTTAAAAAGAAACTTTAATTAAGCTAATATTACTAACCGCATTTAAAGAATTATTTTTTTACTTATTACGAGAGGAAGTTAATAAAACCGTTAGTTATCATTACAACTTGATCAATCCTGTAAAATGTATGAATTTTCGCTTACGTTGTTATGCCGATTGTAAAAGGCATTAACAAAGTAGTATAAACTCTAATAGTTATATTTTCATTTGTAATAGTCTAAAACTAGGAGCGCGATATAGACAGGGATGGGCTGGAGGGGGCTCGGAGGGGCTCGCGCGAGCCCCTTGTTAAATTTCGGCGCGGCCGGCGAGCCCCTTGTTAAGATAAGAAAATCATTCGTCTTAGATCAAATCATCACATAACTGCAATTTCTGTAGGTGGTAAAATTTAAAAATTAGTTGTCCCTTTATTTTTTCATTCAGCGTTGTAGGCTTTCGTGTGGTACCTCACGGGATCGAGTCCCAGTACAAAGCAGCATTTTTCGATCGATTTATCTATTTTCAGTTCGAAGACATGGGTGTTTGTGTTGTCTTAAGATTGCCTCACACTCTTCCGATCCTTCAATTCAACTGGGCACTACTATTAGTAGTATTATCACTAGTCCTGTTTTATCCTTATTATTCTATCCCTACTACTATCTTTGAAAAAGAGAGGTTGAGCGACTAAGTAACAAGCAGTTCTCGTAGAAAAATAACATTTTTTGAGATACCTTCATTATGAGGCCATATGCTCAACATTAGGAGCGGACATGGATAAAAAATAAATAAAATTTCCCGAGCCCCTTGTTAAGATATTGGCAGCCTACCGCTGGATATAGATGAATCAAAAACCGTTTAAGCACTGTCGATGACATGAAGTCAAATTTATTCTACAGTTTTGCAGAGTTATCTATTTTGATACTGATGAAATGATCATCTTGTATTGAAAAAACTGTATTACTGACGGATACGTCAGAAGAAAATGTTGACCAGCCTTGTAGGTCAAACAGATTACTACAAAACCGAGCAGAAAACTTTTTTCAAAATTAGATCGTCCGTGTTCTTCTAGCGTGTACCCTTTAATTAAAAATGTGTGCGATATATTATTTATGATCGATTCATAACTATCAACTCATATTGACAATCTCTTGGTACTTGCGATTTTAATTAGATATTACAAAGTTGTACCTGCCTTAAAAATGTCGCTTAATATTATTGCTTCATGCGTGAAAGACAGATTAGCTGTCAGGTGAAAAAAAAGTGTTACAATTATTATTCTCGAATTCCATTGGCAAATTTTTCAGAATGCGAACATGGCGGAATTTTTTGGTACCATAAGTAAGCATAGCGCACTGAAGTTTTTAATTGATACGATCAATCTGACATTGGGTCCGTAAGGAGTGAAGTGAGCCAAGTTAGATGCGTTGTAATATTCTACACGTCTTAAAGTATCGTAACAGTGAAGTTACCTCATACGTTTTGTATTGATATGATAATATTTTAAAGATGTTTTAATACACATTGGAAAAGTGTTATCTCCGTAAAATAAAAAAAAATTGCAATCCACCAAAACGTCAAGTAAATAAATACGTGACTGTACTTAAAAGTAAATTAAAAAAGGTTTACCATTTTACTAGTTGGCTCACTTCACTTCTAGATGACCCATCTATTGTAATATCGCCTCTAGTGTTTCAAATGTGCTGATTGGTCCTAACCTAACCTAGCAATTTTACTCACTTAATCGGGATTATATAATAGTTTTTAACGAGAAATTAGATGTTTTCATTATCTATTTTGTGATCTCGACAAATCCCCCCCCCCACCATTTTCATCCTAAAATAAGGGGCTGTAACGAGAATAATTAACCAACCATTAGCAGTGGCGGATTAAGCACATGGGAGACCCCAGGCACAATAAAATTTTGAGGACCTGTTTTTCGGAAAACATCAAATCGTCAGAAAATTTCAAGTAAAATATTTTAAATCTGAACGAAAATTATTATAAAAGCAATTGTTGAGGCCCCTAAGATTCGGAGGCCCCAAGCGCGCGCCTCTTGCGCTTATAGGATAATCCGCCACTGATCATTAGTTCTGTTCTGACCTATTATGTCTATCCCTACTACTTTCTTCGAAAAAGATAAGTTAAACGAGTGAGTTACAAATATTTCTTGTAGAGAAATCACTGTTTAGATACCTCCATTAGCAGACCATATGCTTCACATTGGGAGCAGATATGGATTAAAAAATATGTAACTAAATTTGATAACTTTATTATTTCACTTGTTGTGTTACAAAATGTGACACGTGTTTTGTTTCTTTAAGAAGCATCATTTGAAAAGTAAAGTAGTAATCCATTTAATTTATATATATTTGTATGTTAATGATTTGGCTATTGTTGATTTTGATTATTAAGATGTCCAGTGTCTCCACGTTATCTATAGTGATGTAGTACATATTCATATCGATTAGCTTTGTCTACATCAGCAGTCACCAAGCTACGGTCCGTGGGTCGGATCTGTTTACAAAAATGATTTTTGTACATATTTTATATAAATAAAATTTCATGGATTGGTTGTCAATTCACGACTACTTATTTATTTAAAATTTGGTAATGGACCCAAAGTGAAGGAAGTTAGGTTTAAAGTGTGTCTTTGTAGGCGAGGCGATTAAATGTTTTAATTGTAACACAATTTTTGAAAAAATCCATACAATAAATAAAACTGTAAAAATATACAAAAAATAAATTCAATAATTATAATGCTTTTATTACTTTTAAATGGATATATTTTAATAAATAATTTAACTATATTTATTGAAACTGTATTATATAAGCACATATAAATTAATATTCAGATTGAGTTCCAATAATAATTTATTATTCGTCCGGTCATGCAGGTTAAAAAAATCGATCCGGCCCGTTTCCCAAAACGTTTTGTGACCCCTGGACTACATGAATCAAACATATAAAAAAAATAACGTTTACTATGGGTGCTTGAAACAATGTTCGATTGCAGATGACAGATATTGAAACATGCGCAGAAAGATATGATGATGAAAGAAAATAGAAAGAAACGATATTGCGTCCTGTAAAAAAAGTATGAAAGCGTTGAAGGTGACAATGATTGCAATGCTCAGCATCTTAAGGGTTAATTATGTTTTAAAAAATCCGTTCGTACAATAAAGTGCTGTTAGAGAATCTGTTTAACGTGCCTTCTTCGTAGACCGAGTTGACCTGCTCACTCTCGACACTCTGCAGCGACTCCACGTTCTCTGTCTCGGACTCCGGCGGCGGCTGCTGCGGGAGAATATCCTCGACAGAGGGAGGCCTTGTCCTCGCCAACTGAGGGAACAGCCGCTTCTGGAGGTAGTGCTCCAGAATCTCTTGCGTTATTCTGTTCTGCCGAGCCAGTTCCACGCGGTCTGCGAGAAACGAAACGAATGACGTCAGATGGGGTTGATTATTTTAGTTGATTGATCGGATTCAAACCGAAACGATTGACGCATAGAGAATGTTGATTGACAATCGAAATCAAACTAGAATACTTCCGAGTACTCTTCCTTTTACTGTTTGCTTACTTAATATTGATATTTATATACAATTTAAAGCTAGTAGGCATATCGTTTACCAATTAAAACGACAAAATTCGCATTATTAAAAGAATGACGTGATATCTGGGGGCTTGCAGGAAGTTAGTGCTGAAGACTTTATTTAAAAACAACATCAAATATGAAAGTGGCCCTAGATTTGACACCAGCGGCACGATCAATCTTAAAGTTATTACAATAGCCTAGAAATTTGATGTAGATACTATTATTTAATAAATCAATCGCGTCTGACATAGATAAGGTACTGCGTCAACTATTAGATTCAAAATATAAAGCTTCGGCCAGACACCGAGTAAAAGTAGGAACAAATTAAACTCAGTCTAAACCATCGTTATATTTTGTAAAACTTTCAGGCAATCATACTTTGTAAATTAAATAAGACATGCCAAATATTGTAATTTATTTAATAAAAGAAATACGTAAATAACGGTCAATCAACATTTAAGACGACATTCGTTTCGTTTTCACGGATTTCGTAAACAAATAATTTCACATAAAAGTGTTAAAATAGAAAATGTACATATGATATTTTCAAAATGGATGAATAATCTTTTTACGCTGGAAAATATGTTTTTTTTCAGCGAGTGACGATTTTTAAATATCTAAACATACAATCAATAAGAGATATTTATGATTAATTGTTTGAATTTTTAAAATTCTATTTTAACACCTTTGTAATATTAAATAGTTTACTAAGAACTACTTGGATGACAAAAATGTTGAGAAGCAAGCAATAGCTAACTTCCAAATTATGATTTCTTGGTCACATAATGTAAGCATAATGATTAAGTAGCTACCATGTAAATTGCTTAAAAATGTCATATGATTCCATTATGAAGAAGCATGGGAATATATGGGTAAGTATTTTATTGAGAGTCTATACATTTTCAAACAATTACGGGGTGTTAGGAAATGGGTTTAGAAAAGAATACATAAAATACCTGTTTTACCTTCCGTTCTACGTTATCGATATTGTCACTGTACACACGATACAATAAATGATACTTACCCAATTCTTTAGTTCACATTATCCAATTTTAAGAGGACACAAAAGTTGCCATACATATTATATTAACCCTCCAAGGACGAGCGTGACCATATGGTCACAGTAAACACCGTTGTCTATTGATCCCACTATTCATCCCTTTTCTACCTGAATATAGTTGCTTTCACTAATATTTGTTTAAGAAGGGTACAGACTTCAGTTGATCATCAGCCGCGTGGACAGAAACGGCCACCACAAGCACATGCGATTTTTTAAATTTCCGTTTTTTTTAATGGACTTTTTGAAACTGTTAGCTATTTTTTTATCAAAACATAAAATTATTTACAATTCTTTTGCTAATATATTTGCATTAAAATTATGTTGATCTAAAGAGGTCAAATTGTAAATATTTTTAAAAATTTCACGTTTAGCTATATTTCAACCCCGAATGATTGCGTGCCCACACGGTCACCTTTGTCCTTATTACTGTACGTAAACAATATTACACGGTAGTAAAAGGATGATCATGACCATATAGTCATGTGGGGTTTCTAGAAATACAACAAGTTTGCGTTTTTTTTTTTTGTTAAGAATAAAAGTTATAGGTGACTTCAATATGGTTTTAAAAACAAATCGATAAAAAGCTCTCGTCTCTGGAGGGTTAAAGAAACTTTAAGACACTACAACTTTAATCCTTATGATATAATCAAAACAGTCGGCTGACTATTCAATTATTTTAAATAATTATTTACACTGCTTAAATGTACTTCTTTATTAAAATTCTTACGTACTGTACGTCGGTAAATCTCTCCGTAGTAAAGCATTTAGAAAAATATGTGATCTGTTTGCAAAGGTCCAGCATAAATATTTTTTTTAATGTGCTGTTTGTACGGACTACAAACATTACGCATAGCGTTTGTTGAAAATTCACGCGTAAGAAATTGATCACATGGAACCTTCATCGTGACACGAAAGACGATTTATCGCAAGATTATAATAGATCATTTTACATTCGTTAATTTGTATATACAACTTAATTTTAATAGTTCACTATTTACATTGTTATAAATGACTTATTAAACAAGATGAAATTAATTTTAGTTTGCAATACATTTTCTTATAATTTTAGGTAAACTATCAACGCAACAAATAAAATATGTACAAAGCGAGTGACTTATGTATATTATGAAAGAATTACTATCAAATAGATTGTAAAATTATAAATAAAAAATCCTTAAAAATAATAATTTATTGTTGCTGAGGTGTTTTTAATGTGGCACTTTTAACAGTCTTGTTTTTTTATGATAGTGCCGGTAACCTATAATAATAAAAAAATAACAGATTGGAACATACCACTATCATTAACGACATCATTGTTTTCTGCTTTCTAAAATGAACCATTTTAAAGCAGGTGTGAATTAGTACCTAGTTTAAATAAATTTTCTTTATACCACGAGTAAAGAAAGCATACTATCTATACTCATCTGTCATCTACAAATTCAATTTGCTGTCACGTAAGGGCATTTAATATTTTTTTCCGCCTAAAACGGACACCGTAGAAAGTATAATATATTTTCATTTGGTGTATCCATCATGTATGTCCTTTTTGGTGGTGAACGTTTTAATAATCCAAAAATCAGCTGTAAATTTTCTTATTGTATAAAAATACAAGCCAGGTCTGTTGTCAATGCCACTGGATTCGGTTGCAGTGCTCACGGAAGCCTAGTTTCATAAATTGATCTTTAAATCGCTTTGTGTAATTTTTTTCGAAGACTTTGATATATAAAATTCTTTTTAATCCATTATCTAATTACTAACCATTTAATAGACTATCTTTTTATCACTACTCTATTAAAAAAAGAGAATTGAGCAACTTAATAAAATACAGTTATCATAGAAAAAGTTGTGTTTAGATAAGTTTCATTAGGTGCCCATATTCTCACAATTGGAAACACAGTTTAAAATATACACATAATAATCTAACTAAAAGCATGAAAATTAGCAAAGTTTGAAAACTTGGTTCTTATTGTGTATATTTAACAGTAGAACATTTTATAACTAGGTTTGCCTTAAAAATATTTAACGAAATGTTTCTTTGTTTTAGACTTATGATTACTAGAATTATGAGATATATTAAAATACTTGAAGCCTGATATTTGATCTAAATGTGTGTGAATGCAACATAGGTTATGTCATTAGGAAGTAATGGTATGAGAAATCCTATTATATAATATCCGTAGCAATTTTTTCAATTATATCTTTATTAATGGTAGTCAGTTACATACTGACTTAAGGCTGAAAAAAATGACACTCATACGCCTTACAAATATATTAAATGACATCTAGTGGTGAATGAAATTGTTTTACTATCTAAATTAAATATTACTATCACTCACCAGGAGGCGCTATAATTTAACCCTTAAATACATACTGCACAACGAAACTTTTTTTGTTGTAAAACTGGAGTCAATTTTAACATAGATTTTTATTTTCCAATGGTGTTGTGGTATCAAAAGGTTATTGGTTCCAATTTTGCAATCAAAAGAAGAGAGCCGGAGTTTTTTTTAAATCTTGACTTTAGACATTATTCAAATTCACTTTTAACTGTTAATAAAATCGATATTACTGTAATAAAATAACAGTCAAAATAATTTAGACTAATCAAAATGTTGTAATTAACGTTTTTACTTTTTTTAAGAACTAAGCATTTATATAATAAGTAAAAAACATGCATTCAAGGGTTAAATATTATTGTACACAGTTTTCTTCGGTGTTCTTGCATAACCATTTAACAATAATATAATACATCGAAATATAATAGATAGTAAATCAGTTTTACTGACTCGCCTCTGTTACCAGGTGGCCAAGCTCAATAAGTTATAATACTATCTCCCTTTGTATGGTGAAAGTGGAAGTATGGTACAAATTTATATGTCTTTCGTATTTATAGCACAGGAAAAGATTTGACAGTCGTAAATCGTTAATGCTACCATAAAATTGAATTTATATTGCCAATTTGTAGCACGATTATATAGATCAGCTAGTGATAATAAATTATCTGCAAAAAATGCTATGCATTATTTGTGTGTCGAATTAAAGTATTTTTTTTAGATTGTCTGTGTCGAAAATTAGATACAATTTTATTGCTCATAAATTAGTTTAGATTTTTGGAATCTCATATTGCAATATGATAACAAAGAGTCGTGCAATTAATCAGCAGATGTTTTAAAACTGTAACAATACTTGGTTTGTTAAAAGTTAATGAAACGGTCAACAGCGACACCTATTATTAAAAACACATAAGTGATTTATTTGCAAAAAATTGTGTGACTGATAAAATCTAGTTGATTAGAATTTTGAAAACATCCAAGTTGATAAAGTCATTCCTTATTAAACTACACCACTAATAGTTTACTGTATATAGTAAAGAGGGAGTAAGTGGCGACCTTAAGCAGCGAAATTTTATTTAATGACAATAAATTGATTTAATCAAAACTTTTTTTTATCCATGTTTGCTCCTAATGTGGGACATATGGCATTCTAATGGAGGTATCTTAACAGTAGTTTTTCTACAAGAAATGTTTGTTACTCAGTCGCTCAACATCTTTTTTTCAAAGATAGTAGTAGAGATAGAAGTAAGGAGTGGTTACCTAATCGCTCTTGATATTCCCAGTTATTTAAGGATCGGAAAAGGTGGTAGGGAATTTTTAAACATCACATGCGCTCATGGCTTCGAGCAGAAATCGATATATAAATCGAAATAATGTTGTTTGTATTGGGATTCGAACCCGTGAGATCCGGAACGGAAGCTCACAACGCTAGCCGCTTCCCCATAGGACCCGGAAAAAACTACTAATTTATTTTGAATAATTGTATTCAACTTTTAATTAAGCTTTTATCAGCTTTTATTGGACATTCATGGGTAATTAAATGTTGAAATAGAAACTTAAAAATGATATTAATCTTTTACTTATCGATGGTGTTTGAGTTTATTTTAAAAAAATGGCGTTTTGGTCGAGATGCATTTATTTATTGAAAATAAATAAGAAGTCACTGCTTAAGCACGCCACTGGTTCCTTATTATTTTTTTAAAAGATAACTGTTTGTTGAATATAAAAATAAGGAATGCTTAACTCAACTGGGATGTTATTAAAATACTATTAAACTAAATTTTAATACTTACGGAAATGTAAACATTCAACTTACAAACAAGTCACTTACCAGTTAATTCTAATTATAGATGTCGCTATATACCGATACATTCACCCTTAAAAGAGTGCATTGTATTATTTATCAACCGATATAGTCCAACGGTTAATTATATCGATTCTATGTTACATTTTGTGTTTCAAATCCCATTATAGTTGGGTTTTTTGTATCTATTAATTATTAATGTATGGATTTGTATTTGAGGGGGGGCACGGCTATCTGTGACGTATTGAATCCTACCGATCAAACTCAGTCCTTCATGTCATCATCCTTCTGTCCTCGCCTCGTCTGAAAATATTATACTCCAGTCCTCTTTCAATACCTACTCAGGGGGTGCTGCATTTGGGGTGGATATAATTTGTACCATATTAGAAGCACAAATTTGAAAAGATAGATCTTTAATAACATAAAATGTGGATGAAATCATTCATTTTAAATGGTAACTGGTTTTTCACAAAAACATAATATTTTGTTATAAAATGTATGCGAAGTATGTCGAAACTTGAACATAAATTCAATTAATAAAATGTCAAATTCAAATATAAATATGTATATTATAGAGAATTGGACGAAGAATATTGACAATGAAATATAAATCAAAGTAATTGACTGCAAATCTGCTACCATGACTTTGAGGTAAATTTTCCATGTGATCAATTGTCAATTAAATTAGTAAACAAATAATTTTTGTCATGATGATACAATACTTCTAGTGTAGAGAACAAAATTCTGGGATGGTTTCCACATGGTTGAGATTTTTTTATTTATTTAAATAATCTATACTTGAACTTTTTGCGGCAAGGGAAAAATTCCTCGCGGCAAAAATCTACAACTTACACCATTTTCGGGATTTGAGGCTGAAAATCACACATACTTAACAAAATATGAGGTAGGATTTATATACTAAACAAATTATCTACTTTGCAATTTTATTAAATTCACCATTTTTGTTTTAATCAAATTATTAACTGTTAATAACTTCGATACGTTGGGTAGTTTCTATACATATTCCCCGTGGCGGATTAAGCGCATGGGAGGCTCCAGGCGCAATTAAATTTGGAGGTCCTGTTTTTTTAACAACATTAAAACATCAGAAAATTCCTTGTGAAAATGATTTATATACTATATAATATACACCATTTTTTAGGCCTTTTAGAATTGGAGACCCCAAGCGCGCGCCTCATTCGTTTAAAGGGTAATCCGCCACTGTATATTCAATTGTTTCTAGTGAGTATTTGGTGGTTTTAAGGGAATTTAATTAGACTATTAGGGATATAAAAAATATTTCTAAATTTCATAACACAATAGATCAAACTAGTAACAGATTCAAAATAATATTTTTCAAAAAAAATATATGAATATATTCTTCTCTAATTTAGGGAGGGATTTGGAGTATTCATGCAATGCACATGCTTATGAGGACCGGTTACCAACCGCCTAACCTTTCATTTAAATTATGCGTATGGGGATGCAGCGGGGGGAATTATGATGGCATGCAGGTCATTCGCTTGACGCCCCAGTTTTTTGAAGTAATGGGTGGGGGTGGGGGAACGATTTGTCAACATCACAGACACCGTTATGTAAACCATTTTATGATCTTAATATGCAATTAAGCTATGTACGCGATGCAATTACTGCGAGCAACCTTCTAAATGTATGTTATAATGCTTGAATCAATGAAATTCACTATAAATTTTGTCATTAATAATGTTAGTTTCGCCTTTCGGTATTTACATGCCTTCAAAAACTTACAAGTGTTCGTATTTAAGCAAACGATTTGCTTCCATCACGTTCACGTTAACAAAATTTTCTGCTTTTAAATATGGAAAAAAATCTAAAACAAATGAGTAGTTCGAAAAATAAATGATATGTACAGAAATGATATGTATTTTTTTAATATTGTTTTCAGGATTGTTTGCAAACTACCGTATATCCTCGATTATAAAAAAATAGTCTATTATAAAACAAATTATTTGTCGGTATGCTGACAGATGGCGTTAAGTAAAAAAACGTTGTTTTTAAGTAATCGTCATTTGCGACAATCATGAAAATTAAACATATTATAAAATATAAAACAACATAGATTATTCCACGTATTGTGCTACAAACTGTGACAGTGTTTCGCCTATTTCAGAAACATCCTCAGATAATCTTATATTTTTTGACTGAGGATGCCTCTGAATGAGGCAAAACACGTGTCACAGTTTGTTCCACAATACGTGGTATAATCTAAATTATTTTATATGAAAATGAACATTCATAAAGTTACCGCCGAATCCATCGAAAGTATTAAATTTTAACAACTTTATTTATGCACTAAAACTATTACTTATCGTTCCAACCGCTTCTTAAAATTCAATAGTATTTAGTAATGTTTCCAACGATATTCATTTCAATAAAACAACGATATCTCATAACTGCGAAAAACTAGATACGCCGGTATGTTATTAACCGTGCGGGATCATTAATAATACATTATTTACTTCCAAAAAGCTGGAATTTTTCTGCTTACTGTACTTTTACAGCGAGTGTAAAATGCCATCAAAATCTTAAGTCCATCCCGAATTTAAAGACACAAAAGTAGAAAAAAGTTGAAGTCTTATAATCGAAGAAATACGGTTAATATTATGTCTAAATATATACGGTTTTTGCTAAACAATCCATGTTATTGATGTTAATTATATTACTTCATTAGTATACATTTTTAATCTATTACACAATCGATAATAACTAATACCGTTAATCTGAATGCTCGCATTTTTGTGAAGGTCTAAAGATGATTGAAAGGCAAAACTCGATTCATGAATGACAAAACTCATGTTAAAAATGAACGATTCAAATATTAACTTGATTCTCCATAAAGCACCCTTAGTCGACAATATTATTAAATGTTTTGTTATATTCAATCGACTATTAAAAGTGAATTATGTGAAAAGCTGTATCTAACAATTACTTACTTTGTTCCTTGGCACTATAGACTACCCAGCTCCAAGGTGGACTGAAGGATTTTCCTCCTCCGGAAGTCATGGGTTGTTTCTCCTCAGCGACACCCACTAAACCTTTTGGCATCATATTTAACGTGGACCGCCCATCTCTTGTGAGGGCTATAATATCATAAATTAAATTTAGATAGGAAATTTTGACATTTTACAAAAGACCACAAACAAGAATTAAAAACCTTAATCAGTAGGAAACATTTACTAACTAGTAGTTGGAATCTCTCAGAGAAAACGCAAGATCCAGTGTTGCGATATTTTTAAGGTCCATCCTCAAAAGTATTAGATCCAGAAAAACTGCCATCGCTGATAAGTTTCGTAGAGATCTTGTTTATTACGTATATTACGTATATGCACATATTTCATACTTCCATATTTTATATTAATTAAAACAGCTTAACGACCGCACGTTTTTTTTTTAAATTTCACGTGGAGGCCGGGCAATTTTGCGAAAAATTCTAAAAAATTGTAATTTTACTAAATTCACTATAATTCGTAAACAAATTGAGATATCTTTACCAAATTAAATTTTCTTAGTTTACAGATACTTCTCTTATACGCATATATGAGTCCGCGGCCAGCAACATTTGTTTTTCAAAGACTCAAATACGCGTCTGCGGTCGTTAAGCTGTTAAAAATTAGCAAATAATAAATTATACAATTTTATATGGCTAAAAAACATCCGATGTGTGTTTACACCTTCTGAGTAATTTTAAATATATATATTTTTTTAAATATTATATTATATTCAATGCGTTTACCTATGTGTTGTTCTTAGTGTTTCCGCTGCAGGATTTTTACTCTGCTATAGTGATTATAATAAAACAAGAATCAATAACTGTCAAATCTGATTAATCAATCAAATAATTATATCGATAATTTTTTTAAATGGCCGATTACTAATCATTTGCTGATTAATCGATGCACTCCTAGTATCAGTATTAAATTCTTGCTGATGTTTCAAGATATCATACGATAGTTTTTAAATTGATTCATTCAATTTACCTACAGTAACAGGAAGAGTGCATCTTCGATAGAATCCCTAATTACATATCAGCACTCCGTATTACGGGCCAATGGAGCAAACCAGACATCGTCCATCCAATCCTGGACACCCAACGGGTCAACGAGTTAACTTTAGATCACTGATGCATCCTATCAAATCTAATTTTGCATCTCGTATGACATATAGGTATATTACACTATATCAACGATGGAGATTCAATTGCTGTAATATCAGATTTCTCTATTTAACACAATTACATTGCTATTTTGGTTAAAAGATTTTTGATAATATGTTGTACGTCAGAAACAACATTAATTATAAATCGTTCACTTACATGTCAAATGAAAATAACCATTTAATTATAATATATTCATTTTAACTACTGTGATAGTCTTCAAAAAATCATTGTAACCTAACCTAACCAAGAAAGAAAAATGAGAAATATATATTCGGTTTTATTTATTTATTTGAGTTGGTACAAAATATTATTTAAAGTTTTTATTACTTTATATCAGGAGTGGAGTTTATATCTCTGTGGAGTCAGAGTCGTGAAAAATGAGCGGCTCGATTTTTTATTGAAACATATATTTAATGATGTGTATTTAAACAAAATAGTCAAAAGTGTTAACATTTCATGCTTGGCTGACTAAAGATTATCTGATGGTATACATACATATAAGTTAAAATGAAATTATTGAAAAATTTCCTCGGAGTCGGAGTCGGAGTCGTCTTTTTTTCACGCGACTCCACAGCCCTGCTTTATATACTACTACGCATCGCATTTTAATTTAAAATAATGATAATTCATTAATTTCTCAAAATAAGTTGATAGAATATTCGTATTTTGTCCGACAAAAAAAGGTTAAAAACATTAATTTTACAAAAATTCAAAACACTGTATTATGAGATGATAATAGTAGATTTTCCTTTTTCTTATCTCACTTTACATGTTCCTATAATCAGTCAGTCTACCACGAGTTGACACCCTATCAGAAGCTGATTTAGAAGCGTTTTTATTGCAATTATCAATATTAATATAAGTCTAGAATACTATCAAATACGTAGGCTTTAATACGAGCAAACGGACGAAGCGATCATTAATTGCAGGAAACGTTGCGTACTTCAGTCAAATTTTCTATCTTGAAAAATACTTAATTGTATGATCAAAGAAAACGTATTTGGAAATGATGTATTTGGTTTATTATCAAAGAAATTGGCGATCTAACGTGACTGTTTCAAGAAAAGAGACGTATTACAACCATTACTTGTTAACCTTCGATAAAAATTATCATCAATAGAAGACGATTAGGATCAACATAATAATTTTATAAATACAGTTTCTTCATATTAAACAATAATCTGTATGTAATGCTTCCCTTCCCCAATTGTATCTCCAAAAATAATTTGAAAGAGTACTTTGTATTTAATTTATAAATTTTATATTCAGTAATTGATATTGAATAATCGTGCCGTTTTTTAAATATTATACGTCCAAAAATTCAACGGTTTGCTTTTATTAACGTTTGTACCATTATTATAAAAGTGAGATGTTTTAATTAATTTTAGTAAGAATGTATTAAAAATATTTTTCCTAAAACATAAGATGAAAGAAAGCATAGTGATAGGAATATAGCTTTCTTTGGTTTATGCAAAACAATTGCTATTTACTTACTAAGTTGGAAATTTTCTATTTTCAATTCGAGAATGCCGCCCGCAAAAAAGTGTCACTTTGTGCAATCTCCTCCCCTGGTTTTCCACTTAATAAAATCAGCTGTCTTTGTAAAGAATTAAAAGAAACAATTTTCTTCTAAATGTACAAACAAATTCGTGTTCAACACTTTAAGTTTACTTCCAGATGTCTCTTATATTATATATTCGAGAACTTTATAATATACTGTTGAGATTTATTATACCGTATACTTTTATCTGATATTACTTTGGTAACGAATATATTATTACCTAACTAAGTATTATCAATCTATCTAGTCGATGACATTTGACATTTTATTATCCTATTATTGTCTGTCAAGTTTTTGAACTATATACTGCGACCAAATAATAACAATACTTTTACATTATTAAACGATTAGATCCGCAAACTATTATATTATGATAAATATCATTCAGCAATAACTGTTTGGCAAACAGAATTATTAATAAATTGTTGGGCGTCACCTGTAAGATATCGATACAATATTGTATTACCGTTGTCTATCTTTGAATTTTTATCTAATATCAAAGCCGAATATCAAATTAAATAATGTATTATTTATATAGTCAGCATTTACAATTGAAATATTTCAATTTATTTTTTGCGGCTATTGTGAAAGTAATCCATTGTTTTTGCGATTGCCAGAAATGAAATATTCGTATCGATTGCTTTTGGGTCATTTCTCTTTCTTAAAACCGCCGATAAAATATACTAATTATAGATAAATGAGTTTCGAAGAGAAATGCATTTATTAAAATTATTAAATTGCATAATTACGTTATGAAATAGAAACTCAAATGGAAATTTACAGGATTCGATGAGGAAATAAGAGCACGCCATTACGTAAAGATACACTTTTATCAACGCAACATTTAAGTACATCGCATTCTTAAATTAAAATACAACGCAGCAGAGTTGAAATATTTACTATATATTTTTATTTACTGTTCATTCTTGGTGAAAATAAATTACAATATATTTTTAAACTATCTAGCGTGTAAATTCCACAACTTGTATATAAACAAAAGGACCGGTTTGCTCAGCTATTGACTATTTTTAAACGAGGACATAATCAATATTACAACAATTACAAGAAACTTGTTGAAATATTCTGATAAGTTTCATTCCCAAAATGTTTTTTAATGTATTTAATGGCAGTAAAACATTTCTTAAAATAACATAATCATATCGAAAAGTTTGTTATGGGAAAAGTAAAAAAAATGAAATCCTTGATCGAAAAAATGAATAAGTCCATAAGAAGCAAGTGACAAAAGACAAACATAGTTAATTATTGTTTGGAATTAGTTTTATTCGATCAACGAAATAATATATAACGTAAATGCATATTAGTATATGAATTTTGACATTTGATCACTAGCATGAAGTTGGTTTTTGTAAAATAACACATTATTAAGTGTGTTTTTAATTTATTATTATTCATATTCTATTTTTAAGCAACGTCTTGCTTTGATTTTTAATTATTTTGTACACTGTAATGTTGGTAATACTGTTTACTCATAAAAGCGGGGTAAATTACGGATACGTCAAAAATACAATACAGCAATATTGATGTAATTAGAAAATAACCCTAACCCGAACTGATAAAAAAATAATTATAGTTTATGATATAAGCTATAAGAGTTTATGAAATAAATTCAATACAATTGTTTGTTTGTAAGTGGCGCAATCATTTCTAATGAAGATCTCATTTTGTGTTGTTTTGTAAAAGTAGACAGAAATATTTCGGCCATTACGTTGACCCTTGACACCGATTCGAAACAATCAAATTATAACAATTTTAAGTACTGTAAATTATTACCGGTGTTTTGAGAAACGCTAAAAGCTTCGTATCAATCGAGATGTGGTTCAGTTGCTCTACTTTGTGTTGCGTAATGGCGTCTTTTTTGGTTCAATTATATCAATTTCACGAATCGATCGTGAATGAGATTCAATATGCAATACTTCGTTCATTACCATTCTTGTATATTTTAAAAATACCGCAAATCATTTTTTTAGTATTACATAAACGATTTTTGTACTAAAATAAAATTCGTAAAATCTAACCATCTTTTAAAAAATATTAACAATATTTGTACCACGCGTTTTCTCTATATAATTTAATAAATAATTTATTTTCTTTATTAGCGACTGTTACTTCTTAACTGAGTTCACAATAATTTGAGAGAACTCCAATATTTTAATGATAGATTTAAGATAATTAGTACTTTCCCAAATGATTGAACGTCATTAAAATTAAGCCATCAGTAAGTTTAATCCAGATCGTCATCAATAGCTTTTATCTTAGTGATAGTAAATGTCATTCTTATACCCATATACATATGTATGTATGTACACGGTACGAGTATTTACTAAGCGTCAGTTTACCCGTGTACTTCTGTTAAGTCTGCAAAGGGACGTCCCGTGGACATAGGCGAGTAGGCAGCTGCCTAGGGGCGGCAAGTCCTAGGGAGCGGCAAATGATCACAGTTTTTTTTTTCAATGACTAAATATTTTTGACACACGAATTTGGTTTACAATAAATATGATGACTCGATGTCTTTGATAAAAAAAAAATGTCGAGAAAAAACATTGTCAATGGTAATAATATTATGACCGATGGGTAAACAGTAGTTAAATTTATCGCAAAAATCTTCTATAAATATGACATTTACCAAACTCAGCACTATAGATGGCAGATGAGATGATTTCAAAAAAAAATATTTAGAAAAATAGTAAAAGCGCTATTTTAAACTCTAGCGCGTCTATTTTAAAATAAACGCGTCTAGGGGCGGCATATATCCTAGTAACGTCACTGAGTCTGTAGATGCCAAAATGTGAAACTCGGATCGTTAGTGACAAAACGTATGAACAAGTACACAATTTGAACGTTTCAGATTTTATATATTGTAAGAGATATATTTCGGCATCATGGACATTCATTTCCAACTTTTACGTAATGCTTTAAGCTCGCACGTGTTGTGTTCATAATATATTTTTTAATTTGATTTTGGATAATCATTCCAGTTTTAATAAAACAAAGAAAAAACAATAATATTGTTTTGTTACTACAAATTAGAGGTCTGAACGGGTCCGGGCCTGGCCCGCGGGCTTTTACCCGACCCGGCCCGTGGGCCGGGCTCGGGCGGGTAAGCGCAATTGAGAGTCGGGCTCGGGCCGGGCCGGGCTTTGGAATTTCGGATATAATCTGGGAAAAAATATAGCAAATCGAGGATTTCAAATTCCTCGGTGAGCTAAAAAAAAAGGACTTTCGGAGATAATCTGGGAAAAAGTATAGCAAATCGAGGATTTCAAATTCCTCGGCGAGCTAAAATAAGGAGTTTCGGGTTTCGGGTCGGGTTCGGGTAACAAGTGCGGTATTAGGCTCGGGCCCGGGCCGGGTCGGCGTGAGTTTTTCGGGCTCGGACCGGGTAATTTTGTAAAATTTTGGCCCGTGCAGACCTCTACTACAAATGATAACGAAAGCGTCTGATTGGTGCAAAAGTCATGCGATAACCACCAATCATTTACATTTGAATAATTGTCAAATTAATGAACCAATAATTTGACAATTATAAAAACTTTTATAAATTTCTAATCCGGAATAGGTGTCATAAAAATTAAATTTGAATTTAAACTTTCCTTTAAATAGTCTATAAAGAAATCAAACATCCTTGCTAATGGCTTCTTATCTCGACTGACTAAAGTTGCAACACGCAGAATTAACGATTAATTTATTGTAATCATAATGACTGTTTCTTTTTTTATCTAATAAATACGCAGCGCAATAAAAGAGAAGTCTGCGTTCATTTCGGAATTATGACATCACAGTGATTTATTATTTGTAAAAGAATTCAGGTAAAAAAAATTGCCAACTAGCTGCCGGTTGGCTACTCAGAACTAGATCAATTTCATTTGGATGAATATATGTAAGTGTGTCAATGATTTATTGATAGTATATGTTTATTATTATTGCTTTACAATAATTGATCATTTCGTGGCATTTAAGGTGATAAAATTAACGTTTAAAATACTTTACAATCTTTCACCAGTAGTAGAATAGCAATCAACATGTCCGCGTCTAGGTTGTTATCACTGATTGAATTTTGTGGCTACAATAATCATTCACGATCAGATAGCAGCCCAGTGCACATCGCCACCACCGCTACTGTTCCGCAAATACCAAACATTCAGACAACAATACCAAACCTACCGACCGCAGCCATTCTATTACCGACCACCGCTTCCGAACTTCTACACCCGCAAGACAAACAACTCTACAAACCAGCACTACCCACATACAACGACCAAGCCTCAAAACTACTGCATAAACATGTCTGACAACAATACTACAAACACTCCGACCGACGCCAACGACAACAATACCACAAAATTGACACCAGAGGAGAAAAAAATTGCATCGGAACCGATCACCATTACTGAAAAAACCCACCCGGACTCCATGCTCTTCAAAATCACCGACCTTCTCCACTCCGGGAAAGACGGAAAAGGGCTCATCTCGGTAGAGTCCCTCCTGACTCTCCATAACCTGCTCTGTATGGCATTCTCACCGTACAAAAAAACTGAAGAAAAGGCTCACAACCTTAAAAAAATTCTCCAAAACAAAAGCTCGCCGACCCCTGACCTCAGTTGGGAAGACATGGCCTGCGACAACTCCGACAACGACTCCTCAGACTCACAGCCCCCCGATTCACGACCACGGCACAACATACCTCTAAAAAGAAAAATACGATCGGAAGAGGATGAACCCCCCAAACCTGATACATTCAAGACTATACCCAGCCGCCGCACCAAAAAAGCAGCAAAAAAAGCCTGCAAAAACCCACCAGACTCAACACCTCGCGCAGCAACCCCGACAACTCCCACTACTAAGCCGCTTCAAAAAACCAAAAACGACAATACCACTCTGCAGTCACCCACCAACAGCAAGAAAATGAACAACTCGACCCCGGACCAAAAGACTGAAAAAACACCTCCGATTATAATTCACAACAAAAAAGACTTCGCCATCCTAGAAAACGACCTGAAGCTGGCCGGACTCTCAGGCTTCTCTGCTACAGACCAGAAAGATTCCCTGAGAGTCAACACAGACAATAGCACGATCTACCGAAAAATCGTAGACTTCCTGGACAGGCGCAGCATCTCCTTCCACTGCTTTACCCTCAGGGAGGATAAAACCTACAAGATCGTCCTCAAAGGCATCCCCGAAAGCCTTGAAGACTCAAAGGTGGAGGAAATGCTGCGCGACGAGGGATATCCGATAATAAGAGCGCAACGCATGAGAAAAGGGAATGACAGGACTCCAATGGCCTTCATGCTGCTCGACATCGAGCACACAGAAGAGGGCAAAAAAACCTTTGAGATTAAAAAACTCAGAAACTACAACGTTTCAGCCGAATCGCTGAAAAGGAAAACCGAACTCGGCCAGTGTCACAACTGCCAGAGGTTCGGACACTCACAGACCGGATGCCACGCAAAACCGCGATGCGTAAAATGCGGAAAAGATCATAAAACAGACTCCTGCAAAAAAAACAGAGAGGACGGCCCAGCGACCTGCGCAAACTGCTCCGGACAACACCCGGCGAACTACCGGGGCTGCCCGAGTCATCCACGAGCAGGCAGACCCATAATGCGAGCCGAGACCTGGCCAGCACTACCCACAAACACGGGTAGACGCTACCAGGACCAATCAACCGAACGACAACCCCAACAACCGAAACAACAACTTCGCACTTCATGGGCACCGAAAGTCGCAGACACGACCCAGCTGAGACCGACACCGACACAAAAACACAACGTGAGTACCACGCATTTTTCCCCCCCCGTCCCACGCGAAGCCGCGCGCGACAGGGCCCTGGAAGAGCTCGTAAGAGATCTCCAGGACTCAATAGCGCGCAGCCAAGCAACCATCGCTCGCGTATGCGAATACTATTACCAGACCACCTCCTTAACCAACCATGGCCAACACTAAGACAAAACCTACATCACTACAGATAGCGTTCTGGAACGCAAACGGTTCCCTACGTAACGATAAAATCGAAGTGCAAAATTTCCTTAGAACACACGACATTGACGCACTACTCGTCAATGAAACGTTTTTGAAACCCGCGACACCGATTAACTTCCCGAACTACAGTACGCACCGGACCGACCGGACGCACGCGAGAGGCGGAGGAACCGCCATCGTAGTAAAATCACACATTGATCATTGTGCTATTATCCAGAAACCGCGATTAGCCTCTTGCAAACTAGAATCTACCGCGATATGCATTAATACAAAAAATGCAGGCAAAATACAATTGATATCTGTATACTGCCCTCCAACACACCGAACAACATTGGCAGCATCAGACTTAAAAGATCTGCTGTTGAATGATATCCCCGCCGCCGTTATTGCCGGGGACCTCAACGCAAAACACTCATCCTGGAATAGCCGTCGGACCACCTCCCGTGGCCGACTCGTCTACAAATTTGCACTAGACAACAACGCCGTCATTGCTGCTCCTATTGAGCCAACCATATATCACCCCGCAACGAACACACAAGATGTGCTCGATTTTGCATTATTAATAGCGATGTCGCACACACCGCAAATCAGAGTCGTTCACGAATTAAATTCAGACCACCGGCCGGTCCTCCTATTTTTAGCTGACCCCCATGATCCACTGGCTATAGTGCCGAAAAAAACCAGAGACAAAGTCTCCTGGGAAGACTTCAGCACCCACTTCTCAGACAACTTTCACAGCCCTGCCAGTCTCGCCAATACGGCAGACATAGACAGAGCAATTTCCGGTCTGACGGATTCCATACGCGCCGCGAAAGAATCCGCCACGACCGAAGTCCCCGTGGAAGACCACCGACCAGATATCCCAGTTAGAATTAAAAACCTAATTCGGGAAAAAAACAGAGCGGCTAAGGAATGGCGCCGGCACGCCAATCCAACAGCACGAGCACTCAAAAACCGTCTCACCGCGGAGATCAAAATTGAACTTCGGGAGCACAGAGACTCCACCTATGGTGAATACCTGCAAGGTATGACCAAAGGAAGCAACCCATTCTGGATCCTCAGCAAAGCAGTCAGACACAAAAAATGCCCCATCCAACCGCTTAACGGTCTGAATGGCCCGGTCTTCACAGCCGCGGAAAAAGCAGAAACTTTCGCGGAATCACTCGAGAAACAATTCTCTCCGAATGAATTCAATCAAAACGACCTCGTGCTCAAAACACGTATAGAAACAATAACCGCCAAATATATTAAAATCACTGAAGAGATCACAGCATCTCCGACCGAGAATTCCATCACACCCGCAACCACGGGCGAGATCGAATGCCGAATCAAATGCTTATCCAATCGTAAAGCCCCTGGCAACGATGAAATAAAGCACAAAGCGCTGAAACACCTTCCCGAGAACGGTGTCAAAGCACTCACAACGATCATAAACGCATGCCTAGCAGTCCAACACTTTCCGCACGCCTGGAAAGCCGCAGACATCATCTTAATCCCGAAACCGGGAAAACCACACCAGATTCCAGAAAATCACAGACCCATTAGCCTACTCCCGACAATGGGAAAGCTACTGGAACGTGTAATTAAATCCCGACTAGAGGAATTCGTGACGGAAAAAAAACTCATCCCGGATGAGCAACACGGCTTTCGTCACAGACACTCCACTAACCATCAACTACTCAGAGTTGTTGAATTCATCAGCGAAGGTTTCAACCGCAGATGTTTCACCACAGGCCTATTTCTCGACATCGCCAAAGCTTTCGATAAAGTTTGGATAGAAGGTATGATAGTCAAACTCTCCGAGGCCGGCCTCGAAAGTCCAATGATAAAAATTTTAAACTCATTTATGACCAACAGAACTTTCCGCACTAAAGTTAACGGCGAATTATCGACGACGCGAACGCCGACAGCCGGTGTACCACAGGGGTCCGCCTTATCGCCCCTGCTGTACAATCTTTATACTCATGACATCCCATTACCCGCTTTCATACCCGGGATAAACGAAACAATCGTTGCGCAGTACGCAGACGACACAGCGATCCTAGCACGATCACTAAACAGAAATAGAGCCACCGCACTTGTACAAAAGGCAAGTGAGGACATCCAAGCCTGGTGCGCCAACTGGCGCATTCAAATACACCCAGAAAAAAGCACTGCAATAACCTTCAGTCGCAGGCCAAATAGACACGATAAGAATATCAAAAGCATCCGGATGCGAAACACAGACATTCCATGGGCACGAACGGTAAAATACCTCGGCCTCACACTTGATTCGCGACTAAATTTCAACAGCCATATATCTGTTAAAATAAAACAGGCATCCCAAGTCACGGGCCAACTCTACCCGATGATTGGGCACAGAAGTAAACTTGCAATAAACAGCAAGCTACTCCTGTACACCGCGATTACCCGTCCAATCATGACTTACGCATGCCCAATATGGGCGTATGCAAGCATGAAACACATCCAGACGCTCCAGACCATACAAAACAAATCACTTCGAACGTTAACAGGCGCACCCTGGTACGTTCGAAATACCACTCTCCACAGAGACACCAAAACTGACACCATATTCGACCACGTCATGAAACTGTCGAAGAAATTCTACAGCGACATGACAGACCACTCAAACGACACTATCAAATCGCTACTAAACGATTACATAAAATACCCACACACCGACATAGCACGGCCAAGGAAGGTTCTCCTTCTCAAACCCCCCTAGCTCCCCCCCGACCCCGACACCCAAATGCTGGTACACCACAAAATGACACACAAATCGGGGTGACGTCACAAACCACCCCAGGCACACGACACATGCCGACACTGTAGGCTCGACCTTCTCTCGAGGGTAAAAAACAAAAAAAAAAAAAAAATATTAACATATACTGCTGCTCGAGGTTAATGAATCACCCTACAGTGTCAACCACCCAACCAACCAACGCCAACAATACACACAAGATCCCACACACAACTTCATATATTTTTATAATTTTATATACCATTGTTTCACCTTACCATTGTTATTTATTGTATATTATTATTGTTATTTACTTATTCTTGTTTGTTAATTTTTTTTATATTATCATTGTTATTACTTGTTTGTTAAAAATTAAAAAAGGGGGGGAAAAAAAAAAAATATATATATATATGTTTATATATATATACATACATGTCCATCCTGTCTCAAAAAAAAAAAAAAAAAAATGTATCATACAAAGCAGGATCGAACACTATAAAGGGAAAAAAAATAGAAATCCCAACATGAGACGAAAGGGCAATTGGAGTAATCCACAAGGCCCCACACCCAAGTGTAAGA